>JASPKZ010003871.1:1232500-1595000 GCA_030220185.1 Diploptera punctata | reverse complement strand
ATAACAAGTCAGAACAAGTAAGTTGTATGAAATATTTAGGCATTATATTCGACAGTAAACTTTCATTCAGAGAACATATCAACTACATAGCTAATAGATGCACAAAACTAATATTCACACTCGCAAAATCGGCAAGATTAACATGGGGCCTAAGAAGTGAGGCACTGAAAACTGTGTACATAGGCGGAATTTTATCTCTCCTACTGTATGGTTCCCCGGTTTGGCAAAGAGTGTTAGAAAAAGCATTTTATAGAAACAAACTGATCAGAGTGCAAAGACTTGTACTACTAAGGATAGCAAAATCTTATAGAACCGTATCAAATGAAGCACTCTGTGTAATAACAGCACAAATACCAATAACAATCAAAATTGAAGAGGCTGCAATACTCTATCAATATACAAGGAATATCGGAGTAGAAAAATATCTCGTCGACAACAATATGGAACCGAAATATTGGCCACACCCTGCATTGGCAATTAAAGTAATCACAGAAAATGAAGACACCGACAGCACAATTCAGATATATACAGACGGAAGCAAGAGCAATGAAGGAGTAGGTTCAGGGGTGGCTATATATAAAGACAAAACTCTAATAAAAACATGTAAATACAAACTAAATGAAAAATGCACCAACAACCAAGCCGAACAGCTAGCAATGCTAAAAACTCTGCAATCCTTGGAACACATGGAGCGGGAAGGGAGAACAGCGACCGTGTATACAGACAGTCACATCACATTAGACTCACTAAGAAATCACAAAATTCATTCATACTTGATTGAAGAAATCAGACGACAAGTATCATCTATGCAGCGGGACAACTGGATAATAAACTTCAAATGGGTGAAGGCCCACATCGGGATCCAAGGGAATGAGTTGGCGGACCAATTAGCTAAAGAAGCCGCAGCGAGCAGAGACCTAGAGGAGAGCTACAAGAAGGTTCCGAAAAGTGTGGTGTTCAGTGAACTGTGCAAAAAAAGTGTACAAAAGTGGCAAAATGAATGGGAAAAAACCACTAAGGGCCAAGTAACCAAGTCTTTCTTTCCCACAATACACGACAGGCTAAAATTAAAACTCAAACTGACATATAAATTAACTATAATGTTAACAGGTCATGGGAACATCAGATCCTATCTAAATAGATTTAAAATAATAGAAAACCCAAACTGTCCCTGCTGTGGCAAAGTGCAAGATATAAAACACATATTACAGGAATGTAAATTATTAGATAAGGAAAGAGATAAACTCAAATCAATAGTTTTAAGAAACCAGAATTGGCCAATTAAGAACAATGAACTCATTGACACTTACACTAAGGAATTTTCAATATTTTCAAATACAATTAAATTTGATACATTTAGGTTAAGTAAAACATAGAACAATAGTATTGTATATAGTTAACCATCTAGCTTTAAGTAAGATAATCTAATTGTAAACACTGTTTAATTTTATAGTTGTATAATAAGAACACCACAATGCATGTAGTATTACTCCACGTAATGGAGCATGCAGTTGAATAATGAAATAAATAAAAAAATACATACATACATACATACATACATACATACATACATACATACATACATACATACATACATACATACATACATACATACATACATACATACATACATACATACATACATACATACATACATACATACATACATACAATAATACATAAATATGGGAAATGCATTTCTACCAACTTGTGGCGTTACGATCATCTGGTATGAAATCTGAAGTAAGAAAAAAGGGAGAATTATATAGTTTGGCGTTTTCTCACTCACTTATGGCATGGATAATCTCATAGGAGTGTATTTTGGCGCTGGAATCACTTAGCCCTACATTCAACTTGAGATAAAGTAGAAAGTCATGATGATGTTTTTCTTATAATAAACCGTGGAGCCATTTAAATATTACTTCCTGTTCTAGTAACTGGATCAAAGAGTAATATTAGCACTTCCCGACCTTCCTTTATTTTCTGGCGTGACATTAACTTCAGCTTTATTATGGAAATTTGCATTAGTTTAGGGTAAGTAAAGTAAAGTAAAGTGATCCCACAACAGGCCCGGAGGCCCTTGGGGTAGTAGGAAGTTAAGGCTCCCACTTTTTCTAGACAATCGGCACTTTAAGTCAGCCGGGTTGTCAGCCCTGCGTGACGGCCGCCTTTACCCCCAGAACAAGCGTCTGGTACTCATTTCCGTTAGAGGCTGAGTCGACCCCAGGGCCATAGTGCCGCCAGAGGGTTTGGGTCAGTTTAAAAATCATGACCCCAACGGGACTTGAACCCTAGACCCTCCAGCTTGTAGCTCAGTGCCTTAACCACTACGCTACGGCGTGCCCCATTAGTTTAGGGTATTTTTGACAAAGATGAAGTACAATTTTACATATAAAACAAAGAAATAAATCACTTTGTCATAGTCCCGATTTTTACTGCTGTATCAGTAACTGAAACTCAACGTTATTAGCTTACCTCAGTTGACATTTCGTAAAACAAGAAGAACGAAACTGACAATTGGGTGAGGGTACAATGGCAACTGATTTAGATGGTTAGGGAGGGATTCGATGTTTCAATCATCAGCTTGGACTCATTTTATCGTATCGCGGCGATCTGTTTCACTACACCAGTTCTCAGAGCCCGTCAAATTTAGGTCACTATTTGATGAAACCTGCGTATTTTAAATTTGTAATGATTTTACTATAATTTTGTGTGTCGATATTAATCTATCTTCTTTATTGCGAATTTCTCTACAATACAGCAGTTTTCCTACAACTCATTGTAAATAGAACGGAGATGCGGTAAGACATTAAATGTTAAAGCATCTATAATTATTGTCGTTAGAGGATACAAGTATTGTTTGAATGGGACATATACCGAATAAATTCCCTTAATAAGGCAAATAGTTTTATCCAATAAGAGTTGACCGTTTGAAATATCCCGTTTCAGGAATTTCGTCCCACCAACACTCTGTACTCCTCTCCCCCAACCCCCCGTCATTTCATTACCATTGATACATTTAATATCAACTCATCTCTCGTGTTAGGTCAAAAATAGTCTGGTTTAGCAAACCATAGCTGTTTAAAATATGTAGTTATGGTGATCTAATGGGGTTCACCCATATACTTTCTAATGTGTGTCAACTTAGGGCAGAATAGAACCAAAGGGATGGTTGTAGCACCTCCTGGAGGTCTTAGGCTCAGCCCAAATAAATGGCTGTATGAGTCATGTGTGTGAATGCTTGATATTTATTGAACCATGAACTGACTACATATCATTGTAGAGTAGAATTCATCTCATTCATTCTATAAAT
Organism: Diploptera punctata; assembly: GCA_030220185.1. Taxonomy (NCBI): domain Eukaryota; kingdom Metazoa; phylum Arthropoda; class Insecta; order Blattodea; family Blaberidae; genus Diploptera; species Diploptera punctata. Next base: position 1,591,687 of record JASPKZ010003871.1, on the reverse strand, counting down.
TAAAGATGGGTAATACGGTGAACAAAATTTATGGTTGCCGTGTTCGGGCCTTAAAACCCGAACCCACCTTTACTAATCTAATCTAACTATTTAAAAGATTTATAATACAGTCAGCTTGGATACACTTCAAAATTTAAAGATAATACACACTTATCTGTAATTTATATCATCTTACACAAACAGTAGCAAGTATTAATAAGTTGATTCATTCCAATATCTTTACCTATGATCTTATTTCATTTACTTACGTGGAATTCCGAGAATAAATTAACAAAAAATACGTATAATGAATCAACAATCCAGTAAAATATTTTTATCACCATCATAAATTTTGTCTGTGAACACAAACAGAAAATTCCTTATACTGAAAAATATGTAAAATATGTAGAAGCAATGTTGACATTCTTGAATACAACCTAATAATTTACAAGGAGAAGAGCATATTGTAAACAAGTGTAGTTTAAATTACTTACAAAAAGAATAAAAACATTAAATAAAAAGGAAATCAGGAAAATTAATATATATATATATATATATATATATATATACAACATTTTTAAAATGATCAGAAGCAGTAGCAGTACTACAGACCGATTTGACCCTCGGCTTCCCTAAGAACCCTCTTCCAGGCATCTCTGTCTCTAGCAACCAGCTACCATCATTCGATTCTCAGCTTCCTCAGATCCTCCAAAATTCCATCCATCCAATGAAGTTTCGGTCGTCCCACATTATTTTTTCCTTCAAATTTACATTCCATGAATATCTCACGTTAGTCATTCTTTTTACTGCCTGCCCATCACAATCTTGAATGTTTAATTGATGTAACCACATCAGGAGACTTCTACAACTGATAGAGCTCAGAGTTATACCTTATACGCCATTCTCCCTTGTTGCATATTGGGTTATAAATTTTTCTTAATGTTTTTTTTTTTCAAATGAATTCAGCCTTGACATATTAATCTTGGACAAGGTCCATGTTTCAGTGTCATATATTAATATTGGTTTTACCAAAGTTTATATATATATATATATATATATATATATAAATAGAGATTGATGGAAAAATTATAGAACAAGTGTCAGATTTCTCTTACTTAGGAAGTGTATTTGCAGAGTATAAGAGTGACATTGATTCAAAATTACAAAAATATAATAAAATGAATGGGGTAATACGAAGACATTTTGGTAAACAGATGAGGACAGAGACAAAACTAAGATTACATAACGTCACATCAAAAGCTGCTCTAAAATACGGAAGTGAAATTTGGATTTTAAATAAAAGAAACTCTCATAAACTTCAAGTAAGCCAAATGCGCTTCTTACGATCATTGATAGGAGTTAATAGACTGGATCACCAAAGGAACACTACTATCAGAGGAAAACTTGGAGTAGCAAGTTTAAATGAAGATATCCAAAGATACCAACAAGAATGGAAAAATCATCTGAGAAGAATGGCAAGAAATAGACTTCCAAAATTTGGCATTCCAATATACCCCAACTGGACATAGGGACCAAGGAAGACCAAAACATCGGTGGAAAGATCAAGACCATCTTCGCTAGGTTTACCGTACAGGCACATGGCCTAAAACGAATTTGTTCATGATGATGATGATGATGATGATATATAAAATATCGTTTCTCCTGTAAGAAGCCTTGACACAAAGTGTCTCAATAATCCAAAGTATGCTTTATTGACATTTTGAATGATCCTTTCAATATCTTCACTGAACAAGATTTCTAATATATATATATATATATATATATATATACCAAAACATACTTTGGATTATTGAGGCAATTTATGTCAAGGCTTCTTACAGGAGAAACAAAATGTAATTTATATAAACTTTGGTAAAACCAATATTAATATATGACCAGCCTCATGGGCTAGTGGTCAGTGTTACTGACTACTGTTCATGCGGTCTCGGATTCGATTCCCGGACAGACAGTAGGAATTCTTCCTTAAAGGGAATTATTCCTGTGGTTTCCCATGGTCTGGAATTTAGGTTAAGTTGAGGTTAAGAACTCTCCTGGCGCTTCATTATGATTTATCATCCATCATATCATCGGGGTAACGTAACTCCGCCTTCCAGATGGCCCAACAATTCCGCCAATGCCAGGGGAGAAAGCCAGAAATGTCATAAAAGACAACCTGGTGGCATTAGATAAATACATACTTACTTACCTACTCACTGCCAATATCGAACCCGTAGGTTCATGACCGCGTGGACATAAGCTATCCATACATCCCTATCCTGAGCCTATGCTTTTCAATCATTCCCTGTATAACCCACTTCCCTCAAATCATAATTAATATTGTTCTCCTACCTCATTCTTGGTCTACAAACTGGGCGTTTTCCCTCTGGCTTTCCTACAAGAAGTTTCCACGCATATCTTTCATTCCCCATACGTACAAGTCCTGCCCATCGCAGTCTACGAGACTTAACTGTTCTTATTACCTCTGGCTTCCTATAAAGACCATGTAGTTCATTGTTATGTAGTATTCTCCATTCACCTGTCTGTTCATCTCTCTTTGGTCCAAAAATTTTCCTAAGAACTTTATTCTCAAAAAACTCGTAATCTCCTTTCCTCCCTTAAAGTAAGAGTCCACGTTTCGCACCCATATAATATAACTGGTATATTAATAGTTTATATATTTTCAGTTTAACGTTTTTTGAAAGGAGTTGGGACATCAAAAGTTACTTCCAGTCCTAATTTCTTAGTGTTACTTAATAGTGTGTGTGTGTGTATGTGTGTGTGTGTGTGTTGTCCTTTAGTATCTCCTCGATATCGGCCAATAGTACTACATCAGCAGCATAAACTAATAAGCTTATTGATACCACTGAGTTGTAGGCCTTCTCCATCCTCTAAAGATATGATAGCATGCTCAAGTACAAAATTAAATAGTAGAGGAGATAGTGAATCTCCTTGCTTCAACCATTCTGGATTTCAAAACTGTCCGAAAACTGTTGGCCTACACGCACCCTACTCTTTGTGCCATTTAGACACATTCGTATAAGTCTAACTAACATGTTAGGAATTCTGAATTCCAGCAGGGTACTATATAACATTTCCCTCTTTATTGAATCCTATGTTTTTTTGAAGTCTACATATAGTTGATGTACAGTACCATTATATTTACGTTTATTTTTCTAAAATTTGTCTTATACTAAAAATCTGATCTGTTGTAGACCTGTTTCTTCTAAATCCACATTGATGATCTCCTAGAATGTCATAAATATAGGAAGTAAGTCTGCTTACTATTATATTTGTTAGAATTTTATACGAAGTTGACAGTAATGAGATGCTCCTGTAGTTGTTTCAATCAGTTTTATCACCTTTCTTAAAAATTTGTACGATAATCGATTCTTTCCATTCATCTGAAAGAGCTTCTTTTTCCCAAATCATACTAAGCAACCGGTGTTTCTTGTCCATCAATTTTTCTCCTCCTGGTTTTATCAGTTCTGCTGGGATCTCATCTGAACCTGATGCTTTATACATCTTCAATTTTTCTATCGCTATTTCAACCTCTAATGCACTTGGTTCTGCGACTAGCATTTCTGCTGTCTGTAAATTATCCTCTTCAATGTCCTGTTCTGTATGTACATTTAATAGCTGATTAAAGTAACTTTTCCATCTATTTAATATACTCCTGGAATCTGCAATCATATCCCCATTTTCATTCCGAATTATGTTTGTTCTAGCCTGAAACCGTTTTTTTTCTATCCTAATTCCCTGATATAATTCTCTAATGTTCCTATTTTTGGCATTCATTTCAAGATCATTAATTTTCTCTCTCAGATATTCCCTCTTTTTATTCTTAGTAGTCTGGTGGTTTCCCGTCTAATACTACCCAATTGCTCTAAATTTACCTCATATGTCTCGTGTAAAAATTTCATTTTTTCTAAATTTCTTTTCTTTACAATGTCGGCACATTCCTCATCAAACCATTTCTTGTTTTTCCTCTTATTTAAACAACCAATGCTTTCTGATGCTGACAATTTAATAGTATATCTTATAGCCTCCCATTCCTCATTTATATGAGATTCTTCTTCGTTTGCCACATTGTCATCTGAAGATTCCAGTACTTCAAATCTATTAGCAATTTTGATTTGGTATTCCTGCTGCATTTCATTATTTTTCAAGTTTTTTAATTCAAAATTTTCAGAATCATCTTTAGCGTTTGTTCCTCTCATAAGCGATAGACGTTGTCTTATTTTCACCCTGACCAGATGATGATCCGAATTGCAGTCTGTCCCTCAAACTGATCTAACATCAATGATGCTACTGCGCCAGCGTTTGTCCACTAATACATGATCTATCTGGTTCCGAGTTTCTCCATCTGGGGACGTCCAGGTGTATTTATGAATATCCTTATGCTGAAATGTTGTGCTCTTAACAATGAGATTCTTTGATGTGGCAAAGGGGACTAATCTAACCCCATTGTCGTTACTATCTTCACGAAGACTGAATTTGCCTATTGTTGGTTTGAATATATCTTCTCGCCCCACTTTTGCTTTAAAATTTCCTAAGACAATTTTCATATGAAATCGCGAAAGGCTATCAAATAAGCATTCTAATTCTTCATAGAACTCATCCTTGATCTTGTCATCTTTATCTTCTGTGGGGGCATGAACATTTACAATTATAAAATCATGTCGTTTACCCTTTAGAATTATGTATGTTATCCTGTCACTGACAAACTTAATATCTCGGATAGCGGACAGGATCCTCCTCCTGACTAAAAAACCCGTTCCAAATTCAGGTCTTTCTGCACCCCCGTAATATAATGCAACGCTTTCTGATTCCTGACTACCTTCTCCTGGCCACCTAACCTCCTGTAAAACGACTATATCCAAGGGCGATTTATCTAATTCCCGCGTTAATATCTCTAGTGCCCCGCTATTGTAAAAAGTCCTAACATTCCATGTTCCTAGGAACATGTTCCTTTGTTAAGCCTTTGGCATGGGTTCCCTGAAGTAGTCCTCGCCCGGAGAACCGAATGGGGGACTATTTGACCTCCGGAATAATTTACCCCAGTTGAACCCATGTCCGCATTTCTTGACGGTTGTATTTTTACGGTGAAAGATCGTCACTCCTTCGACCAAGGTACTTTTTTCGTCTGGCTTATCACCTTCGACCAGTCCGGCATGGTTAACCCTATCGGCAGCAATGCTACCGCCGGCATAGCTCTCAGGATCATTTAAGCACGCAAGCCACTCCACCACGACAAGGTAAAGATACCATGGAGGGATTAGATAAATAAATAAATAAATATATATATATATATATATATATATATATATATATATATATATACAATATCATGCGAGCAGATGGTAGATGAGTCCAAACAGGGATTCAATGATCATTTGAAACTAAACTAAATATTTGGCAAATAATGAGGGGACATATTTATCGACTACTCTACTTACACATAAACAATTTGCAACTCACACCAATGCTGAAAGTGATAAGCAAAAGACGTATATAACATATTTTAATTTCTAATTTATTGGTGTACAATGAGTCAGTTGACTAAAATGTTGAAATGAGATCTCAATTGTTTACTAATTTTTTTATCAAAATGTTAAATCTGGAATGCTGATAATACTTAAGCTAACCGTTTATCTAATCGCATTGGAAACGTCATATATTTTCTTGTATTTTTTATTTTCAATTACATTTATTGGATAAACATTTTAGGATCACATATTTTATCGATTTCCAATGTTTCGTTTATCATATTGTATAACTTACAGGGTGTCACGCTTATGCTACTGATGAAAACACAGCCTCCCCTCAGGTAGAGACACAAGGAGACTAGCTACAAATCTTACGTAGGCTTATGTACGTGTGTGCATAGGTCTATATAAACGTTTTAAACTACAGTTCTGTTGCCAGTCGGTATCTTATTTAACGATGCTCTTTAACAATTGAGATCACTTAGTGTGAAAGAGCTAAAAAATTCTTGCATACAGGCTCTTATTTCAATATTGGGGGTTCTCATAAGGTCCCGAATACCTATGTCCTGGAAAAATGGCTTTACTTTAATTCCGAAGAAAGGCATGCTAGGATTTTTACGCTCCTAAAAATATACTGGCCCCGGCCAAAATTGAACCCGCGAATCTCGAAATAAGAGACAAGCTTTGTTGTCAGTACAAAAGTAATGAATGTTATAAATTATTATTATTGGTAAGAGGGCTATTATTAAAATATTGGAGTTTTTATGTATCATGCAGATAATAATCTACGACATGTGATTCATAGCGATATTTCACTTCCGGAGAAAGCATAGGCGTATAGCCTACCTGGATTCAGGCCGATTTGTGGCTAGATCTGGCCATATTAAAAACATAAATAGCTAAAAATTTGAGAAAAAGTCACAAACTGATTTTCTGGCCACTTTTTTTAGCCACTTCTAGTCACTTTTTATTTTAATTTGATTATTTCATATAAATTCTGTGATGATAACGGATGGATGGAATTGATAGATTTTGCTCCACAAAAAAGCTAATAAGCACTTTCTTTGCAAGAAATAATATACACAAACAAACTTAGACATAAACTGATGGTAGGCCTATTATTAATAAGACAAACCATGATTTAATATAGAACTGGCTTAAGTCTACAATTGAATAGTTGCCCCGAAAACAGACCTAACCCAAAAAAATTCGAAAGCTGAGTTTTCAGTGGATAAGTGATCTATCCTGAGAATATCACGGTATGGTGCATGCAACACTATCCCTTCTCTCCTCCAGATCTGTTTTATTTATTTTCAAAGTTGGAATTCAAGCTAATAGTGATCTATATGTAACAAAATGGCTGATGAAGATAGACAAGTTATCAGTAGCAGTTTATGAGTTAGATCAGTTTTCTGGGCAACTGTTCAATTTTAAATATTTATACGGGGGTGATCCATGTCACCACTTAGTGTATAGCCTAAACAAATAATATCCCATAGAAATATAATTCCTCGTGAGAAGAGAATAAAATATAAACTTATTATTTAGATAAACTCAAAGAGAAAGAAATGAAAGAAAACTTGTTTTAAAATCTAGAATTAAATAATTTTTCGTTGTAAGAAACAAATATGCTTTTAAAATATAGCATTATATAAAATGTGTCGTTGTACGAATACTTACTTACTTACTTACTCACTGGCACTATCGAACCCGTAGGTTCATGGCCGCACGGACATAAGCTCTCCATATATCCCTATCCTAAGCTAATGTTTTCCAATCATCCCCTGTATAATCTACTTCCCTCAAATCGTTGTAAGAATATATATATATATATATATATATTTCTTAAAATTATTTATTAGTACATCTTCATCATTGAAAATTTAAATAGTTTTTCGTTATAAGGAAAAATATATATTCTCAAAATGATTTACTAGCACAACACCTTCATCATCTGGGGATTATCCAACCATCAGTTTGTCCATTAATTAACATTGCAGAACTTATGGAACGGCAGCATCTTCAACAGCGCCCAGCCCTTCAATCCCACACAGAGGCCGACCGATACATGGAAGCCCTGAAGATGCTCCCCTTTTAATAGTTTTGTTTGCTTAGTTAATTAAACTTGTATAATGTAACAAATCATTAGATAAATAAATACTTCTTAAAACAGACTTTATACTCATAATTTAATTTCAGTTATTCCCATACAGTAACAAAAAAGTATTGACAAAATTGTACTTTGGAGGTACAGTTTGTTAAGTCGATTTTCTAAGTTTTAAAATATAGCTTCATTCAAGTATAAAACTTGCATTTTAGCCATTTCTAGTTAATTAAAGAGTAAATTTTAGACCACTTCTTCAACAAATAGAAGAACACAGAAACAATTGGAAAGAACATCAGCAAAGAATGACTGAGGATACCAAAGAACCTGTAGGACGAAGATCGGTGGGAAGACCAAGAAAGCGCTGAGCTGAAGAGCTGTGAGATCGGAAGACGCAAAGACCTAATCCGTGAAGGATGGTGATGATGACGATGATTTTGGACACTTTTCCTCATTTGGTGTAGCAACGGTGCCTGGATTTTTACGCCCAAAAAATAATCGGATCCGCCCGGGTTTGAACCTGTGAATCTCAAAACTAGAAGAGAACTGTAAGGCTAAAAGTAACTGGCTATATTAATCATTATTGTTAGAGTTATCTTGGATAAATTTGACAATTCTATGATTCAAGTTTCAAATTCCATATTGCTGGAAGAATTAGGTGTATTTTTGTTAATAATATTATAAAATGTGCGTCAGTAAGTTTCAAATGTAAACAAATCTATGAAATGGATTCAGTAAGAGAGTGAACGATGTTGATATTACATATGAATGAGACGGTTTGTGATAAGAACTTTATCCTTGAACGAACAATCATATTTCTTATACACGTTACATAATACCTGAATCACGATACACCCAATCTGTACAATAAATCACGCGATACCATTTTTGGCACAAAGTGAATACATAATCTCGTCATTTATATCGACGAGTAGTGCATTTTCCTTTCACTTAAGCAGAAAGGCTAAAAATTCTGCGCGACCATGAACCTACGGGTTCGTTAGTGCCAGTGAGTTTTACACTATAGGAGAACACTTCACATTTTCTTACCTAATTTTGTTTTTATATAAAAACAATTTACATTTCATAAATACAGGGTGTCTGTAATGTCACTATTTATTTCTATGAATCTATCTTGAGTGTTCTGCCCCGGGACAGATCTTTCACTACAATCATAGAATTTTGATGCTATGCTTTACAGCTTTACTAGGGAAATATAGGTGTGGTAGTTTCATGTTGATTTCCTCACCGGTGAAGGATGTTGATGATATTATAAGAACGATGATGGTGGCCGGATGATTTTCGGGGACTGTTGGGCCCTAAGCTTCCTGACATTTGTCTTACAGGTGAGGAAAAAACTCCGAAAAAAAACCTCACCAAGGAGCCTGTCCCGACCGGGAATTGAAATCGGGCCCGCTGCGTGACAAGGCCGCATGCTACCTCGAGACCACCGCGGTGGACATTTCCATGAAAACACTACTATTTTTCTGTTTTCTTTGCATTAACTGTTTGCTTAGTGCAACATGTTTAGCACGGAAGAATGAGTTGCCATTTTTTATGCACGGGTACGCGGATTGTCGAAATGAAGACGCCAGAGCTGAATTTACCCATAAATTCCGTAAACCAACCCCAACAAAGACACACATTCGTCTGTGTGTAAACAAATTTTAAGCGTACCAGCAGTGTGTGTGATGAGGCACGTCATGGACGACCAGGCGTATCAGCAGAAACAGTGCAGCAGGTTCAATTACCAGTGATAGTCCGAAAGCATCAATTCGACGCTTCAGTAGTGAATTGAATGCCCTTCGCAACACAGTATGGAGAATTCTACGTTTCACTCTACGAAAACGCCCATATCATGTCTGCTTGATTTACGGAATCTCATCACAGCAGTACCAGGCTTTTTTACCGGTTAAATGTTACATTTCGTTTCACAGCTCAAAGATGGAGGATGCGTTTTACCTAGATAGCGGTCATGTAAAAAGGCAGTAGAATACGTGTAAAACTTGACAATAACATTGATTTATCAATCATTGCCGTCCTTCATTGAAATGGATAGTAACTTTAGAGACCCTGTAAATTTGAAGGATCCTAGCTTTAAATTTTAACTACAAATACAAAACATTAACTTTAAAATAAAACTTATTGAACGTGTAATAACGTTTTTAGAAAATCAAATTATATCGACACAAAGAACATTAGAGCACATTAATAGGAATTTTCCTTGGTGAGTGGTATAGCATCAATAACAGATTTGTATGACAAGAGTAACATGCGTATAAGGTCGTCTGTCAGAGTATACTTCTCATAATTTTACTATGAAATTCTTTTTACAAGATATTATGCTCCTTCATTCAAAATTTTATCGCACTGACATCAATTAGGATGTATTATACAATAAGTGAAATTAGACACAGTAGGAAAAAAACTGTTTACTACTGACGTGAAAGGAAGATATAGAATCCTAATATCGCCCACGTAAGATAAATTATTGATTGCAGATCCACAACAGCTAAACCAAATATAAAAAAGATCATGATAAGGAATGTTATATTGTTATCAACGAACTTTATAAGTAAAAGTTTATTATTACTATCGCAATAGAATACAAAAATTGTATTTATAATGGGTTAGATAATTTTTTTCTGTACAAAATGTTCCAAATATCGCCCATTGTACATGAATCATCTGCAGATGAAAAAACAAGAAGTACGTACAAATACATACTAATCAAGACATTAAATATCATACAGGAATACTGCCCAATTTTGTACTACTCAAAACATATTATTTCAAAACAAAATAATTATATACTCTTTTATTATGTAGCTTACGAGATTACTCAGTGAACGTGAATATTTTTTCAGGTGCGTTTCTCTCTGATTCACGTAATAAAAACCGCAAACAACCGACCACACAAAAGTTACATGTTCTGAAAGAAATTAGAAGATAGCTGCACTACTCAAATCGAAATGCAACAGTAGACGATACTGTGGGCATGGGCGATATATTGGACGTCTATTTTATATAATTTTCAAAAATCTTTTCATTAGAATAACCATAATAATTACATTCGTTTGGAATTCGCTAAAACGTTCCCATATGACTGTATTATTCCAATTGTATAAGTTAACTGTTATAAATAAATAGTGGAGTGATCGCACTACAGACCTTAGGAGGTCCTTGAAATGGTAGGTTAAGACTCCCAACCTCCTAGACAATCGGGACGAGATGTCAGACTTGCGTTGCGGCAGCCTTTACTCCCTGAACAATTGTTTGCTACTCATTTCATTTAGAGGCTGTCGGCCAGAAGTTTTACTAGTTTAAAAATCCTGATCCCATCGGGTCTATAAACACCAACGTTCAGCCTTGCAGCGTACTGTATCAACCCTAATAACCAACTACGCTATTAGGAGTCCCTATGAGTTATAAATTACGTTTTTTTTAATGTCATCATGTCTGATATTTGTATGCCTATAACTTTTGGTTATATACAATTATATATTATGTTTTATGATAGTTACACCAATTACACTTACTAACTCAATGTTACTATCGAACCTGTGGGTCCATGGCCGCGCGGACATAATATCCATACTTCCCTACCTTCAGTTAATATTTTCAAACTATATCATGTATAACTTACCTCCCTCATATCAGTTAATGTTATTCTGCCATTTCACTCTTGGCCTACCAACTGGGCGTTTTCACTCTGGTTTTCCTTCAAGGAGGTTCCATAGCCCTTTTCATTCTCCATTCGTGCCACATATCCTGCCCAAAGCAGTCTACGAGATTTAAATATTCTTATTATATCTCACTTCCCATAAAGATCATGTAGCTCACTGTTATATAAGTCTTCTCCATTTAGCTATCTCTTCATCACTCTTTGACAACCAAAATTACATTACTTATCATACTGTTGTATAAATTTATATACATTAGTATGTTCCAGTAACATTCAAAGTTGCATCAAGATCCTAATAACAAAACACAAATATTTATAAACTCGCGTGCGTGCATGCATCTACCATTGAGGATTTGATAAAGTCAGTTTTTTTAAAGTCAGTTTTCTTTGTGAAATAATAAGTTATTTTAGAGTTTTTTAAATTTCAACTTCAGTTTTATATATAATGGAAATTATTTCAATAAAATTGTACTGTCATAATATGTTTTAAGTTTATGCCGTCTCGGTAGAGGCGTTGGCTATCGCGCGCGGCTGCCCAGGTTCTTGTCCTGGCAGTTCCGGAGGGGTATTGGTGATGAACCATACCGGGATTTTAGGTTTATTCTCGGGGTTCTCCCGTTTCCCGAATTTCATCTCCCAAAAACTCTCCACCCCTCTTTTCTTCCCCATCATCTTATTTTACCTTCAATCATTCATTTCATATCTGTATTCGCCTCCTCTGATATTACGTATAAAAATAGCCCGATTTAGCAAAACACAGGTGTTTAAAATATTGTTACATGTCGTGAAGCGGTGTTTGAATTGCCGGGATGAGTCGCTCCTAGCGCGTTAGTGACCCGCAGAGCCGCTTGAATGGTCTGGAATGTGACCTTTCTACCAGCGTCTCCTTCCCCTTGGAGAAAGATCGGAAGCCAGAGGTTTCTGGGCTTCAAAGTTGCTCGAAGCTATTGCTAGAGCGTTCTTCCACCGCTTATATAAAAGAGCGGAGGAGAAGGCCGGCCAGTGAGTCTGCGATAATTGGTCGGCGAGAGTCTTGTGGTGGACGGCGAGAAGTTAAATTGTGCGTGTAAGTGTGAGATTGGAGGTGAAGGATCTTCTAGAGACAGCGAGAATGTTCCAAAATCAGCGACCTCAGCTAAAGCTGAACAAAACTGGCGTGAAATACTGCAAGAAAAATCAACCTCTCCCTGATTGGTCAGCAATCCGCAAAGGATCTACACGCTATATTTAAGCGAACTTCAACTCAGCTTGTGATAATTTCGGCTAGTTTGATTAAATTAATTGCTAAATATCTAACTAACCGACAATTTTATGTGTCGGTTAGTGGGTATAAATCTGACTGCAAGCCCCTCTTGGCGGGAGTTCCACAGGGTGCAGTACTCTCGCCTATCCTATACAGTCTTTATGTATCCGACTTCCCTACCTTTCCTAGCGTAAATATCGCATCCTTTCCTGACGATACGTGTCTGTTTTATCAAACACGTTTTCGTGCTGTACCGTTCCACATTCGTGTGGTCCAATCCGCCCTTAACACTGTCCAATCCTATTTGCGTCTGTGGAACATAAAGTTAAACGCAAACAAAACAAAGTTTGTGGTGTTTGCTAAAACCCACAGGCGCACTCCCCCCCGACTCACCTTGGGAACTCTCAGACTCCGCCCGGAGACTTCAGTCAAGTATCTAGGAATCCATTTGGAATCCAAGCTTACGTTCAAAATTCACATGGGGCATGTAAAACATAAAGCAAATCCTGCTATTGTACTTTTATATCCATTTTTCAAGTCGCCTACGCTATCTACTAGGATCAAGCTAACACTATATCAAGCTGCGATCCGCAGCATGTTGCTGTATGGATGTGAAGCCTGGAGTATCCTCGCTGCTGGCCATAGGAAAAAATGCAAATTATACAAAATAAATGTTTAAAAATTATATTTTCGGCACCATTACGCACGAGGATTACAGTGCTTCACAATCTGACAGAGGTGCCCTATATTGCTGATACAATTGAACTTAGAGTCACGAATATGCTTCGACATATTGAAAATCATGAAAACCCAATTGTTCGCAATATAGGGCATATGCTACAGCGACGTGCTGTACACCGAAACATATTTACCAGAGACCCCGATGATGGTCCATTCCCATGATATGTGTGCTGGATTCCAGCTAGAGTAGTGTGGCTCACTCCACGCCGCCGGCTTTCGGACACACTGTCCGGCGACGTGGTTTACGATGATCCTGCTCTGGTGAGGGACCATCCTCATATCATCAATACCTGCTACGGTATACTCCGGCTAAACACATAAGCCGCGAGACACGCAAGGGCTAAGAAACTAAACCCTTACTGAAGAACACAATGGTATTTGGCCGCCAAGGGACCTCAACTGGTTCCCAAAAAGCGGCACACTGAGCAATGCTGGTCATTGCCATAAATCAATCAGTCAGCAAGCTTGTGATAATCCGGACAACTTGAGTCCAATCAGTCTGCTACCTGTGCTGGGCAAAATTATGGAGAGAATTATTTTGGCAAGAATCAAAATTGAAGTTTCGGAAAGAAGACTTCTTCCTACTTGCCAATTTGGATTTCGAAAATTTCATAGCACTCCGCTGCAGCTTGCAAGACTGGTTGACCATGTTGTCACGGGTTTCAACTCAAAGAGAAGTACAATTGCAGTGTTTCTTGACATTGAGAAAGCTTTCGATACGACTTGGATAAATGGACTTATATACAAACTTATAAAATTCAACATTTCGGCCAGTTTAATTAAATTAATAGCAAAGTACCTAACTAATCGGCAATTCTATGTGTCAGTTAGTGGGTATAAATCTGACTGCAAGACCCTCTTGCCGGAAGTTCCTCGGGGTGCAGTTCCCTCTCCTATCCTTTATACCCCTTATGTATCCGACTTCCCTAACTTTCGTAGCGTACATATCCCATCCTTCGCTGATGATACGTGCCTGTTTTATCAGACACGTTTCAGATCCGTACCGTTCCACATTCCTGTGGCCCAAACTGCCCTAAACACAGTCCAATCCTGGCTACAACTGTGGAACTTAAAACTAAATGAAAATAAAACACACGCTCTTTTATTTAAGAAAACCCGCAACTCACCTTGGGAGCTCATAGACTCCGTCTCGAGACTTCAGTTAAGTATCTTGGAATCCAATTGGATTCCAAGCTTACATTCAAAATACATATTGACTATCTAAAACACAAAGCTGATGCCGCTATTGCACTTTTATATCCATTTTTCAAGTCGCCTACGCTATCTATTAGGATAAAGCTTACTCTATATCAAGCTGTGATCCGCAGCATGTTGCTGTATGGATGTGAAGCCTCGCGGCTTGTCATTAAAGAAAGTCCAAATCATACAAAACAAATGTTTAAAAATCATCTATTCGGCACCGCCGTATACGAGGATCGCCGAGCTCCACAATCTAGCACATATGCCCTATATTGGTGACACAATAGAGGAAAAAATCTATATGTTTCATCTTATCAATAATCATGATAACCCAATTGTGCGCAATATAGGGTGTATGCTACAGCGACGTGCTGTACACCGAAACATTTACCAGGACCCCTGATGATGGTCCACCACTGTGAGATGTAGGCTGTATTTCAGCCTAGAGTAGTTTGGCTCACTCTGCGTCGCTGGCTTTCGGACTCTCTGCTTGTCCAGCGGCGCGGTTTACGACGCCCTGCTCTGGTGAGGAACCATCCTCGTCTCACCCATGACTTGTATAGTACTTACAATGGAACTTAAACGCCGCGTAACACGCGATAGGCTAAGTAATAAAAAAACCCATAAAAAACAACACTGTGGAATTTGGCCGCCAAGGGACCTAAAAAAGGATCCCAGAGATACGCGGCACTCTGAGCAATGCTGATCGTTGCCAAAACTCAGTCAATCAGCTTGTGATTGGACAGCACTATTCAATCATAGCCATCCAGCTTATATACACTGCATGTAAGCTAAAAACAGCACACAGAAGAATTGCGCAGTCAGTAATCGCATTAGTCATTCATTCTAGTTTGAAAAATAAACAAAATAACATCTATTGAGCTGTTCTTCTCGAACCTGAAATGTCAACTTTGCTGAGTGTACTGCAGTGATTGGATCGTCTAAGACGCCAATGCTCTGCAAGACGAAAAATCAATAAATGGATAGAGACTAGCAGTCTATCGTATGCTGTGATTGGCTGATACCTAATAGTGATTCTAACATCAGCCAATCGGTAGGGCTGGCAGCAAATTCCTAGACCAGGCTTTCAGCCTGGCCACGTGTTATCTGTATCGTGATATTACGATAATTTAGTTGAAATCGTGTGAAGTGCTACAGGTAAGGGTTGTGTGTTTTATACAATTATTTGTATTGAGGCCTTATCCAGTGGTGACAAGTGAGTAGATTAGTCTAAATTTTCTACCCAATGTCATATTTTGGTATGGAAATTCAAAATCCATCTTTCTTGGAAAATGAGGAAATCGGACCTCTCTCAATGTGGGAAAATTAATCCTATAAATTTGAGTGCTATATCACTAAACATAAATATAAAGAGAATTCAAATTTCCAAAATCTAATCCACGAAATACGTTGTACTTTTTCTTCAATTATAACTTATCTCATTACATATGAAGCATATGAGAGATTCGATATGGCTCGTGATTTAACCACAGTGTGTCTTGAACGACTAACTATTATATCCCAAACTGAACCTACTGGTTTCCCTCTACTAGAAGCTATGCTGCAAGAGTTAAAGGCATGTGCGATTGACGTTCAAACGCACTGCTTTCTTACTCACAGCGAAACTTCCTCTCAGATGAGGAAAACTGAAAAAAGGAAACTCATGAAACTGAAACTAATTCAAATGCTAAAAGGCAGAAATATCTAAAAGATAATCAAAATCAGTCAAAATAATCTTCTAATACAAATAAAATAAAAAATAAAAATCTAAAGCTGAAGCAACCAAAGTAGTCAAATTGACAAAAGAAGTCATCAAAAAGGTGACACAAGAAAACCTACCAAGACACACTGTGGAAACACCAGTGTGGTTGAAACTACAAACAGATTTTCAGCACTAGCTGAACCTAGTACTTCAACTGCTGAGACTTCCTCACCAGTAGCTCCATCTGCAATGGAAGTTGGTCCATCGACTGGTATACCAAATAGATCGGTGCCTTCCTGTGGGACTAACACTACGGGACAGAGACCCCCACCAATTACTGTAATTGGTCACGGGATCTGTTCCGAATGAACAGAGAATTACAGACCTTATTAGGTGAACACCCAAAAGTAGTTAGTTCCAGGGAAGGACTGAGATACTATACTATCTCAGTGGAGGACTTTCTCATACTCAAGAACTATTTTACTTTCTTGAAAAAGGAATACTATACATACCAGATGAAGAAAGATACTCCACTTAGAGTACTTCTAAAGAGGCTACCTTCAAGTACTCCTATAAAAGAAATTCAAGAGGAACTTCTATTAATAGGATTTCCTCTTAAATCAATCAAACAGATTATCGAAAAGGACAATAATTCCGAAATACCATTCCCAATTTGGAAACTAGAGCTCGAAAGAACTTCTAAAGCTCTCGAAATCTATAACTTGAACAGACTCTTCTTTACTGTGATAGCAATAGAACCGTACAAGCCGAGGTCTGGCCTTAAACAGTGTTTTAGGTGCCAAGCATTTAATCATACTTTCCCAGCTTGTAGCTGGACTCCAAGATGCGTCGTCTGTGCCAGGACCCATGGACACCATGAGTGTACCACCAAGGCCGCGGCCCAGAAAGACAAAAATCTATTAAAGTGCTAAATTGCTGAGAGTCCGGTCACCCGACGTCCTATAGTGGCTGCCCAGGTTTTAAGGCGGCCCTTGAAGCATATAATAATAGGACAGTCCGTTCTATCCAACAACAAATCAATACACAATCACAACCCAGAACATTCACTTCGGTGAAAGCTAAACCATTTACTTCCTTTACTGCAGCCTTACTGCCTGGCACTCTTCTCCAACCATACAAGAGAGCAAAACAGTTCAAGACCGGGGCCGTCAATTACAGCGACCAACATTAGATGCACATATAGAAGGATTTCTCCAAGGAGTGCAGCCACTATTGGCTAGTTTAACACCAATGGAAAAATTTCTCTTCATGAACAAACATTTTACCCTATGCCTTGCATAGGTAAAATTCCATTGTAAGATGGACTACTAACTAAATTTATGAGTTTTTCTCACTAAAGAAGATAGGAATCAGACTAACGTTCGGCCTTCAGACTTTCTGTTTGCCGACGGTGCAGTTTTTGAAGTCTTGCATTCATTGTGTGAAGACCCACTATTCTTCCAAGCAATTACCACTGAAATTACTTGTCACCATAATTCTGAGGTTATATGAACCACTAACCTCACTCGATATCCCTAAAGAAATTTAGCTGCCATGATCCCTAAGTAGGGAGCAGAATGCAGCTAGAATGGTACTAGAAGAATTACTATTCAAAAGCAATTGGTCTTATTCCGTCTGCGTCAGGCTCGACCTCTCACCCAAGGTCTTTGATAGGGCACCTCCTTAACCTGTTTACCATTATCTCTAACTTCTGATATAATTAATTAGCACAATGATGGTCAAATATCAGTCTAAAGAAAGAGTCAAAATGATGCACATCACTACAAAACGACATAGGGAGGCAATAACACATCTGCCACAAAACGAACTAGTAGCAGAGGCTGCTAGCAAATCAGAGCCACAACTGTTTGCCTCCTTGCCTCCGGAATCCTCAGCATACATTGATGGAGGGGGCTCCGAAGGCCGGAAGACGAGGGACCCGCCTCCCATAAAAACTACCTCTTCCCTGTTGGTAGTTCAGGATTACACCTGTTCGCTAGCAGCTGCGAACGAGGAATTCGCCAAATCCGAGCCTCTCACATTCATTTGTGACAAAACTAGGTTCGGTACAAGGGTTCATCTTCAGCTTTCATTAAGAACCAACAACGTCTTAAAAGTAGGAAAATCCCTTACAAAGTAGGAAAATAGGAAACAACAAACCACACACCGAATTGTAATCAAAGGCATCGACTACATGATAGACCCAATTTTCATTCAAAGAAACTTGAAGGACAACGGATTTGAGGTCTTAAAGGTTGTTAATATGACATCCGGCAAGACCAAGAACCCGTTGCCCATGTTTGTGGTCACTCTGAATAATGGACCAAAAGTGAATGAGCTACTGCAAGTTCACAGACTCATGCACTACGAAGTTAGAATAGAACGCTATAGAAGACTTCAAAGAAAGGTAATTCAGGTCACTCCTGATACCAATAAAAAGGCAGTTACAGTAGTTCTTGCTCCTGACGCCTCACCCAAATGCTCAGATCAAGTAGAGTCAGTCACTCGCAGATGTGAGCCCGTCAAGAAATCGACCCAAAGTGCTGTAAAAAGCACTAATAAAAAGAAGAAAAGTTCCGGACCTAGAAAGGATCGGAAGGAAAAGGCATCGAAGCTCGAGGTCTTAAGTGAGCCCAAGCTCTCACCTAAACTAAAGTACACCATAGGCACTCAAACAGCCATGGCTCAGTCAACTGTGAATAGGTCAGTAGTAAATACTACCCACTCAAAAAGAGTGCCATGATTTTAAATTAAGTAAATTAGTTGATAAACTACAACAAATCCAAAATATCTAGTTGTTTCTATACAACTGGATTATAAAAAGCACAAATTTTTAATAGAGTACATAAACGATGATTAAAATACAGGAAGTGAATTAACACACTGTCAAATGGTGCTGCCGCGGGCTATTTCGCTTTAGAGCCGAAGAAGTTGATCATCTCGATAAATATTTATTATTAACTTTTTCCAGATTATTTTATTTTTATGTTCATATTTTATTATTTTTTTTAATTCAAGCCACTCCGTCAAGGTTTTGTGGTTTCCCTTGGCTTACAGACAAATGTCGGAGTGGTCGCTTTAGTGTCCAGCTGTAAATTTCATTCCTAATAATTTTTCCAAATCCAAAATTTCGCAACAGATCAACTTAACCTGAAAGGAACCGTTTCTGGCTGGGCCTGCGACTCTCCCTCCTCTTCTTGCCCCTTCGGGGCTTGGATGCGACTGTGGTTGGTCCGGTCTTCCTGTTGGTGGCTGGGTGAGATAGCGAATAGAAGACCATAAGCGAAGATCAGCTTATAGGCTTATTAATGCCCGACCACTGGACCTTTGTCTCCTAATCTGCGGCTGGTTGTGATCGGCACCAGGATATGCGCTCGGTATTCACATTGACAATATACCAAAGGGCTAAAGAGGGTATATAAATCCCCTAAAGTAGCCGGAAGTATGGTTCATGGACCATTGGTTCCTTTCTCGGCTGCCGAGGATGCATCCAGGAAACTGGATGTATCCTTGGCTGGCTCGGGGAGGGGATACTTATTGGAAACGTGATCCAGCTTCCAACACATAGTCTATTCTAGTCTAGTCTAGGAAGGAATGTTTCTGTAACTGTGTTAGAAGTGATTATCTGATAAACTTTTATAAAAATAATAGTTATTACATCAATTTGTGATTGAAGATTTAGTGATAATTGGAAGAAGCAAACAAAGTAAAAGAAGAATTTTATATAATAATTTTGTACTCATTTAAGTCCAAATAAGTAAGAGGAAAACCCCGTGCCATCCAGTGACAACACTATGTAGTTGTGGGATATATTGTGGTCACCTCAAGTACATCCTAACGACGCGACGTAGAGGGGAAAAAAATCCGAATGAGGCCAAAATAAGGATTGCAGCATATCTTCGAGACCTTTGGGCCCTGCCAAAATAAATGGTGGTAGGAGTCGTGTGTGAATGCTTGACGTGTCGACACACGTCAATCAGGAACACCATCACATATTACACACCACCGTACATCTAATTAATTCTATAAAGTTATGAAAGGTAAATACAATTAATCTAAAATAAGTTTGCCGTGTTAGGATCTTAAAACCCGAACCCATCTCTAATAATCCAATCTACTTGTCAATGAGTAAGTTATCTGCGAGTTTTCTTTTTAAATTAATTTCTGTTTTATATAAACTATAAGTTATTTTAAATTTAAATGTATTATTAGCATATTTTAAGTTTCCTTGCCACTTAAAAAAATATACTTTTTAATTTTGAGAAATTTTGTTAGCTACGTTTTTTTTCCCACGAAATTTTCAATACTGATAACAGATTGACACGATATAATGTTTAAATCTAACTTACTAACTAGCTAACTTTCTGGCACTATCGAACACATAGGTTCATGGCCGCGTGGACATAAACTCTCCATACATCCCTATCCTGAGCTAATGTTTTCCAATCAAACCCTGCATAATGTATTTTCCTCAAGTTATGGTTAAAGTTGTCCCACCTGATTCTTGATATACCATCTGGGCTTTTCCCCCCAGGTTTTTCTGCTAGAAGCTCCCATCTACCTCTTTCACTCCCCATTCGTGCCACATGTCCTGCTCATCGCAGTATACGAACTTAACTATTCTTATTATATCTGGCTTCCGATAAATAACATGTAGCTCACTGTTTTGTAATCTTCTCCTATCACCTGTCCATTTTTCTTTGGTCCAAAAATTTTCTTCAGAATTTTATTCTCAAATACTCCTTTAAATCTATGCAACGAAAATAAAGAACCTATACAAAAAATATATACTAGATGCTTATGCATAATGATATATTATTTAAGGCTATGACACTGGAAAATACAAGAAATAATTCACAATACTTTTTTTTTTTTTTTTTTTTTTTGCTTTTCCACAGAGTGTACACAAGTATAGCCTACTAATAACGGGTGACGTGAATGTACGACATTGAATGCCTGACGCTATTGAGACTTTGGTTTATATTGTAATACATGACCTAGGCAAGTGAGGTCATTGTAGTTCAATGTGACATAACAAAAGTGCAGAGTGTCTCCTGCATGGATTCTAAGAATATGTTCACAATACCTTGGCTTGACAAAAAATACAATCCGGGAAAGAACAACTTTTTTAGCCAGTGGAAATCCCACGCATTTAAACAATACCTTGGTCCAATTTCATTCTATTACAAAACGTGGGGTGAGTCAATATAAAACAATTTTCAGGTTTGAACAACAATTATTATTATATTATGGTATGTGAACATATATTAATTATATATAAGCGAATTTCAAAGGATTGAGGTTGTTTCCATAAAAAAAAAATTCAATAATTTTTACAGATTCTCAACAATCCCAAGTAGTAGACACCGAAAATGACCAGTACCAACATTTACATACACATTATATATATATACATATGTATATTGTGTGTCTGTTAATGATCTGGTGGCAGCAATTTTTGTTTTATAAGAATCAAACTTATATATAATAAATTAAGAAACGTAAGGTCGAATTTGCTATCCAGCAAAATCTGACCATAAGGTCTACACCTGAAACAAAAATTTAAAAATCGCTCTAGCTATAGCAATTTTCGATTATTCGCAATGAAATTTAGTATATACTATAAAATATAACTAAAAATGTGATCTTAAAAATTCAGTGTTAATTCGACTGTTAGAAGTTAGGATTTACCTGAAACGGGAATTTAAAAATCGCTTTGTTTTCACTACGGTTCGACATTTTTAAATAAGTTGACATCAGAAATTGAGTTTTTTCAATTTAACAAAATAAATATATCTTCCGTAAACAACAAATTTGACCTGATATTCGACTTGCTGAGGAATTCGCTTAGTTTACTGAATGTTTTCTTCAATAAAGTCCTAATTTTGCTAATAAATGGGATAGATGATTAAAAAAATCAAACACATTTTCATGAATTAAACCTCAATACCAACATTCCTTTGGAATTCGCTAAAATTTCAAATTTTTACATTTTGAACTCCCATCTACATTTCTTAGAAAATCGTGACTCAGTGATGCAATAGTCAGAATTTTGAAACAATATTTATCCGTTAGATGAGAGTTAACAAGACAAATGGAATTCTAGTATGTTAGCTCTCTACTATCAGATCATGTAGAGAGATTTACTAACAGTCGGTACTGTTATTTTAGAGGTCTACCATGTCCGTCTCTCGTTCAAAGATTCGCAGGGGTCGATGAATTGTTGAGTTTGTAAAATCTTCAGAATGTACTAAATTCGTGGGACGATTTACGGCACGTCAAGGAACCTCAAGCATGAAACAAGAGGCTTCTAATTAACGTTTGTCGACCTTTTCACGCGCATGATTGAATTGTGACGCTAATTACCTGAAATGGTAATGAGCATCAAATAAAATAACAATGAAGGTAACGTTTACTCATAAAAACTACTTTTACGACTGAAAAATTATCATTTACAGCTTTTAAGGTAACCGATATGAGCTATCGAAATGCATTTACGTCTTAGTGTTATATAAATACGAATTATATAATAGAATTAGATTGATGTAAACAGTCACAAAATAAAATATTAAAATAAATACCTGACACTTGCCCTAGACTTCAACTAGTTTAAAATATTTCAGATCTACTCAGAGTAGCTCTTATCTTTCTACTGAAGACGGAAACCGGTTTCCAAATGGTCTACTGTTTTAAAGTATTTTAACCTAGTTGAGGAGACGGCATCTGCCAGGAACGTACTTCAATATTAAGTCTGATCCCATTACAGGCCATAGGAGACCCTTGGGGTAGTAGGAGGTTAAGGTTTACCACTTTTTTCTAAGACAATCTGCACTTGATGCCAGCCGGGTTGTCAGCCCTGCGTGAAGGCCGCCTTCATCCCCGAAACAAGCGTCAGGAACTCATTTTCGTTATAGGGTGAGTCGACCCCAGGGCCGTGGCGCCACCACAAGGTTTGGGTCAGTTTAAAAATCCTGATCCTACCGGGACTAGAATCCTCACTTTCCGGTTTGTAGCGTATTGACTTAACCATCAACGCTACGGCGTACCCGCAATTTCAAATATTTTATTTTATAATTATCTCTCAATGGCGAAGCCCAATGTTCAGCTTTATTCTCTCCTTTGTAACGAGTTACTAGACCAGGTTAATTTAGTTACGCTTATTTGCCCATATGTCATATCGACACAATGAGACATCTAGCAGGCAACTAAGATATTAGTAGGAATATGAGGGTAGTAAATTTTGCTTACAGTTTTTTAAATAAGGCTTCAGGGTTTTTTATGGGCCTGAAAATCGTCAGTCCCTCCCGGAGGATTTGCTCCTTGGATTCTTCCATCGTATAGAAATCCATCAACCCCGATCGGGTTTAAATCCACGACTTATGGGACCAGAGGCAGGGAACATAACCACTAGTCCACCGCGGCCTACTATTTTATCTTTATATATATATATATATATATTGAACTTTGACTCGTACGGATAGGAGAACAATAGAGGCAGCGGAGATGAAATTTTTAAGGCCAATGGCAGGCTACACTTATGGACCAGAAAATAAGTTCTGAGATAAGATATCAATTAAATATTTTTAAATTGATGGAAAAAAATTGACAAAGACAAAATTGGTACGAATATCTACTAAGAATCCCAGATGTTATATCTCCTAAAATTATTTTAAACTACAGACCTACATGATATAGAAGCGAAGGAAGACCATTTACTAGATGGAAAGACCAAATCTCTTGAAGTCGGAACGGGCCAGAGGGCCTAAGCTTTGATGTTGATGATTATTATTCTGTGCGTGTGTTTGTCACTCAACTCCTCCTCAAGGACTGGACCGATTTTGATGAAATTTTGTGTGTGTGTCTGATTGGGTCTGATTGTTTAGATTCACAATTTGACCATCTAAAATCATTAAGTGAAGGAGTTCATCTGAAGTGAAAATTTAAAAATCGCTCTAGCGGTCACATTTTTTGATGTGCCTCAACGAAACTCAGTTTATCTTATTAACATAAACCGAAATAGGTATTGTTCAAAATTGAGTGAAATCCAGCAATTAGAAATGGATATTTACTTGACATCCGAAATTAAAAAACTGCCTAAATGACTGGACTGATTTTGATGACATTTTTGTATATGCTTGCGTGGGTCCCTGGATGGTTTAGAATCACAATTAAACCATCAGACACCATTAGGTGTAGGAGTTCACCTGAAGTGAAAATTTAAAAATCGCTCTAGCGGTCACTATTTTCGATGTTCACAACGAAACTATTAAAATAAACGGAGGTAGGTACTGCCCACAAATGAACGAAATCCAACAATTAGAAGTGGATGTTTACCTTAAATCCGAAATTAAAAATGACTAGCAGCTTTCAGTGCTTATTTGTGTCAGTGATTCTATAAAATTTAACGAGTGTTAAACGGCTCATCAAAAATATATAACGCTCAGACAGGACAAAGTCTGTCGGGTCTGCTAGTAGTTACATAAAACTTAAATGTGTGTAAATGGTAACCGCTTGGTGGAAAAGTCTGAAAGAATGACAATGGTACTTATATTCAGTTAACTTGTCCACTGTGCTGGCTCAGGTGGTAACATCCTAATTCAATTGCAAAATTTTTAATTTCGAGGCCAGGAGAGGTGGTGGTGTACAATTTTTAATCGCTAGATTATGCATTAAATTGAAAACCCCCTTCCGCAGTACGTATGTTAAGAAGGCATGTGATATTTTTGATATTGATTGGTCGGTCGCATCAGATAGCATCATTAAGCCTGGTGGCCCCTTTCATGTTTTTCGTTAGCAGTAGGCTACTTGCCGGCACCGGGTTTCACTTTCGCCCTTCTGTTCTCATCATTCCTCGTACAATACATTTTACACTACAAAAACACATCAACATACACTGCTCTTACATTCTTCTCTGTACACAATACGTAAAGTGATCTGCTGAAGTGGTGCATAATTTGTAAAATAGAGCACATAAATGTCATCTATCCGGCCGGCACGTAACACGAAGGATCTAAAGTGCAGTGAGTAACATTACAAAACACACAGACACACATTCAGTTAACTTTGTTCTTGTGAATTGTGAAACTTTACTTTGCTATTTCAGTGTTATTTTATGTAATTTCGAGAAAGTCGGCAGTTTTATTCTTGAAGAATGTAGGCTACTACGGTATACAAATTACTATTAATTGAGAGATTGTAAAACTAAATTTATAACAAAACATTTTTTTTTTTTCATTCAATGCCACCAGTTTGATTTTTTATATTTCTGGCATTCTCTCCTGGTATTGGCGTATTGCTACTCACTTCTGAGGTTGGGTCCCCTGGAAGGCGGTATTACGCTGCCCCAATGATATGATGGATGATGACTAATGATGCGTCAGAAGAGGCCTTAATCCAAAACATAATCTAATGAAGTGAATATGATGGTGATAATGATGGTCAAATGATGTTCGGGAACGTTTGGGTCTTAAAGTTTTCTGACATTTACCTCACAGTTGAAGAAAGCCCCTGAAAAAACTCACACAGGTAACTTGTCCCGACCGGAGACCCGGGCCCTGGCCTGCTACGTGACAAGTCAGCACCTCGAGACCACAGCGGTGGACAGATAAGAAAAAATATAACTATTCCGAAAAATTAGAGGTATTTTTTAAACTCAGTCCGAAACCTCATAGACTATTACTTACCCATATTCATAATCATCATCATCAACATCACCATTTTCCTCTTCCAGAGGCTTGATGGCCTCTTACGATCTCAAGGCTGGATTTTCAACCCATATCTCCATCGAATGGCTCAAATATCTCTTTCTACTACTACAGTCATTAAGTTCTGAGACTTTACGCCTGGAGGGTAGACACCCACAAGAATCTGGATGTCTCACAAGATGCCGATAACTCAGCGTACACTTAAACAGAACCACATATTCCCTCAAAATAGTCGCCTTTGGCCGTTATGCACGTTTGCCAACTTTGGTATAGCTGCTGGAAGCACCGCTGAAAGATGTTGGCAGGAAGGTCCCGTTTGGCGTCTCTTGTGGCAGTCATGACCTCTTCGGAAGAATGAAATCTACGCCCACGTAGTATTGCTTACATGCGAGGAAAGAGAAAAATTCGCATGGTGCGAGATCAGATGAGTACGGAGGATATGGCAAAACTGTCGCCTGTTGCCTTGCAGGTCCCTCTTGGACAAGGAAAGAACGATGTGCAGCAGGGGCGTT
The DNA here is from genome assembly GCA_030220185.1 of Diploptera punctata. Taxonomy (NCBI): domain Eukaryota; kingdom Metazoa; phylum Arthropoda; class Insecta; order Blattodea; family Blaberidae; genus Diploptera; species Diploptera punctata. The sequence goes on along the minus strand of JASPKZ010003871.1, from coordinate 1,565,331 downwards.
GTCGTGTAGCAAGAGTCAGTTCTTTGTACGCCAAAGCTCAGGTCGCTTGCGACGAATTGAATCGCGTAAAAGTCTCAGGATCTCTTTGTAGCGGGTATTGTTTACAGTTGCACCTTCTGGGATGAATTCAATATGAACAATTCCATTTGAATTAAAAAAACAGTTCAAGCATCACCTTGCCTTTTAACCTGTCTTATCGTGGTTTTTTCTGTCGTGGTGATAATGGCGTTTTCCAGGTGACTGATTGTCGTTTCAGTTGCGGATCCTAAACGAAACACCATGTTTCGTCTCCAGGTATTATCCGGTTGAGAAACGTTGCATCATCGTCTGCACTACTGATGAGGTCACCACAAATCGTCATGCGATCATCACGTTGGTCTTGCGACAGGATTCGTGGTACACTGTGCTGTGTAACAAGATACATGTTCAGGTAATGAGACAGAATTTTGTAGCAAGTACCATGGCTGACCCCTACTGCTGTTGCGAGATCATCTACAGAATGGGAGCGGTTAGCACGCACCAACGTTACAACTTCTTCGATCTTGCGTTGGGTTCGAATAAACACAAAACTGCGATTCAATGCGTCCTCACCGTAAACCTGCTGCATCATTTGAAACATTTCGGCAACGGTTTTCACTAATTTCTGACAGAACTTTATGTTGGCCCGTTGCTCAAACTGTGATATCTCTGGTTCCGACGAGCGCATTCAAATCACCGTCACAACAAATACCGTAGTTCTGCTTGCAGTGCATGCACTCAAATGTCTCTTGCTGGGACGAGAGACTAACTGACGAGGTACCATACCACGGCGCCACCTATGCGCTATAGTGCACCACAGCGCCACTATGCGGTCATTCTCAAAACTTAATGACTCTACCATGTTTGTGCCTAGAGTTTCTATTTTTAGAAATATATTGTACATGAGTTTCCAATTTTGCAGTGGTACTTATTTATAAAATGAATAACTGATTTTGACTGAATTTACAGCAGGATCTCTTCATTTCTTTTGTGGCCCTATTGGGAATATTCTGCTGTCGATTCCATGAACTTCATCTATGATACGACGCATGTCCTTATTTCTCATTGTCCACGACTCACTTCCATAACATAGTAGGTTACTGGTCTAGGTGTACTCTTGTGGCCTTTATATTGCGGAAGGATCCATAATTTTGTTTATTATTTTCACCGTTTTTCTGTGTTTATGGATTTTATCAGTAATATCTCGAAAATCAAGCAGCAGTGTTTAATTTCGAAATGTAAATATTCTTGGAATAAAATCATATTAGACTCATTTTTATGTTTTATTATTTTCATAGCAATAAAATATGTCTTAACATTTTATCTTGAAGTTAAGGACAGACAATATTTCTGACGGTTAAGTCCTGTTTATTCACTATTTCTATTTAGAAGTTTACTTTGAATCAGAAAAATTAAAATAATAAAGTTTGACAAGAAATTACACACGATTTTAAACGTTTTATTTAGAAGGAAATTGTCAATCATTGCATGATGAATTCTACCTTGAAATTTCTCCCAGAGAAACATTATGATATGCCAAGAGTGTGTCCAAAAAAATCATCTGCTTTTAACTGCAAGGCATTAAAATTCAGCGCCAAATCCCTCATTTAAACTCAGGGAAGTAATACAACTACTGGATAACCCTCACAAAGTGCTACCCGTCCGCGTCCTGCCTCACTGTACTCCATTTTACACGTGCACGGAGTCCATTAGCTTCGTACAGTGGGTTGCCATTGCTAGATTCTGGTTTCGATTTCTGTGCCTAGCAGTTAAAAACGGCAGATAATTTTTGGACACGATCTTGGTATGTCAGAACCGCTTCTCTGAGAGAAATTGTATGGTAGGTTTCGTCATACAATAACCAATTTCTTTGTTAGACAGAAAAGAGTAGGCTATATTTGATACAATCAGAGGAAAATGAATATTTAATCATAGTATAATATCTTACATACGAGTTATACATACTAATTAAGAACATTATTGATCAGAGTATTAATTGTATTAAATAATGTTTGTCCAACACTTGCTAAAAGAACATATAGGGGTATAGAGTATATCAGGAAATGCGGGTAATGTGAATCCTTCGGTTTGAGTGGACCCTGTTGATATCTTCTTTAATTGGTGCTGCCCTATAACAGAACATATTTTAACTTCTTCCCCTAATCTACATTGACATGTTCAATATTATTTTTTGCGCAGAAGGGTTTATTTATGATAGGCATATTTATGAAAACGACCAGCTTAAAAGTTTTTCAAGCTAAGAATTAATTCTTAAACGTTATAAATATTTAAAAAATCTCCTAAACGAAGTATATTATGTAGATGCTGTTTTAGTATACTGACGGGTTTGGTTTGATATTATGTGATATGAGACAATTAAACATTACAAAGGAATTCGGTTAATGTGACCCTCCACGAGGCGGTTAAAGCGGAATACGTATATTTTATCAATGAGGATGCTTATATATAAAACCATGCACTTAATTAATTTTATTTAATATCCTTGTAATTTTTGTCCGCGCGCCTATGAACCTCCGGGTTCGAAAGTGCCAGTGAGTTAGTTAATTAGTTTATCATAAGTAATGCCACGAGTGATTTCCAAATTATCGATAAATTCACGACTCACGAAGTGAGGAGTGAATTTATCTAGAGAATTTGGAAATCAAGAGTGGCATTTGTTAGGACTATTTAACGAATAAAATTAAGCTGTTTACTCACAAATCATTATTTAACTGTAGTTATTTCAAAATATTTATATATTTAATGCAAACGGCGATGTTTGAAAACAAATGAGAAACGATAGGTACGCTTCTACTGCTTCTTTTGTTTATCACTGCAACCAGATCATACTATTTATTGCCAAAGGAACGCAATATTGTAAGAATGCTCTCTAGTGGAGAAAAAATGAAACATCAATCTGTATATTAATTCATTTCTGATGTCGTATGATGTAAATATTACAATTATATTTTTCTGGATTATTACCTGGGAAAAAATACATTTAAGAAAGTCAAACAGTGGTTTCTTTTTTGGTGGTATAATAAATTGCTACAAATGTTGACATGTATGCACTATATATACAATCTGGTAGCCGTATTTCTTATAGGCTCAGTCACTGCAAAATAACGGTCAGACCTGTTCAGAATATTAAAAACGAGGAGCTTTGTTTAATATATGGTAATTATAACACTGATAAATATTTCGTGAAACACGACTCTGATTGGTTGTAAAACAGAAATCATTGAAACGTGATTGGTCATTGACTCCCATTTGGGGCATGAGTTAAATAGTCCTTGTAATTTTACTAAACCCAAAGACACTCGCATTCTGCAATTGAATGACATGTGAATGTTATAATCAACAATAAGTTTTCAAAATATTAAATAAATATAAACGCTTTTAATTATCCATCCATCCATAGTAATTCTGCCCGAAGGCAGGTCATTTACTGCAATCATAGTATTTTCATGCTATGCTTGCAGGGAATTGTAGGTGTGGTAGCTTCCCGTTGCTTTCCACACCGGTGAAGGATGATGATGATGATGATGGCCATATGATCTCAGGGATCGTTTAAGCCTTAAAGTTTTCATGACATTTGTCTTACAGGCGAGGAAAAACCCCGATAAAACATCACCCAGAAAAACTGCTCCGACCGGGGATCGAACCCGGGCCAGCTGCGTGACAAGACAGCACGCTACCTCGAGACCACAGCGGTGGACATATTTTAATTATGATCAGTCATAAATATTTTCAGAATAATATGTGCCTGTATGTATAAATTAATAGAGTAAATAAACTTAAAAATAGTCTAAAAGCTAGCGTCGACTCTAGGGTCTGCTTCACCCGCATATGGAGGTTTAAAGTGCACCTTTCTTGTAATGTAAAAAAGTTTCTAAATTGTGAAGATATTTCCACATTTGAATAAAATAACAATGCTATTTCATGTTATAAACTAATGATAATCACCGTAATTAAACAAAATTCAATCCCGTAATTAAAAGAAGAAAAACAACAAATTCAAAATAGGAGTCCACATTACCCGAAGTTCATATATATATACAGGCTGTATCATAAAGGATGGTTGGAAGTACACGATAATAGAAGCAACAATGTCCCAGTAATCATGGGTCCGCAAACGAGCCGTTTGCGAGATAATTACGAATGTATGGATACAAGCCGCCACTGACGTCATAGTTTGCAACATCGTACTAGGTGATTATCTCATTGGGCCACACATTCTTCCACGAAAACTTAATGGACAGAGGTACATTAGGTTTCTGCGGCGTCATCTTTCAGGATAGCTTGAGGATGTTTCCCTTCAGCAACGTCGGAGTTTGTGGTACATGCATGATGCAGCTCCGGCACATTTTGCTGCTGCTGTGAGACGGCATCTAACGCGCAGATACGGCCAAAGATGGATAGCTCGAGGCGGATCTGTACCTTGGCCTCCAAGATCACCTGATCTAAATCCTTTGGATTTTTATGTCTGGGGTCACCTCAAAAGCGAAATGTACAGCACACCCGTTAACACGATTGAAGAACTGGAGCAGAGAGTTGTACATCATCATCATCATCACTCCAAGGATTAGGCAATTGCCCGTTCCGACTTCATATTGCATCAGCCCAACGTCTTCTAGGTCTTCCAACATCACGCCTTCCTCTTGCTTGATAATTTCTGGCTAACAATGGATATCTCTCCTTGCTCATTCCATCCATGTGATCAATCCATTTCTGTCTGTAATTCGTGACTTTATCCAACAAAGGCTGTACTTTCAATTCTTCTCTTATATCCTCATTTCTTATTCTATCAAGTCTTGTACATCCTTTTACTTGTCTTAGGAACCGCATCTCTGCCGTCTGTATCTATCCTTCTGTCTTTTCACTGGAGCCCAAGTTTCACATCCATACAATATTGTGGGAACCGCCATAACATTATACATTTTTATCTTGGTTTCTTTTCTAATTTTATTTTTGAATGTTCTCTGTATTGTTCCACACACCGTCTGAAATTTATTTATTTTGGAGTCAATATCTCTTTCCACATTGTAGCCAACATCACAGCCCAAATATTTGAAACTAGACACCTGTTCTATACTTTGATTTTCTAAAATAATTTTGGTTCTCACTGATCTCTTCCTCTAAAAGCCATGGTCTTCGTTTTCCTTACAGAAATTTTTAGATCGTATAATTTACATATTTCATTTAATGCATGCATTGATTTCTGTAAGTCGTCTTCATTTTTCTGTATTATGATTACATCGTCAGCAAATAAAAGATTATTTATGCACATTTTATTATCCATTCTTATTCCTGGATTTACTAAAACTTTCCATTTATTAAAAATATCGTCTATATATATATTAAACAAAGTGGGTGATAAACTACATCCTTGTCGTAATCCAGTATTTGTTTTGATTGCATCTGTTCTTTTGAATCCGGTATCTATAATTATATTTGTGTCTTCATATAATGTCTTTATTGTTTCTACAAGGCACAGCGGGTATCCTTTCATTCGTAATATTTCCCATAATTTTTGTCTGTTTACTCGATCGAAGGCCTTATCCAAATCTATAAATCCTATGTGAGTTTCTAAGTTATCTTACTGAGAAGCTTCATGGAGAGTTGTACATGCTTGTCAAAATTTCAGAAATGATCCAGGGGTTTTCGAAAGAATTCGACATTCATTGAAGAGACGAGCTCAATATTGCATCCTGATGCAAGAAAGACACTTTAACATCTCCTTTAACAGGTAACCCATAAGTGAAGTGAACTGTGAAATGTGAACTAAATGAGATGAAAAATGAATAGTAAAGTCTAAATTCAAATAAATGTTTACTAACTAGGATGTTTACAGTGAAGTCAGTGGCGGCTTGTAACCATACATTCGTAATTATCTCGCAAACGGCTCGTTTGTGGACCCATGTTTACTGGAACACTGTTGCTTCTATTATCGTGTACTTTCAACCATGTAAGTTTGCGCCATCCTTTTTGATACACTATGTATAACACTAGTATAGAAACGAAATAAGACGGAGTTAATTGCTGTAACTTCTGTCACATGTTCTGACCTGTCCTATAGTAAATGGACTTGTTCTTACGTCTCAAAAATGCATGAGCTTTGGAGAAAGGAAGTTTGTCTCCTCTGAATTGTCGCTCTAAGCTGTGGTGTTTCGCTATGTTTATAAAGCAGGAACAGCGATAATGGTTGAAAATGTATTGTGCTCAGCGTTGCGAATGAAGCGCCCAGATTTTTTTTGTAGAACCTTCCAGTAATTTTGCAGGGTAATACTCGGGCGCACACGGCACACCTGTAGCTAATCTAAACCGTCGCTGGGGGTGGAAAGTGCTTTTCCATCCATCAAATTCTCGGGGACTTAAGCCCCTGTGATTATGATTTGATCCGTAAGTTGAAGGAACCACTTTGTGACATTCGATTCCAGACTGTTCCCGAGATTTTGCTGGCATTAATGCGGTCCATCAGAAAACATGAACAGAACGGGAGCTGCTACAGGGATACTACGACTTGGACATCGCTGGAAACGAGTTGTAGACAATGCTTTATACTACACTGAAGAACTGTAGACGTTTCGCAGGTCTGTCACTTGTATACTAGTAATAAATAAATAGTTGTCACTATTAAAGTTACAACCTAACCTATTTACTAGCAAACAGCCGGCGTGCGTTGCTACACCTAAATGAATAAAATATCAAAGGGATATAAAATTGTATGGAATATCCTGAGACAACCCGAACATGGCGGTTGCTGGTCAGTTTTTTATTTCGGATTTTAGGTAAATATCCACTTCTAATTAACGGATTCCGCTCATGTTTGGATAATACCCATTTTAATAGGATATACTGAGTTTCATTGTGAAACATAGAAAATTTTGACAGCTAGAGCGAATTTTCACTTCAGAAGAACTCATATTAGATATTAGAAGATCCAGTTGTGAATGTAAATCATCCACTCTCTCATACATACACAATTTAATCAAAATCGGTCCAGTTATTTCTGAGGAGTTCAGTGGCATACCCACATGGAGAAGGATTTATATATATATAATGCAGGGTATAAATGAACTAGGGGAGATATTGAGACAGAATATTTGCAAAAACAATCGGCGAAAACTAAAAATTGGTCATTTGGATACAAATCATCCTTTGATCTTAGGGAACAATAATACACAATCCCCGTCCACCATTTTTCGTCTGGAAACCATTTCAAAAAGTGTTTTAATCCTCTATAAGCATAAAACGTCTTTGGTTTAACTCATGTACATATTTATATAAGAGAAATGGAATAAATGTTGAATTGTTTATCTAATTATTTCTAAGAATTATGCACTTCTGATAATGAGAGTATTGTATAACGATCTAGGCCTAATTCTGGTATCTTGTGATGTTTTAATCGTTTATGGTGAAGCACTGCTTTTCACTGCTGGCATGCGGGATATATACAACAGAAGGAATTTACATAAAATGGGAGGCGGGCTTGATAACGTTTCCAGGAATCTTATCTGAGAAGAGACAATGACCTGGAATTCCAAGAGTCTCTCAGGATAGGAAGCATATCTTATGTCCATTATGAGACACTGGAAAAATTGAACCCCCGCAGACCCCGGTCGTGATGATTGTCTCGCGCAAATATAAAGCCCAAGCTTTTATTCCACTACATACATATGCTTGCGTAGAAAATATATTACATGAGAACTGCCTTAAAAAGATACTAGAATTTAAATATGATAGTAAATTTAAGAGAGTCAAATAAAATATGTTTTTTATTATCATTACATACGATATTAATATAGTCATGGATAAAACCACACATACGATAAAGTTAAAACTATCAATAGAGCATGAACTTAATACGAGGTCATTATATTATTATTATTATTATTATTATTATTATTATTACTATTATTATTATTATTATTATTATTATTATTATTATTATTATTATTATTATTATTATTATTATTATTATTATTACTGGCAATACTGGTTATTCTTATAAGCTCTTGTTTCTCTCAACGAGACATAGGAGAGATATTCAACCGTACTAATTCAGTTACACTTGTTTTGGATAGATGTCATTTATTGGCCTGGGATCAGCGTTCCGTCTCATATAATAACATATAGAAAACGAAGGTAGTACTAGAATGGGTAAATTCGGTAAATTTTGCTTAGAGGCCTTTTTATTCAGTCTTAAGAATATTTATGAGCCTGAAATTCTTCAGACTCGGGACTCACAGCTTAAAGTCCCTCTCGGAGGACTTGCTTCTTGGATTTTTCCATTCTAAAAAAAAATCGATTGACACCGGCCGGATTTGAAACCGTGACCCTCGGGACCAGAGGCAAGGAGGATAACCACTAGTCCACTGCGGCCGACATTATTATTATTATTATTATTATTATTATTATTATTATTATTATTATTATTATTATTATTATTCAGATGAAGACACAGAGGAAAGAGAACGATTGAGAACTTTAATTAAGGGACATTTCTAAACGTTTCTTGCTAAACTGGTAGTCTATAAGTCTGTAGTCATTTATGTATTTTTTTTAATTCTTGTTAATTACTAAGATTGGTTGGAGAAAATCCCCAATGAAGAGGAACATTCTCAAAATGAATGAATTATTATTATTATTATTATTATTATTATTATTATTATTATTATTATCATCATCATCATCATTATTATCATTATTATTAAAAGTTTTACGAGAAAAAATGAATATTAAATCATCAATAGTAGATTATATAATATATAAGCAGTGTGGCAGGTGTAATTCCTAGAATTAAAATTTATTTGGGACCACACAATAAGCTGTTGTTATACAGTGGTTAACGGTAACTCAAGAGTTGGCAGGTACATGTACCTAGCTTATACATGTGTATCCATTTAGAAAAAAATTGCAAGTCTGATTGACGGGTTGAATATGGTCAGATTTGCAAAACATTAAATTTGTTAAAAGGGAATACTTGAGCCAATTATAGAACTTCCTTCGGAAATAATATAAAAGGCCAAGACATTTTATTGGTAACATAGGACCATTCGAGACCATGAGATGAGTCGATGGCCAGCAGTGGAAGAGGAAGGAGCTCCTGATCGTCTAGAAGCACTCCAGTCTACCGGCAAGTGAAGCCTCAACGGACGGCATCCGGGATCGACTCCCTCGCACTCAATCGTGCTAAGCGACAGCGTACAGCGCCGCCAAGCGGCAGCGTCAGCGTGGTCAGGCGGCATTGCAAAACTGTCCCGGCAGCATTTCTTTTTTAGCGGGGGTTCTACAACCTACCCACCCACCCTGTTAGCACCCTTACCTCAAAAGGCAATAGGCCTTATCCCATCTGCCCCTAGCTCGGCCCCTATCCCAGGGTCTTTGTCAGGGCACCTCCAACCTGTGATACCATTTCCCTAACCTCAAAAATAGAACCCTCCATCATGGGAAAGCCCAAGAAAAGGACATCTAGCCACAACATCGCTCCTACTCCACCAATCGCGCAGCGAACGCGTCTGAAATTTCAAGCGGAGAAAATGCCATCGTCTCCAAGGCCTGCAGCAACGACTGCCGGTAAAGCCGAGTTACCGATGACAGTCGACCTGCCTCCGGAGGACCCACCGTTCATCGACGGCGGGGCCACTGGAGGTTCGGGAACTCAGGACTCGAGCCAATCTCAATCGAAACCCTCTCCACTGCTGATAAGTCGGGAATTAACCGCCGAATTAGCAGCCGCGAACAGCGTTTTCGCACAAAACGAGCCGCACACATTCACTTGTGAACCTACGCCGCTCGGCACAAGGGTCGGGCTGGCCTACCATAAATACCGACAGCTGCTGCTGCAGCGTAACATTCCCCATTGCGAGGGGAACAAGAAACCGCGAGCTACAGCGCGCAAATTCGTAGTAAAGGAATCGACTCTGGCGTGGATCCATCCGAGATCCAGGACGACCTCAAGGGTCATGGCTTCGAAGTCTTCCAAGTGGTCAACATGACTTCTGGGAGAACTAAGAAGCCGCTGCCAATCTTTATAGCAGTCCTGGCGGGTGGTTCCGACGAGGAAGAGGTCCTTAAAATAAAACGTCTATGCTATTACAAAGTAAAAGTAGAAGCGTATCGCCGTGCCAAGGTTCATCGGTGGATCTGCTAGACAGTCCTCCCGGTTAAGTCCAAGGGACTCGTGAACCATTAGTGGGGTAGGCAAGAGTTGAGCGCCTTGTCGTACTAATTGCTCATCTGTTGGAGCTTGCGAGCTCCGTGCTGGCCCACAACAGCTGCAGAAGGCGTCCCTGGGGGCACACCAGGGCTCGGCTCGGACCAGTCCAGCGGGGAGCTACTGTACTGGTTCCTGGCTTGGCCTACGGGCCCGTCGACAAACTGTGGGGTCGCCAGGAGATGAGCACCTGGATGTACTAAAAGTCTCACACTGTTGGGCTTGTAGCCCTAGCCGGTCTCACAACGGCTGCAGGACACGTCCCTGGAGGCAGAACAGGGGAATAGTCGGTGGATCTGCGACAGCAGTCCTCCCGGCTAGGCTCATGGAGCCCGTGGACCAACTGTGGGGTCATCAGGATTGAGTGACCTGATGTACTATGTAGCTCATCAATTGCCCAGAAGTGCAAACTCCAACACTCTCTCCCTGGAGTGTTGGTGTAAGGACCGAGAACTTGAACGTGGACGCGAAGTTAGGATAGGGAGGACTAGAACTAGGACTTGGGAGTATGGTCATGACGACCGAGGTATCCCAAGGGGTGGACGGCAGGGCCTAGATGTTCCCAAGCCCGCCCAGCGTCAAGCAACAGTAGTTCAAGTCACTCCTGCTACAGAAACACAAGCAGTTACAGTTGAGCTCGCTCCTGCTGCTGTCCCAAAAAGACGAAAGTCTAAAAAAACTAAAGCGCCTTCTTCTGCAGTTCAAGTTGAGCTAGCTCCTGCTGCCAAGAAGGAAGACACCGGTCCTGTAGAGCCAACAGCTTCAGCGCCAGCGCGTCCTAAGATACATAACTTAGTCACAAAAGCCTCGCAAACAGAGGATCAAAGCCTACTGGCTACCAGTCATGAGAAACAAAATATCACTGTAGACACTCAGACTGCCTCAGAGATAGAAACACCTCCACAGCTAGAGAACAAAGAGTGTCAAACATTTAACCCAGAAATGATGGATAAAATGATAAACACTACAAAAAATGCCTATGTCGGGACAAATGTCCAACATATGCAGATGACACAAATACGAACTTAATGCATACGTTCGGGAAAAATAGTGGACTGACTTTATTATGAAAAAAGATCAGGCAACACAAATCTATCCTTAACATTGTGTTGGGACAACAATGGCCAATACGAAGGATGGGATTTAAGCTTATTAGAACCAAGCAGTCAAGAAAAGGAATCCATATGCCCTTCTGGGAGATATAGTCCATTAGAGGATTACACATATCCTCCAAAGAGACATTCTAAAGAACCGAAAGGTCCAAGAGAAAAACACCATCCTCCCAATCGCTCTCGACTTGATCCAGAATACCTTCAAAGGATCACTGATGAATGGTTCACTTATAAAAGACCGAATAAGCGCAAATAACGTCTGAGATGACGCTAAATCTCATTTAGGCGATTTCGGTCGGCTATACGCCTAAAGAACCGACCTTAAATGAGATAAAAAGGTGGTTGCCATCCAGGCACCTATAAGAGCCGGATGGCCCTGACCGATTTTGGCCACATTTCGACACACATTTCTTAAATTCAAACCTACTCTGTCAAGGTTTCTGTGGTTTCCTTGGCGTTAAGATAAATATCGGAGTAGGCCCCTTACACCCACCAGTAAATTAATATATCCCAAACTGTTCAAAATTCAAAATTAAGGGCAACGTAACTAAATTAAACCCCAAAACAATAAATTGAACAACCTATTTTGGAACATTAATTCTAAATTATTATTTTCGACAACTACTCTCTCAAGGTTTCTGATGGTTTCCTTGGCGTTAAGGTGAATACCGGAGTAGTCCCCCTTGCTCCATCAGTAAATTCAATTATTTCTTCACAAGGCCGGGAAAGAGGAGAGGTCAGATGGAGGATTTCATTTCAATTTGGGACTACAGCCGATACCTCGTCACCACATGCGACTGCTGCCTTCGTGCTTCTTCAGATGCGGACTTCCAAGGATCGATAATAAATACTCACTAAACATAAAATTCCCATTCGCAAATAAAAATCTCTTAACATAAAATAAAAAAGATCGCGAAAATACAAAATACTTCGCGGCGACCAATCAGGCCGTCTGATTGGCCAGCGACGTGCAATGACAAAACAGCTAAATATAACGACTAAAATATAAAACATAAAGATCTAAAAGAGCTTTTCAACATCCGTATACGATTGGAACCTTACAGGAAACCCACAGGAGGCACCCAGTGCTTCAAGTGCCAAGGCTTCGGACACATTGCAGAATTCTGCTTCCGAGACACAAAATGCGCAGGTGTTCTGGTAACCACAAGGTCTCCGACTGCACCCAGACAGAAGTTAAATGCTCCAACTGCAACGCAGATCATGCAGCAAGTCACAGAAAATGTCCCATATTTCAGAAGTATCTGAAAATGAGACAAGCACAAGGAACAACCACGAGGAAGCCTGAAACTACTCCAAGAACACCTCGAAAGACAGAAGAAAACTTCCCTCCCTTGCCTTCTCTGAACCCAAAACCGGAGAATATACTCCAATCCCTCCTTATTCTCCTCACCACCATCCTTCAAAACCCCCAAGTCCTTCAATCCACACTATCCTTTGTGAATTCTCAAGTTTCTTCAAGAACATAGACTGCAATATCCAGATACTACAAGAAAAATCTTTAAGACCGACTAGCTTATGCAACTCTTCAAAGAAGACATCCACTTGAAGAAGAAAAACTGTTTAGAGGACTACTCTTCACAGCAAGCACACAACTACGCCGCCACTTCACTACAAGCACCTTAATTATCGGGTCAAGACCTTTATAAAGTCGGTACCGTTCTTCAAATTTCAATATTTGCTCTAGGGGGGAAAAAAATAAATAAAACCAGATTCACTTTCAGCAAATAATATAACAACTAAGTAATAATCAAAATGCAAAAAATAATATTCTGATTACAAAAAAACACTAAAAATAAGTCGAGCATTTCGGACCAATCAGCGCCAAGCTGGTATCTCAAAATCTTGCAGCTCACCAACGCAGCATATATATATATATATATATATATATATAATAAAAAATTTAAAAAATAAAATAAAATAAACAAAAACATTCAATTCAATCGTAAAAAGAAACTAATAATTACAAAAATAATAATAAAATAGGAATAAAATAACCATAAAGAACGTAGCCTGGCGCTTGCCGCTGCTGTGTCAACAGCCAACTAACAACGCACATGCAATAACCGGCAAAATTAAAACATACCTTCCGGGGCTAATGGACACTGTCTTGGAACCCGGGATCCACTCTAGAGTGGATCGAAGAGTTGTTCACCACCCGCTTATGCAGGTCGCAGAACAATTCACTTTGATTTGATTTGGTAACACAGTGGGCCAGTAGCTCCCACACGAGTACATACAGAAAGGAGCCAGTTTCTCTCCTTCGATCACAGAGGAGCTAGTAGCTCCCTTACGAAAACAGAGTGCGCTAGTTTATCATATTACGAGTATTCAGAGGAGCCAGTTGTTCCCATATTATTACCTAAAAGTGTGAATCAATCTGTCGTACATAAAATATACTAGGGAAATCTAGATTTACTCAAGTAGTCTACAAGATATTAATTCATTGTGAATATTGTGTTGTTCATAAGAGGTTAACAAAATAAACCCTTTTTAATTAATTACACAACTCATTGTTACTGATCATCGAATTCCTTGTCCTTCCCCACCGGTAGAACCCAGAAATAAGCTTAATCTAAAACACGCCCTGAAGAGACCCTCGTGCACACAAGAGCTTGCTGCAGCAGTTACTTTGATATGGGAATGTACGACGAATGCAAAAAGAAAGCTTACCCAGAAAAACATTGGAATGGAAGAAGAAAGAAAGGAGGACATCGAAACTCATGGATACAAGAAATAAGAACTGGAATGAGGACAACAGGACTGGAGGACATGGAGTGGATGGATAGTGACAAATGGAGAAGGAAAATAAAACTTTAGGCACAGAAAGATGTGTAAACATTAAAAATATGTATATAAATAAAATTATTATTATTATTATTATTATTATTATTTTAATTACTATGCCTGCTGGAATTAATGTTAATATGAACAGTTTATCAATTACGCGTTGTATTTAATGGTGCTCTGTTTCAATGTAAAATTTTAACGAATTTATAGAAGTGTTCTGCATTGTTTGTCCATATCTAAAAAAAAAAATGCCTTTTGAACATACGCGGACTGCAGTGAGACTTCCATTGGTTGGAGGCCGCCTTGAATGAGCGATCAGCTCAATGTCAGGCCTCCTTCGTGACAACACAACATTAAAGACAAAACATACAATTCACACACATACATTATATTTAAACATAGCGAATATGTTAATAATGATTATGATGGCAATATGATGTTCGGGGACTGTTTGGGCCTTAAAGTTTCCTCATATTCGTCTTTCAAGTAAGGAAAACTCCGAAAAAAACATCACCCAGGAAACTTGTCCTGACTGGGGATCGAACATAGGCCCGCTGCGTAAGTGGCAGCGACGCTAGCCTGAGACCACAGCGGTGGACATAGGCCTACATATAAAATCATTTCATTGTTAAATAAGCAGAGAGAGCTTAACAAAAATTATAGCAAGCAATATAAAAATCAATTTACTTGAAAAGGGATATATCAGGCTTTGAATTTTTGCTCATGTATTTGTGAGTTAAAAATAAGTGAGAACATATGCAGATATGAACAAGTTTAAACTGACGAATAGTTGAGTTGGTAATACGTGTATAAATTGTTCTGTATAATATAACTTATTTTTTTACCAGCCCTATGGGCTATGGGCCAAAGCTTCTAACTGTTGTTTATGGGCTCCCGGTCAGACAATAGGAATTTTTTTCTTCTTGTGGTCGTCCAATGATCTGGATGTAGGTTAAGTTTAGATAAGGACTCCCCAGGTCCTCCATATTATTCATCGCACATCATATCATCGGGGTAACGTCTGATGCTCCAACTTAAGAAGTGGGTTAAAATTCCGCCAATGTGAGGAGAGAATACCAGAAATGTCATAAGACAACCTGGTAGCATTGGTAATATATATATATATATATATATATATATATATATAACTAATTTTAATTTTCAATTAATCGTCAACGATTATCATTAATGAAAGGCATTGTGCAAATCAAAATCCAATCCAATAGGGTCTACTCGTTTCCACGATGAAGAAAATCACGAAAATAATGTCAGTCGGGAGTGCTTTTTCAGGAATTTGAACTCAGAGCATGTAAAATATGGGAATCTGTCATAAAACGCTGCTTTGTATGTGAGTTTATTCTCTGAAAGATTTCTTGTTCGTGACTTAATGAGTGAATCACAACTATCAATCTAATCAATGAAGAATGTCTAACTATTAAATATTTCTTGAAACGCAATAAGATGGAAGCAAGGCCATAAGGTTAATATGCTATGTAGGCGAATATGATGCTGTCTCGATGATTAAATCATTGCTGGGCATAGACATTCATTTATCCAGTTCAATCTGCTTCTCAACTGGATAAAGGGTCATCACAGGGTAATAAAACATCAAAACGTATGTCTTTTTTTTTACATTTTTATCAACAGCTCGAAGTTTAACCTTAATGTCACCAGATTCTCTGGCTCATGAGAATTTCAGGAAATGACCCCAAGAAATGATATACGGCACTAAATACTAACATATATGAATCTCCCTTACACTTCCTTATACCTGAACGAACGATCCAGATAAGTGAAACGAAGGTAATATTACATGGAAGCGAAGACGACATGAAACTATGTCCTCTGTGCAATGACCGGGTAAACTGGAAACATATTATAGCATTTTGTAAAGAGACAGAACAACTTAGATTACAGTTGCTGCCGAAGAGATTTCTTAGGTTGGATTGCGAGAGAGTGGCATGTTGGGATTTCTCACAACGAGTCGAGACTGATGTGAAGACATGGAAATTTTAGCCACAGTAAGGAAATTGAGGGATAACTAAATTGGAGATCACTGAGGAAATAGGCCTATGCATTATTAATAATAAGATCAATATGTATTTGTTTCTGATCTTTACTTGTATTTATAATAAGTAGTCTTAGTTCATTAGCCTTCTATTGCAGTTTCTGTTTACGCGAATGGAAATGGTATAAGTGTATAGGTCTTTTTTATAATATGTTGTGTAGTTAGTTTTTTATATCTGCTCACATGGTCGTTTTATGTATGAGTGTAGGCGTATATTAATATATACGTACTGTAGACGTAGATATACATATATTCATTATTTTTATGTCTTTTGTATGTACAAGTGTTGGTGTGTAGTCACGTATGTATTTGTTTATACATTAGTTTTTTTATTCATGGTAAAGAATATGCACCAAACAGGCCCGTACGCAATGTAGATGACTATTTAACTCATGCTCCAAACGAATCACCTTTCAATGAATTTTATTTTACATCCAATGACAGTTGTGTTTTACCTCAATATTTATAGAATTCTGTGCGCGGGAAGCAATGGACAATGACCACATGACAATATTTACACTCTATGGATTTCAGTAAAGCTTTCGACACTGTTGACACTGATATATTAATAGCAAAATTACGCGCTCTCAATCGTTTGGATAATGCTGTTAACTGGCTTGGATCCTACCTTCATGATCGCCAGCAATGCGTATCCAATGCAGAGCATTCCTCATCCTGGCTATCACGGAAGGGTGGCGTCCAACAAGGTTTAGTGTTAGGACCACTTCTGTTCTCTATCTATATTAACGACATACCCACTAGACTTACTTATTGTCGACATCACCTATACGCTGACGATTTTCAAATTTACATTTGCTCCCATCCCGACGATGTACATGACACACTAGACAAACTAAATAGTGACCTAGACTCAATTTCCCAATGGTCGAGGAAACATGGACTTAATCTAAATGCTGGCAAGACACAGTGCATAATTATAGGACATCGGCGAATCCAAAGCATTATAAATTACGAAAATTACCATTCTCCTAAATGACAAAAACATCCCCTACAACTCAGTAGTAAAAAATCTGGATATCTACATGGACCAACACCTAGACTGGAAAATCCAGGTGAAAAATACTTGCAAGAAAGTGTTCTCAATTCTTCAGTGCCTAAATAGTTCTAAAAACTTCCTTCCTACAAAATTAAAACAAATACTCGTACAGACTCTTATAATGCTACACTTCGACTACTGCGACATATTAAGTTACTGACTAATCTGACAGACTACAGACTACAGCGTGCTCATAATGCGAGCATTCGATTTATATTCAATCGCCGTCGTTATGACCACGTGTCTCCTTCATTTGAGGCCTTATCATGGCTACGCCTAAACGACAGAAGAACTTTACATTCACATATTCCAAAATTCTGCAGACATATTTACACCCTTGGACTTCAAGTTATTTAACAACAAGGTTTCAAAACTTATCGGCTCATCACAATTTAGGAACAAGATCACAAGACTCTTCTTTACTTTTGATACCACAGCATAGGACATGTCTATATTTTGAATCTTACACAATATCTATGACTAGAGCATGGGACTCACTTCCCAGTCATGTCGGGAACTGTCAATCGCTATCATTATTTAAATCCAAATTAACTGATATTTTAAGTTCGACACAGTGAAAACATTAACTTGCATAACAACTGTATAGATCATTCTATAAATAATTATCCAAGAAGCTACTTACTTTATTTTATATAATTTTAATTTTATTATATTCTATGTTTTTGTTAGTATTAGCTAGTATTAGATCACATCATCATTGTATTTTGTTTAGTCTGTATTTTAATAATATTTTTAAATTGTAATATGTATGTAATTTTTGTATAATTCTACTATCCGCTGGTTGAGTGGAAGCGAAGGCCTTATGGCCTTAACTCTGCCAGCTGAAATAAAACATTATTATTATTATTATTATTATTATTATTATTATTATTATTTACCAAAATGAAAGCTTCCCCTTTCAATATTCTGGAACAGGTCAGAGGATTATTTTGCAGTGATTGACTCTCGAACAAATACGTTGAATATAGCAAATAATGAACAGATTCCTTCGAACTACACATTTGATAATTGTGTGAAGAGGATTATTTTAATAAGCACAGTAACCCAACGAACGCTTAGCTCAGAGCCTTGTGTCTTGTTTCGTATGCAAGATTAGGTTAATTTTTTCCCGTTTGGGTTAATTTTTTAATAGTTACAATGCTTTATATTTTATTCTGTCTGTTGACACTTAAGTAAAAAAAAAGAGCTTTTTCGAAGCATTAATATTATTATTATTGTTGTTGTTGATGATATTGATGTTGTTATTATTATTATTATTATTATTATTATTATTATTATTATTATTATTATTATTATTATCCATCATCTATGAGCAATTATTAGGCTGGATTTGACCTCTATAAACTAAATATTTTAATTGGAGGGTGAAATATTTTCCTCACTAAAACTTAATAAATAGCATACATATACAAATAAGTGAATAAAGAAGAAAGGCATACGGAATTAATATCATTCCCGGTGCCATGAAATACCGTTACATATTGCTACGTTGTACAATATGCAATCATTGCCGTATTAATATTGCTACGTTGTACAATATGCAATCATTGCCGTATTAATATTGCTACGTTGTACATATGCAATCATTGCCGTATTAATATTGCTACGTTGTACAATATGCAATCATTGCCGTATTAATATTGCTACGTTGTACAATATGCAATCATTGCCGTATTAATATTGCTACGTTGTACAATATGCAATCATTGCCGTATTAATATTGCTACGTTGTACAATATGCAATCATTGCCGTATTAATATACGAAACATTATACAATGTGTTACTTTTATAATATATTAAGCCATAATATCTCTTACTACATAAATGTGAAGCATTATTATTAAAACATGGTACTGCACACACAATTAAATTTGTACCAGTATCTAAACAGTGTTATAAAGTTAATGAAGTCAGGAATAAATAGTGTAAAGTGGACGTAGATTACATGGCTGGAATTAAAATATTATGGGATGTATTTTGTGGAAATACGCGTAAATAAAAAAATCACAGTGGAGGGATTTGAACCCTGGCTCCCATACATATTTCAGTTTTTCTTAATTGGTTTAATGATCTACGCTACTATAACGTGGGAAACTAGTCATCTACATTCTGGTTGTCTTGTTTATGTTTAGATTATGCACGAGTTGAACTTTATTTGAAATGTGGCAATTTGAGTAATATTGCTTACGTAAATATGTCTCCTTCATTAACTATTTAAGACCATTAAAACCAAACGCAGAGTATTTAAAACACTTAAGAATGTCTTACCCCGTGAATCAGAGCTTTAGCTCTTCGAGCATGTGCAGTGAGTGATAACAGGGACTCTGCATTTTGATGCCACTCACTTATTTATTTTATTTTTGTTTGCTAAGTGTACATACAGGACAGGAAATTGAAGAGGCTAATTTACAGACAGCAGAAATGTTAGTCGCAGAATCAAGTGCATTAGAGGTTGAAATAACAATAGAAACATTGTAGATGTATAAAGCATCAGGTTCAGATGAAATCCCAGCAGAACTGATAAAATCAGGGGGAGAAAATTGATGGACAAGATACGCCAGTTGCTTAGTATGATGTGCGAAAAAGAAGCTCTTCCAGATGAATGGAAAGAATCTGCTATTATACCAAATTATAAGAAAGGAGATAAAACTGACTGTAACAACTACAGGGACATTTCATTACTTTCAACTTCGTATAAAATTCTAACAAATATATTAGTAAATAGACTTACTCCCTATATTGATGACATCCTAGGAGATCATCAATGTGCATTTAGAAGAAACAGGTCTACTACAACAGATCAGATTTTTAGTATAAGACAGATTTTAGAAAATGAATGGGAAAATATAATGGTACTGTACATCAACAAAACATAGACTTCAAAAAGGCATACGATTCAATTAAGAGGGAGAAGTTATATATAATATCCTGCTGGAGTTTGGAATTCCTATAAAGTTAGACTTATACGAATGTTTCTAAATGACACAAAGAGTAGGATGGCGTGTAGGCAATAGTTTTCGGATACTTTTGAAATCCACAATGGGTTGAAGCAAGAGGATGCACTATCTCCTCTACTATTTAATTTTGTAGTAGATCATGCCATGAAATCTTTAGAGGACGGAGAAGGCCTACAACTCAATGGTATTAATAAGCTGTTAGTTTATACTGATGATGTAGTACTATTGGACGATAGCGAAGAGATACTAAAGGCCAACATTAAGAAATTGGGACCGGAAGTAAATATCAAAACTAAATATATAGGCACACATAGAAATACATTATATAATAGAAATGGACAGCTAATAACAACTGAGGGAAATTTTGTGGAAGTGGATGAATTCAAATACCTGGGAACAATAATCACAAATAGGAATGAGATACACAAATAAATTAGAAATATGTTCAATTCTGGAAATGCGTGCTATTATGGATGACAGGGACTCTTGATGTCCCAATTCCTTAAAAAAACGTTAAAATTAAAATGTATAAAACTATTATTCCACCAGTTTTATTACATGAATGCGAAACAGGACTATTACTTTAAGGGAGGAAAGGAGATTACAAGTATTGAGAATAAAGTTCTTAAGAACATTTTTGGACCAAAGATGTTCTTAAGAACATTTTTGGACCAAAGAGAGATGAACAGACAGGTGAACGGATAAGACTACATAACAGTGAACTACATGGTCTTTATAGGAAGCCAGATATAATAAAAAACAGTTAATCCTCGTAAACTGCGATGGGCAGGACATGTGGCAGGAATGGGGAATGAACGACATGTAATCCAAGTTTCTTGTGCGAAAACCAGAGGGAAAATGCCCAGTTGGTAGACCAAGAGTGAGGTGGGAGAATGACAGTAACTATTATTTGAGGAAAGTAGATTATAAGGAAATGATGGGAAAACATTAGCCCAGGATAGGGATGTATGGAGAGCTTATGTCCGCGCGGCCATTAACCTATGGATTCGATAGTAGCAGTGAGTTAGTCGTAAAGTCCAGAATAATAATGTCCATGATGACATAATGTCGTGAGTCATTCCATGATTCTGCAATGTTACACTGTTTTTTTGTAGTATTTTAAAAGCAGACTGGTAAACCCTGTACTCGTGTCGGACTTAATAACATGTCGAGGAATGAGAATAAATGAAGTCCCCATTTTTGAAGGGCTTACGACATACACGGATGCCGCCTGTCACATAATCAGAGGAGCAGACGAATTTAAGTGACTATTTAACTCATGCCCCAAATAGGAGTCAATGACCAATCACGTTTCAATGATTTCTGTTTTACAGCCAATCACAGTAGTGTGTCACCAAATATTTATCAATGTTATATTTACCATATTAAAGAAAGCTCCTCCTTTTTAATATTCTGAACAGGTCTGACCATTATTTTGCAGTGACTGATCCCATAAGAAATACGGCTACCAGATTGTATATATATTGCATAGATTGACATAGCGCTTGCAGGAGTTAATATAAAAACGTTTGTAGCAATTGATTACACCACCAAAAAAAAGAAACCATTGTTTGCACTTTCGTAAATGTATTTTTTGCCAGAAAAATATAATTATCATATTTACATCATAGGACACCAGAAATGAATTATTATACAGTTTGATGTGTTTCATTTTTTCTCCACTAGAGTACATTCTTTCAATATTGCGTTTCTTTGGCAATAAATAATATTATCTGGTTGCAGTGACGAACAAAAGAAGCAAATGAAGCGTACCAATAGTTTCTTATTTGTTTTTAAACATCGCCGTTAACATTAAATATATAAATATTTTAAAATATCTATAGTTAAATAATGATTTGTGAGTAAACAGCTTAATTGTATTCGTTAAATAGTCCTAACAAATGCCACTCTTGATTTCCAAATTCTCTACATAAATTCACTCCTCACTTCGTGAGTCGTGAATTTATCGATAATTTGGAAATCATTCGTGGCATTACTTATGAAAACGGATGAATGAAGGTGGATGGAGAAGTGGTGGAACGGGAGAAACCCCTCCGATTCGTCCACCACACTACTCCAACTTAGAACCAGAGATTGAGGTCGAGGTCTGACCACTTGCGCCAAGGAGCCGCCTTTATTTAACATGTATAAGTTTCTATTAAAATTATCATAAGTAATGCCACGAGTGATTTCCAAATTATCGATTAATTTATCTAGAGAATTTGTAAATCAAGAATGGCATTTGTTAGGACTATTTAACGAATAAAATTAAGCTGTTAACTCACAAATAATTGTTTAACAATAGTTGTTTTAAAATATTTATGTATTTAATGTATACTGCGATGTTTGAAAACAAATCAGAAATGTTCATTCACTGCAACTAGATCATATTATTTATTGCCAAATAAGATCGCAATATTGTAAGAATCTACCCAAGTGGAGAAATAATGAAACACATCAAACTATATATCATAATCAACATTACGGGTTATTCATTTATTTTTTTAGTAAACAACTCAGTAAAATCAAGGAATCTGTTCATTATTTGCTATATTCAATGTATTTGTTGGAGAAAAATAATGTTCTGTCCTGTTCAGAACATAAAAAGGGAGGAGCTTTCTTTATCACAAAAGCAGGAGCTGATAAAGAGAAATCGATAAAGAGCATTTGTTGTAAAACAAAATTCATTGAAACGTGATTGATCATTGACTAGCATTTGTGGCATGAGTTAAATAGTCCAACTAAACTAAAATCAGCAATTTTTATTTTATTCCTAATTATTGAATATTTCTGCTTGATATACATGCGTGTACGCGTGAGCGCACACACTCATTCACAGAAAAAAAATAATAGGGTTTTTATGTTCTTTTAAATCCATTGAAAAATAAACTCTTGTATATGTTTCAATAATATTGCTATTTTTTTTAGTCAGAATGAAATATTAATCCTCAACACAACAAAACTAATTCGGATTAAGCTGTATAATCTGATAAAACCTGAAGACGAATTTATGCCTAGAATCTTACTCTGTTTCTAGGATCATTATAAAACATTTAATAATTTCTACAAGTGATTTTTAAATTCCATAAATTCTAAAACAGGAAATTAAGGATATCCATTAGTCACTCTTTAATTTTGATGATATATAGATTAGATAAAGTTAGTAAAGTTGGGTTCGATTTTTAATACCCTAACACAACAATCTTGTTTTTGTTTCATTGTATCATCTATCTTTAATTTATAATAATAATAATAATAATAATAATAATAATAGTAATAATAATAATAATAATAATATTCTTCTTCTTCTTCTTCTGCTTCATGAAATTAGGCCTTTTGACCTGTTTTCACATCAAGTGGGATTTAATGAATCCTCCCATCTAGTAAATGGGCGTCCAACATTTCTATGTCCTATTGGTTTGTACTTTAGTAACAGCTGAGGGATTCTATCTGTAGGCATTCTCTTGACATGTTCATACCAGTTGTTTCTCATGTTGTCAATTCTATTTGTTAAATTGAAAATATTAAGTCATTCCTAATATCCTCACTTCTTTTCTTGTCCAAAATTGTCACACCTGCTACTGAACGTAGGAACTTCATTTCTGCAGTTTCTATTTTCCTTCTGTCTGAACGGTTAAGAGTCCAATTTTCACTTGCATATGTTAAGACAGGCACTGCCATAATTTTGTAAAATTTTAGTTGTGTGCTCCTCAAAGTTTTATTTTTCAGTGTCCGTCTTATAGTGCCACACATTCTGTAAAATCTATTTAATTTAATATTAATATCTTCCTTCTGGCAGTATGAATATATTGCATCCTAAATAATTAAAATTGTTCACCTGTTGTATTATACTGTTATTAATACTGATTTTACACCTCATATGGTCTTTCCCGTTGAATGCCATTACTTTCGATTTACTTTCAGAGATTATCATATTGAATTTATTTGCTATTTCGTTTAATTTATATGCTGCTATTTGTAAATTGTCTTCTGAAGAGCTAAGGATTGAATAATAATAATAATAATAATAATATTAATAATAATAATAGCTTTATTTTAATAATAACTTTATTTTACCTGGCAAAATTAACACCTTATGACCTTGACTACCACTCAACCAGGATTAAAAACAAAAATTGTCTTACATCTAAATTACAATAAACATAAATATACTTTCAATACTAATAAAATTAATTGTTTAAAACAGCTGAGGTGAATAATCATAAAATAAAATAAAGTTAAAATGTACCTTTTTAGGTCAGAACCGTCGTCCTCAACTTAAAAAAATATGTATGCTTTTTTGTCTGAAGGCCTTTTAGAACTTGTATTCCATCTTCATCAGGTCTTTCTTAGCTATATAAATTATATAAATTAACATGCAAAAACTGTGACAAGTTCTATATAGGTTGAACGAAAATAAGGTTTATCACAAGGTTTAAAGGTCATGGTAACGATTTCGTATACGCATATGGAAAATCTAATTACGCTAAGCGCATAATAAACGCCGGTTATGGAATGAACTCAATAGAATATACCCTTCCAACAGTACACAAAGAGGGAAACCCAACTAAAATCAATATATTGGAAGACCTGTAAATTATCAAGGAGATAGATAACAAGTTGTTAATAAATGAAAGCACTCCCAGACTAAACAACCCTCTACACGATATCGTTAGGAAGAAGCTTCAGTTATGGACAACACTACATAAGGACCAGCACCGAGAAAATCAAGTAACGTAGCGAAGAAAGACCCACTGAAGATCGAATAGAAATTCTGAAAGGCTTTCAGGCAAAAAAGCGTAGGCCTACATATTTTAAGTTGAGGACGATGGTTCTGCCCTAAAAAGGCACATTTTAACTTCATTTGATTTTATAAATATACATGGCACGTCTACAATGTAATTATTTATTCTTTACAAAACAGCTGATTCAAACTAGATTTAACGATTGAAATATAAAATGTGCAAAATAGAAAAATCAGATACAAAATAACTATTAATGACATAGAATAAATTTAGTTGTCGAGAAAAAAATAATTATTTAACAGCATATATTTGTATAAGCGTGATTTAAAAGTGCCAAGTGTGCTGCAACCCCCGGAAATCTTGAGGAAGAAAATTCCGGAGCGGGAATAGGCTACTGTGAAAGAACTAGAATAAGAGGAAGTACTATGAGGAGGGATTGTTAGCTGACTGTTATCTTGTGACCTAGTGTAAATATTGTGGTAAGAAGATAATTTCTCAAATCTGGACGCCAGGTAACTACGAATGTAGGAATTCAGAAGCTTGAAATGAAGTGAAAGAGAGTTTGCCTAATGCCTAGAGATAGAATCCCTCAGCTGTTACTAAAGTACAAACCAATAGGACATAGAAATGTTGTTCGCCCATTTACTAGATGGGATGATTCATTAAATCCCACTTGATGTGAAAACAGGTCAAAAGGCCTAATTTCATGAAGCAGAAGAAGAAGAAGAGAGTGCAGTTTGCGTCTGTCAGTAAGACGGAGGCAAGAGAGGTTACTGAAGTGTTCGGAAATATCAACATAACGGCGGACATTGAAAATGAATCGAACGGAAGCATTATGAGTACGTTGCAGTCTCTGCGACAAGTTATAGTTTAGATCATTATATATAACGTTACAATAATCGAAATGTAGCAACACAAGATTCTGCACAAGGATTTACTTTAATGAAACTGGGAGAAATTCGTTAAACGTCTAACATAATGTAAGATGGAAAAAGTCTTTTCATAATATGTTTGACTTCCGTCTGTCAGGTTAAATTTGCGTCTAGATGTAGCCCAAGATCTATTACTGTACAAGAATAAGGGATAATTATATTATTTATAGTAATGTTTGGAAGTGTATTTATATCAAAGGCTGTAAGCTGTTTTTATTGTCCCGTTAGAATTACTTGTGACTTGTTAGGATTCAGATTTATACCGAAAGTTGAAGACAAGCTAAAGATGGACATGATATAGTCATTCATTTTCGTCAAGCTGTTATAGAGGGAATCAGGAGGTGAATGTAGGTAAATTTGGGAGATCATCAGCATAGAGGAGATAACGGCAGCGCTTTAGTACGGTTGGTAAGTCATTGATGTTGATTGAGAAAAGAAGAGGTCCTAGAACACTGTCCTAGGGACTCCCGCCTGCAATTTGCGCCAAGAACAAAGATATAGAGTTTAATGAAATGTATTGTTGACGCCCGTGCAGGTATGAATCGAACCAGAATACAGCACTGTCAGACAGGTATAGGAGCTTGAGTTTTACCCTAGGACGTATAGTAGACGTGGTCTACTATATTTCCTAGGTAACATGTAGTCTGTTATGGTGTTCCTGATTCTACACATATCAAGCAATTATACGCATGAATAATACCACCATGTACTTGGGCTGGGCCCAAGGCCTCAAAGAAGGACTATAACCTGCCTTTTGACTCGATTCTGCCCTAATTGACTCACATGCTTGGACTTGCGAGGAAGTACATAATTAGATGCACAAATTAGATCACCACAACCACATATATTTAACACCTGTGGTTTGCGCAACCACACTATTTTCTTACCTACATTGAGGTGAAAGATGATATGAAATGAATGAATGGAGATGAAATTACATGAAGGGGAGGGCAGGGAAGAGGAGTAGTTGATGGGATGAGATTCGGGATATGGGAAAATCTCTAGAAGACCCGAAACATCCGGTGGGGCCCGTCACCAATATCCCTCCGAAACCGCCAGGATTCGAACTTGAGATCGCAGTGGGGGCAGCCGCGCGCATTAATACGTGTTCCTTAGACGCCTTAATACGTAGATTCTCTAATGGAAATATTTAATAAATATTCGTGAAGAGTAAACGAATCGGGACGTATGTTGTTCTGGTACTTCTCATGCTTCTCATAACTTAATATATAATGGGTATTGTATTATTATTATGTTTTTTTTTTGTTTTACGTTATATTATTACCAAACAATACTTTATTATAACGGACTGTCAACAGCATGTACGGCTTACTGCCCGTGCGATCCATATTTGTAAATAACATTGTATTTATCTTATTTTTAATTTAATTTAGGAACTACTAATATTTTGATTTATATTTGTTACATTTTTTTTTACTTTTAACATAAGCACAGGACACACATCGAGACCCTTGTGATTATTTAGAAATCCCTATCCGGCCGGAAATCGAACCGGGATAGCCGGAATGGAAGAATGGACTCTACCGATTATGACATGGCGTAGGACATTATGAGACAGTCCACACTCCTACGTAATAGAAAAACTTTGACCTGATGTGACAAAACAACTCTTCGCAATGGATAATTGTAAGGCAGGTGACAGGACATCTAATTGCACGCTGTCAGCAGGTCGATTGATCCAAAATACGTGGCTGATATATTGATTACATGTGGGTGGCTTATATTTTGCTGCACTTCATACGTAAGTCGGATATCTTGGGAAACACATTTGTCTCGTGAAAATATTAAGGAAAAGCTAACATAGGTTATGTTAACAGATATGCTATTTCCTGCGGCCTTTATACTTTACAAATTTATGGGCCGTTTTACGCCGTTAGTACTTCTGTATCTTACTTATTATACACGCTTAAAAATAATGAGATCTGTTGCAGAATAAATCAGACTTTCTATGCAAAATACAAGTACATTGGAATCACTTACTTACTTACTCATTGGCAGTATCGAACCCGTAGGTTCATGGTCGCACGGACATACGCTCTCCATACATCCCTATCCTGAGCTAATGCTTTCCAATCATTCCCTGTATAATCTACTTCCCTCAAATCATAGTTAATGTTATTTTCCCACCTCATTCTTGGTCTACCAACTGGGCGTCTTCCCCTCTGGCTTTCCTACAAGAAGCTTCCATGCAAGTCTTTCATTCCCCATACGTGCAACATGTCCTGCCCATCGCAGTCTACGAGACTTAACTGTTCTTATTATATCTGGCTTCCTATAAAGACCATTTAGTTCATTGTTATGTAGCCTTCTCCATTCACCTGCCTCTTCATCTCTCTTTGGTCCAAAAAATTTCCTAAGTACTTATTCTCAAATACTTTTAATCTCCTTTCCTCCCTTAAAGTAGGAGTCCATGTTTCGCATCCATATAATAAAACTGGTAGAATAATAGTTTTATATATTTTCAGTTTAACGTTTTTTGAAAGGAGTTGGGACATCAAGAGTCTCTGCAATGCATAATAGCACGCATTTCCAGAATTGAGCCTATGTTTAATTTCTTTGTGCATCTCATTCCTATTTGTGATTATTGTTCCTAGGTATTTGAATTCAGCCACTTCCTCAAAATTTCCCTCATTTGTCATTAGCTGTCCATTTCCATTATATAATGAATTTCTACGTGTGACCAAATATTTAATTTTATTGATATTTACTTCCAATCTTGGAATTACTTGGGCATGCTTATTCCAACAAAAGTCCGTCACGCAAGAATTCCTCAGCAAATCCACATAATGGTCTCACTTTTCTGGTTTACGGTATATGTATATCTGTCGATAATTGTAAAGACTCAATTTCTTATGCCACCTCTTTAAAAGTTCGGAGCGTACTAAAAATAAAACATACCTAATTTTACGCTATTGTATTAACTATATGTACATTATTATATCAGACATATATCTTTATGGTCCAGACAATATGGGCTAAAACTAAATGTAAACAAAACGCAAGCAATAATTATCGGAAATCCAAGACCATTAAACCCCATAAACAATAGCAATATGCCGGCTATCATATTAGATAACCAACAAATTCCTTATACCGACGTCGTTAAAAACTTGCGAATTTACTCATATTCTAATTTAAATTGGAATGCCCAAGTAAAAAAACATCTAAAAAAGATCTTCTCCATAATGCATTCCCTAAAGTGTCCCAAAAATTTTCTTCCTACGGCTCTTAAAGAATTTTAATCCAACCCGTAGTAGTGATGCTGCATTTTGACTATTGTGACGTTCTACTAACATAAACGACGGATTGTCGGACAAATTGCAGCGTGTCCATAATATGTGCATCAGATTCATATTTAATGTCCGAAAATACGATCACATTTCTCCATTATTCTATGAATTTTCATGGCTACATCTAAAAGAAAGAAGAAAATCGCACTATCTAATTCTCTTTATAACATCTTACATACCTCGATTCCCAATTATTTATCATCCCGTTTCCAGTATCTATCCTCCAACCATAACTTAAACACGCGTTCACAACATAGTCTCTCGCTTAATATACCGCAACAAAGGACATCACATCACTCCATGTCATATACTATCTTCATTTCTCGCAACTGGAATTCCCTACACAAGAAATAAGGTGCTGCCGGACATTGGCATCTTTTGAAAGAAATCTAAATTTATATTTTCGGTAATCTCAACTTAATCATTACCCAGTGAAAGGTACATATATTAATTGGCGTTTCTCGTATAATTTATCATATTTATAGTATTATTATTATCATTACTATTATTATTATTAATATTGCCTTAAGTATTATTATTGTTATTATCGTATAAAATGTTGTTTGTACGAGTACATGAAATTTACATTGCTACATTTAATGTATCTTTAACTATTTATAATTAGTATAGTGTAGCTATATTGTCAAATATTTGTGCTGGTTGAGTGGAAGAGAAGGCCTTTATGGCCTTACCTCTGCCATAACAAATCCTGCCCGAGGGCATGTCCTTCACTGCAATCATAGCATTTTCATGCTATGCTTGCAGCTTTACTAGCGAATTGTAGGTGTGGTAGCTTCCCGTTGCTTTCCACACCAGTGAAGGATGATGATGATAATGATAATGATAAGGATGATGATGATGGCCATATGATTTCGGGGACCGTTTGGGCCTTAAAGTTTTCCTGACATTTGTCTTACAGTTGAGGAAAAAAACCCGATAAAAACCTCACCCAGAAAAACTGCCCCGACCTGGGATCGAACCCGGGCCCGCTGCGTGACAAGGCAGCATGCTACCTCGAGACCACAGCGGTGGACCCATAATAAATAAAACATTATTATTATTATTATTATCATTATTATTATTATTATTATTATATAATTTCTCACCGCTTTATATTATATCTACATATTCATTTTTTTTCCAATACTTTATTAAAACTAATAAATTAATTAAACTAATGCATCTTATCGGATACACTGTCAATTTTGGAGTTAATTACAATATATGGTATATGTACTGCCTTTGAAATAATAATTGTTGGCGCACAGGTAATTTTCAAGTCCCAGAACGAAGCCACTGTGCATGACCAGAGGTAAGATGTTTGGTTCACAAGTATAGAACTATTTGAGAAATTAAAATCCGTCATATTTCGTTGTGTGTCGAGCAATGGAAAATAATTTCGCGTATATAAGTAGTGCGGTAAATGCTATAAATAAAACAAAGCAAAAAAAAAAACACAAAAGAAAGAAAATTAATTGAGATAGGAAGAAGTAAATTCCTGTCCCCCATTCTGATGACATTTTGAAGCAGTAATTCTCTTCATGCCCGATGTTTGTAGTAACATTTTGAAGAAGGATTTGTGTCCGAAAAAGAATTACTGGTTCAGGTTCAGATTCTCTTCTTAGGGTCGGAAGTTGGTACACTGGATAGGAAAACACTTCAAAATCATAAAAAAATGTTTCTTGTAAAAATAATTACAAATTTATTCACTTTGTAGGTTCCAACAGATTAAGTAAATGTAAGTGGTATTATTCTATATCAATTAGAATAAATTCTTGTCTTTTCTGGAATCAATTATTCTTGCATTAAATATTATATTTTATCTTGAGAACTCTTCTTGCTTCTATCTCTGTGGAAAGTTGTTGTATGCCGAATGCTTAGTGTAATTCTTTTATAATTTTAAGAACATTATAACATCACATGGTTAATAGTCCTTTAAATATAAGGTTTATATTTGATTTGTTAAATCAAAAAGTTAATTGTTTCAACATCCAATCAGAATTTAGTTTACTTTCATTTAAGAATATGAAGTTAAGCAGGTGTTCTTATTACAGTTATAATAGAAGTCTTTATAATTTTGACAACAATGCCTTAAAAATTGTAAAAGCATTCTTTACAAAAACAGTTATGTAATACAATTTCTTTAATTGTTACTGAGACATTTTTATTCAACAATAACTAACAATGAATTATTTACACGATTTTATTTATATAAGATATATTCAAATATTAAAAGAATTTTAAAATACTAAATTATTAACTTTAACTTTTATATTCATTATAATGTTAAAATTCTGCTATAGATAAGGAGAGAAAAAAAAAACGCACGACAGCGGGATCTGACACGTGACCTCCTGCATGGGAAATAGAAGCTCCCTCCACTAGACCACAACCATTCCCTGCTAGAAACCGTCTGAATGCAGCGATGCAATATTCCAGGACTAACTTGTATAATGAAATTACATATTAACTTGTCTTAATTTAAATTAATCAGACGCATTTTACATTAGTATTGGAAATAAACAGTGTTGTTATGCCTGGTGTTTTTTTAAACAAAGAAAGTAACGAGATTTTACAATCGTTATTCATTATATATATATATATATATAATATATATATATTATATATATATATATATATATATAGTTTCCTTTAATTAATTGATTTTCATATATATATATATATATATATATAAGTATTTATACGACGTAGCCTGGTAATATGTAGGCATTATAAAGAATAACGACGTTATTAAAAAAATCATGACCAGGATCGAACCTGGGCCTGCGTCATCGCAAGAAAGCAACTTACCGACTGCTCTACTGAAGCCAACAATACAAATGCTGCATCAGAAGTAAGCGCTAATTACTATTGATTGGTTTAAGAGACCGTTACATGCTTTGAGCCATCTGATAACCTCTCTTAACTTAGAAATTCAAGTAATACATTTATTTGTTGAAATTCTTTCAATAACGATTGGTAAAAATCTATGATTGGCCCCTCATGCCGCCGGATTTGACCTCAAAGGAGACAGCACATGTAACTACTTACTAGCGTGAATCGCTCTTCAAAACTTCTAACTTTCCACCATCGAGAGTTGCGCCATCATTTTTTTCAGTCTGTACATTGCGATGAACCAAACATGGCGATTTGATAGAGAATTTTTAATTGCTGGTTTTAGGTAAATCCCACTTATACCATCATCATCATCCGGTATCATGGCAGTTGCCGCCGTCTTCCGGAAACCAAACGCCATTCCTCTCTGTCCATCCATTGATCTTCCTCCATTCCTCTGATATTCATAGCTGCTTGTACCCCTTCAATCCAAGTTTTCTTCGGTCTTCCTCCCTTCCTCCTTTCCATTGGGATCCATTCCTTAACAATTTTAGGCAATCTTTCCTTCAGGCATTATTTTGACATGGCCATACCACTGTAATATTTTTTTTCTATAATGTCTATGATGTCTGGCTCCTCTTCTACACCCATAATTTCCCTTATTTCTTTATTTCGTTCTAGAGTTTCCAGCTGATCTTCTTAAAATATCCATTTCTGTACTTAAAATTCTTTTCATTTCCCTGGTAGGAATTTGCCAGACTTCAGCACCAAATGTTAAAATGCTCTGAAGTATGGTTTGATATATTTGTAATTTTCTATTTTTTGTAATATTTTTGCTCCACCAAATAGAGTTTAAAGCATTTATTGCTTCTTTTGTTTGTGCGATTCAATTTTTAATTTCCACTGTGTTATCGCCTGAATGGTCTAATTTTGTTCTTAAATAAGTGCATTCAATACTAGGTTTTAGTTCTTCTCCACTGTTGAAATTTATATTTTCCATTTCTTCTCCTATACACAGATATTTAGTTTTCTCAATGTTTATATAAAGTCCCCATTTTTCATATTCGTCTTTTAGATTTTTAGCCATATATTCTATGTCATCGTGGTCTTGTGCTATTAGTACCTGGTCATCTGCAATATTTAGTGAATATACATGTATAATTTGGATGGGTGTGCCCATTTTTTTACATTTTTCCCTCCAGTCTCTTAGTACTCTTTCGAGATAAATTTTAAATAGAGTTGGAGATAAACTGCAACCTTGCCTTAAACCTTTTGTAATAGTAAATCCCTTTTGTTATATGATTTCCAACTTTTATTTTCGAAATAGATCCTGTGTGTAATGCTTTTATAGCTTCTTCTGATTCCCACTTCTAATGGTCGAATTTCACTGATTTTTGGAAAATGCTTTCCTCAGTTAATTTGATACCATATTCTGAGTTTCGTTGTTTGTACCGGAGCTCAACGGTAGGCAAGAGATCTCAGGGTTATGAACTCTTTATAAGCAAAAGAACAACGTACAAATGTACACTCAATTTTAACGAATCCAAGAAACTGTTTATTTACGGAGAAATACACTTTTGTTAATACAGTTACAAAGTTTTATCTATGGTGGAGTTGATGAAATACTTAGAGGTCCACGTGCTCGAATCAAATATTTTCAAAGTCCAAATGCTAACGGAGTATAACTTTAAATTTAACTATTTCTCGGACGAATCTAATATTTAAACTGAACCGGAGATCGCGGTCTGCAGGACTACGATGTTCCAACACTGAACACAGAGTCACTGAGAGTGAGAGTATTTTGATATAAGTTCTCGCTTATAAAGGCGGTGGCTCCTCCCACTTTTCTCGAATCCACTCCATAGAATTGAATATATATATATATATATATATATATGTTACAATAATCTTATTTACTAGTATGTATAACGTTTCTAAGAACTGGGTTAATTGGTTCTTTGATATTTAATAGATAAATGTTTTTTAGTTTCTTTGTAAACTGTCAATATTAAGAGATTATCTTTTCTAGAGGTGAATGAATGTCCTTTGTTGTCTGTACTAGCCAGGTAGTAATTCTTTATCCTCGTTTCTTGGAATTGCTTACTAACATTAATTGGTTTCTAAGAATTGGGTCAATAGATTTTTAATATTTTTAATAGATAACTAATGTTATCTTTTCTTAAAGAATGAATATTTCTTATTAGTTGTATAGACTGCTAATTTGAATTAGTTATATTCTTTTGACAATACCCTTTTTGTGTTCCTATATTATTTGTAACTTGTGTAGTAGGTAGAGTTCTGACAATAGCTCTTTAATATATTATTTGTTATTTGTATAGTTAGGTAGCGTTTTATAGTATTTTATTCTAGACAAAGGTAGGTGGAATTTTTACCTGGATATATTTCTACTTTTCCACATACATATTTTATAACGATATTAGTAATATATTCTCTTTTCATTATTTATAGATTTATTTAATTTTAATAACAATTTAATATATTTCGGAACATTTTAGTTTCAGATCCATCCATATTATAGTTGTATCTTAGTTTATATGTGTCCTTATCATATTAATCGCTACATGTTTCACAATGAAACTCCGCTAGAGCGATTTTTAAATGTTAGTTTAAGGCAAACTCCTAAATTTAGAAGGTTTGATATTGTAGGTTAACAAACTCGATCTTACTATTTTTTATCTAATGACTATATAACAAGTTTGGGTTCAATGAAATAAAATTGCGGCCGCTAGAGGGTTAACGGACACACACACAACATACATAAACACATACACAATTTTTATGCTCATTTTCGGTGTCTACTAGATCGTCTAGGATAGGTGAAGGTCTGTGAAAAGTTTTCAATTGTTTTATGAGAACAACCACAGTAGCTTGATTCTTCGGAATCCGCTAAAAATCAGATAGAAGGCATATATTATAATTAGGGCTCGGAAGATGAGGAAAAATCACTTCTTCATTATTTGAATATAAAATAAGAAAAAAATCAAATTGGCTAAAGCCTGGTATCATACATTAGACAATAGATGTACTAACACAATCAAAAATAAGGATACAGTTCAGAACCAATCAGACGGTAGATTTACGACGACTAGCCAATAAGCAGCATACACCCTGTGTCTATCACTAGCATAAATAACGGCTTCCAGCAATCCACCGCTCATTTACCTACATTCACCTCCCGATTCCTTCTATAAGAGGTTGACGAGAATGAATGACGATATGAACATGAGATCGACTATAGATTAATCTATTGTTCAAAGTATCTCGCAATAATTGTGTTTGTTAAATCAGTCAAAACGAATGTTTGCATATAACAGCTAATTTAAGGCTCTCGCATCAAGTATGCATTCTCAGATATTGTTTTGCCCTTAAAATTGTTAATCTTACACTATGGATTGATTTGGATCCCAAATATTGACTTCCAGGTATTGCCGATTTTTTCGCATTCTGGATCACTGTGAAATGATCAGAAAGTTACAGATGTGTTATTCTTACACTGAAAGTGTACACCGTTATGAATGAATCCAACTGTATCTTTGTACAACATTATTTTCCCCTATTTCCATCTTTATAAAAACAATGTTAATTGAAAACAATGTTAATTGAAATAATAAGTAAAGCGAATTTTGTAATTATCTATAGACTGGCTGTGGATGAATACGGTTACATAATATAGTTACGTAGTCTTCCAATTGGAGGAGATATTTAATCTTTGCAATATTCCATGGGTTATTTATTTATGTTTCATACATATCTGAATGGGCAGTTAACGACAAAAATGAAAAATAATTGAAGAGTGATGGAATTCGAATATCTAACTAACCAACTTACTTGCTTGCTCACTCACAGACTATCGAATCGGATTGTCAATACCTATGCGGATATATGGTCTTCATACACCCCTATTCTAAGCTAATATTTTCAAATCACTCCTAATGGGACTGTAATCCACCTTACTCAATAATAATGTTTAATATTCTATGTCATTCTGGGCATACCTCTGGGCGCTTTTCTTCTGGTTTCCGAAACCTAGAAGAATAATTTCAAACGGGAATGAGAAATTAAACGGAGGCTCAACACTGGAACTCATGTCATGCCAAATTATTTAAACAAATATTATACTAAAGATGAGAAAGGGGACAAATAATATTTGAGAATAAAATGTCCAAGGTTTAAAACACTTTAACATATAAATGGAATGGAGACGTCTCGTCTATCTAAACAGGCTATACTATTAAAATCCAAGATGTAAACGTTCCGTTAGACGCCTCATGACCAGATGGAGGGATATGCTTTGAGTCGGCACAGGCTTACAGCCTAACCTCGAAATAGAAGAAGAAGAGGAAGACAGTGTCTAAGCAAAATGTTTTCACCAAGAAAAACGAATAGACCAATGGAGAAAGCTAGGCCTACATAACAGTGAGCTACATAATCTTAATGGGAAACAATATTTAATACGAACTGGACACGTAGCACTAATTGGAAATGAAAGAAGAGCACATAAACATATTGTAGGAAAATCCAAAGAGAAGTACCTAGCCAGCAATTCAAGAACGAGGTCAGAGAATAACTACTATAATTTGAGAGGTGAATTATACATAAAAATGTTAGAAAATACCTCAGGATATAATAATAATAATAATAATAATAATAATAATAATAATAATAATAATAGTCTAATGTTAATGACAATAATAATTTTATAATATTTATTTATTTATTCTGGTAGAATTAAGGTTATGTAGCTTTCTCTTCAAATCAACCAACAAAATATATAAATAAAAGTTTACAATAAAATTGTATATACAATATACAGATTATATTAAATTTAAAACCATTAAAAAATGCAATGTACATACATTTTATATGCCAAAAATTATAATACATAACAATAATGTAATAAATTAAACAGGAAACGCTAATCATTCCATGACGTGAGGTAAAATTCAAAATGAAGTTAGAGCACATATAAATTTAGATTCCTTTTAAATTATTCTAATGTCCGGCTGTCCCTAATTTCTGTGATAACGAATTCCAGTTGTAGGAAGTGCAGATAGCACCAGTATTTGATGTGGAGCGATGAGATGTCCTAAGTTGCAAGATGACATGATATGATCGAGTGTTTAAATTAGGGTTGGTGGATAGATACTAGAAACGAGAGGTAAATAATTTGGAGTCGAAATAGGCCTATATAGAATCTTAAATAAGAGAACTAGAGAGTGCAATTTTCTTCTATCTTGGGGATAGAGCCATATAAATTCCTGGAAAAATGGACAAATGAGGTCATATTTTCGGACATTAGATATGAATCTGATACAGATATTAAGAACATGCTGTAGTTTGTCTGACAGTCCGTCGCGAACGCAGATTAGTAGATCGTCGCAATATTAAAAATATTTGGACTAAAACTATTTTAAGAGCCGTAGCAAGAAAGTTCTTGAGACGCTGTAGGGAATGTATAATAGAGAAGATACGGAACCTATGTTCGCATAGCCATTAACCATTACATTCGCCTGTGGCATAGAGTAATTACAGATTTTATTTAAAAGTTCAGGGATTCTATACCACCAACATACAATCAAATAATAAACGAAAAACACACAATTTATTGTTACAGTATGTAAATAATTAATTACCTGAGAAAAATGTATGTTGATTGTTTTCCAAAAAAAAATGGAAATTCCTTAAAACAAAGTGATGAGTTGAGCTCAAATAACCTAAAAATCGCCACATTTCAAATGTAAAATGTATATTGGTCATTGCTCAGACAGTGTAGTCAACTTAACTAAAATCCGCGAACAAACAAGTGAACGATAAACTAATCTAGTATAACTTGCTCTGCTCACATTCACTTGCCCACTATTGTACGTGGAGTCTTTGGATAGAATTCCCTTATGTGCGAGCAAACATGTTCGCAATTGGCTCTAACGGAAACACGTGGCCAACACGACGTTAAAAGTTAGTTGTCTGATTGAATGTTCACGGTGACACAGTGTCACAGAATAGCCTAAACAAGAAGTTAAACAACATTTCTGGACAAGTGGGACTCGTTTATGTAGTACTGTATCTCGAATTCCTTTTTACATTTTTTCACATATTCGGTCACGTGGAATGTAGAATCGTTTGATGTAAATCTGTGTTTACTATTGTCTGTATTCATGAACCGTGTGAAAATGTAATGAATATTTTTATATGAAAAGATGATTAATTGTTAAATTAACTGTGCAAATAAAGTTCAAACTGAGGGAAATCGTGAAAAATCAAAATTAATATGGTCGGCATATGGACATTATTCAATGTCAAATTGTTATTACGATATTTTAAGGTGAAATGTTACCAGGCATCTTCATATTTCCCTCTGTATCCTTGTCCTCATTTTACAAATGAAAATATGCAAACGGTTACAGAGAAAAATAGGTGATATAACCTCGCCTGGAATAAAGCTTTTAAATAATGCACGGCTGTGACTTGATGAATTGGTGGATTCAAGTGCCGGCGTTAATGTAGAAACACACACACAAACACACGCCTTCAGATGATTACATAGCCTACTTCTTCTATTTATAAAAAGACAGAAAAGCAAAAGCGGTTGAACTCTGAATTATTTGTGGAGGAACAAAACAAGCTGTCTATGGCTTGATATGTTTACTGACAAGAATCATTTCGTTTGTTACGTGAAACTAGGGCAAGCTTCCTGACTTTGTCAACACACATGAAGTAAATGTTTTCGCATATTAAAGCCATTTATTTGGAAAACGAATATTCATTGGGATACAAATAACACAAGATTAAATACAATAATATTCGCAGATGATAAAGTTTTGTTTGCAGCAAATGAAGATGATTTACAACGGGCAGTTTTCAAATTGCAGAATATACTAAAGATGTATAATATGAATATATCAGCTCACGAAACTAAACCAATGGCAGTATGTGGTAAACAACTAATACGGGTAAAAATCTTGGTTGAAAAAAAAATAGATCAAGTGACAGAATTTATATATTTATGAAGTCACGTTTCATTACATGGTTACCAAAAAAGACATAAAAATTACTAAAATACAATTGAGGCGCCCTAAACCACAAGGGCCTAAAGCACACCATGGGCAAATTTGAGATTTTAGCATGTATGTATACCCCTAACATCTGAGGTTCATATGGTGAACTAGCTGTGGTTGTGCTTTAGTCCTAACTGTACATATGAAAGGATTTATAAAATGGTGTTCTGCCATTTCACCTAACATTCAATTCCATATGGGCCCAAAGCACAAGCTGAGTTGTTTTGCTCTGTGATGCTCACTTGTTAATACCACACTAATATTATAATAGGTATTTTTAAAGTATACAACTGGACACACAAATGCTGTAATAATGCAATATGGTGAACTTGTTAACTTATAAATTTTATGCATTAGATATGCAATAAATAATGTAATCCAGCTTAGTTTCCGTAAATATTACATGAGATGGGAATGGGTAATCTGTGTTAAGTTGGCATACTTGTTTGTTATTCATTATGATTTTCAAGAAGGAAGTAATAGCTTATGATAATGAAGTCTATTAAATGAAAGGGGGAAAAACGCAAAAGAAATTAAGGTCAATAGAAAAAGAACACCAGGAAAAAGAAAAAGAAACAGTGAAGAGGAATATATAAATACTGCAAATAACCTAGTACCAAAAAAAAAAAACAGCAAGGAGATGGATGCTTTGCAGCACAAGAGATGAAAGTAAGGTTAAGTTACCATGTGAGTTTTCCAAACTTTCTGACGAAGAAAAAAGAAGACTATGAAATGATAGAGCGAATAGTTTTCAGTGCAGTTCTAGATTGTGTGTGTTATTAAAGCAGAGTAAATTAGTAAAAAATTAAAACGTTTATTGTATGTTCCTATTCTCTGAAAAAATCACATTTGTACATAAATATATCTAATATTTTAGAAGTTTAATAATATCAAGTGGATTCAATTTTTTTTACATATCATTTGGAATATATAGAGTACAGTCAAAAGCAA
The DNA here is from genome assembly GCA_030220185.1 of Diploptera punctata. NCBI lineage: Eukaryota > Metazoa > Arthropoda > Insecta > Blattodea > Blaberidae > Diploptera > Diploptera punctata. The sequence goes on along the minus strand of JASPKZ010003871.1, from coordinate 1,525,220 downwards.
ATAAAAGTCCAGACACTATAGAATTCAGTTCGAATTTTAGTTTCACAAGTACCTAATTTCCTCAAAAATTTGTTTCAGTGCTTTGGTCCCTCTCGTTTTCAGCGCCTCAATTGCTTAAATGGAGTTTTCAGAAGAAATTTTGGAAAATTAATGCGGAGAGATATAGAACATATCATCTCAATCATCTCTTTTTATGTTCATGAATGTTGGACGCTACAAGAACTGATAAAATCAGAATCAATTCTCACAAATGAGATTTCTACAGTCAATAACAGATGTTCCCTTGAGAGGCCATATTAGGAGTGATGACAGAATTCAAAGGGGGTGTTATAGAAATTATGCGAAAATCCAAAATTACCGTAAAGTAATGTCACGAGTGATTTGCAATTATTTATCTTGAGAATTTTAAAATCAAGAGTGTTAGGACTATTTAACGAATACAATTAAGCTGTTTACTCACAAATAATTATTTAAATATAGTAATTTTAAAATATTTGTACATTTAATTTAAACGGCGATGTTTGAAAACAAATGAGAAACGTTTGTTATGCTTCATTTGTTCATCACTGCAACCAGATCATATTATTTATTGCAAATAACATCACAATATTGTAAGAATGCATCCTAGTGGAGAACAAAATGAAACACATCAAACTTTTTATAACCAACATTATAGGTTACGGTATTAATTAATTTCTGATGTCCTATGATGTAAATACGTCAATTAAATTTTTCTGGTACGTAAATACCTGGGAAATAATACGTTTAAGAAAGTTCAAATAGTAGTTTCTTTTTCATTGTGGTATATATAAATTCCTACAATTTTTTCTATTATATCTCGCAAGCAGAATCAGGTTACATTCGTGTACAATCTGGGAGCAACATGCATTCCATGGTTCCTATATCTTAATATATAAATTGCTATACTTACTCACTGGCACTATCGAACCCGTAGGTTCATGGCCGCGCGGACATAAGCTCTCCATATATCCCTATCCTGAGCTAATGCTTTCCAATCATTCCCTGTATAATCTACTTCCCTCAAATCATAGTTAATGTTATTCTCCCACCTCATTATTGGCCTAACAACTGGGCGTTTTCCCTCTGGTTTTCCTACAAGAAGTTTCCATGCACGTCTTTCATTCCCCATAGGTGCAACATGTCCTGTCCATTGCAGTCTACGAGACTTAACTGTTCTTATTATATTTGGCTTCCTATAAAGACCATCTAGTTCATTGTTATGTAGTCTTCTCCATTCACCTGTCTCTTCATCTCTCTTTGGTCCAAAAATTTTCCTAAGTACTTTATTCTCGAATACTTGCAATCTCCTTTCCTCCCTTAAAGTAAGAGTCAATGATTGGCACCCATATAATATAACTGGTAGAATAATAGTTTTGTATATTTTCAGTTTAACGTTTTTTGAAAGGAGTTGGGACATCAAGAGTCTCTGCAATGCATAATAGCACGCATTTCTAGAATTGAGCCTATGTTTAATTTCTTTGTGCATCTCATTCCTACTTGTGATTATTGTTCCTAGGTATTTGAATTCAGCCACTTCCTCAAAATTTCCTTCATTTGTCACTAGCTGTCCATTTCCATTATATAATGTATTTCTACGTGTGACCATATATTTAGTTTTATTGATATTTACTTCCAGTCCTAAAATTGCTATATTCAACTTATCTCTTAGAGAGTCAGTCACTGCAAAATAATGATATGACGTGTTGAAAATATTAGAAAGGAAGAGGTTTCTTTAATATGATACATTTAATTGATATATATTGGGGTGAAACACGACTGTGATTGGTTATAAAACAAAAGTAATTGAAACGAGATTGGTCATTGACTCCCATTTGGGACATGAGTTAAATAGTCAACATAATTGGACAACAGTTTTAGGATGCCAGAATTTCATTTAACAAACAAAATTATTAAATTATCATCCTGAAGAAAACACAGATTTGGGTCGACCTCATTTTATAATTTATAAAAATAAATAAATAGAATGAATAAAACTGAATGTTCATCATTTAAAATTTCTTATATATATATATTCCAAAAGGTGGATACAAATTAACTAAGAGAGTTGTTATATAAATTATTAAATGTGAAAATATGAAATCACTATAGCTTAGCTACTAAAAATGGAGTCGTACTGCCCATGCTTTAGAATTCTATGAAGTAAATAATAAGAATACATTTTACTCACAGATAAATATTTTATAGAGTATTGATATCCAAATGAGCAAGTGTTCGTGCTCTGATGCAGTTCAATTACGGAAATAATCCATGTATAATATATACATTACAATGTTTTGGTTAAAGGGAGACAGAAAACTAAATATATAAATGTAGGTGCACGTTTCAAGTAATAGTATAAATTCTGGCACATAAGCAAATTAAAATATAATAAAAGGGGAAATAAAATAGACAAAAAATATAAAATAAATTAATACGAAATTAACTAGGTATTTAAAGAAATTAAGAATAATATAAGACAAAACAAATTTAGAAGAAATATTCAAAAATATATAATTCAATCTGACACACAAAGAATTGATGCAAAGGACGTCATTTACTTATAACCGTGGGAGGCATTCAATTACACCAGAATTCATTGTAATTGGTTATTACGTGGCATTGCTTTGATGGTGATTCAGCCTCCAGTTCAACTGATACGGGCATTGACGCTGTTGGTTGAAAAAGAGGGATAGTGATATATGTACAGTCAAGGCAATAATGTATTAGCACTGCATTTTGTTCGTTGACAAGCTATAGTAAAGCCATCCTTAACACCTGAACTGTTTACCTTACTTAACATAAATGCTGAACATGTTAAAGACAACCTACTGGAAATATATGTTATATAAAAGGATTATTCTTTTAATTCTTCATTGCTATAGCTCGCGTGTATTTAATAAATGATTTCAAAATTTTCTTCTTTTCCTTTGCTTTTACTTTCGGTTTCACATATATAGCCACAGTGTGCGAAGTTATAATAAAGTTTCGTCTAGTTGTTTAAACTTTTTTTGATATCAGATGTAGGTTTTGTTTTAATATAGCATATATATAATGGACGAAACCGAACTACAACATTAGACACGTGGTGACACGTCTCGCGATAAATGGATTACACCATAAAATTGTGTAACAAAGTCATTTAACGAACCGAACGATCAGTGTATTTTTGAAGTTTGTGGCGAAGAGTGCGAGATAAAAAGTGTGAAATCGCTTGCTGATAATATAGCAGAGAGGTATAAACAAATGTGCGCATTCCATTCATTATATATATTGTCGTTAATTGGTGCGTATATTCCAAAAATTGTAAACTTATAGCTCCATATATTTAAATCTAATTTTAAAATTCTCTCATCAATGGCTTCCCATTTTCTAATAGTGCCTTTCCATTTCTTACGAATCAACATTTAAACACCTCTTTTACCTCTTTTATGTTTATCCACGCCACTGTAAAGATGCATATAATTGCCTAATGCTTCATTTCCTGTCTTTCTTCTTTGTTTCTGTTAAAATAGCCAAATCTAATTTCATTGCATTTACTTATTTAATTGCTTCCACCATTTTATTTCTGCAGCCTTGAATAGTCCATGTGCCAATTTTCAAAGTCCTTTTCCTTAGCTTTAATCGTCCTACAATGTATTTCCGAGGCATAATGATTGGTTTTTTAACATTTTTTTTCTTTTTATGATGAACGAGGAGCTGGCCCGGTGCATCAACCCCCAACCTGGGGGACGGGTAATTTTTGTTAAAGGTTTTCTTCCTCTAGCTTTTGATAGTCCAGTATCTTACTGCAAGGCAGCAGCGGTAGTTTTGGTCCGCCCTGGGTATTTTATTTCCCCAGTACCTGCCATATCTGGTGAGCATTCCCCTATCCGTCACCTGGGGAGGCGCCCGATGGGAGACTGACAACTTCACACGGGCATACCAATCCAAAATACACATGTATATTCACTAAATTTTGCAGATGACCAGGTATTAATAGCACAAGACCACGATGACATAGAATATATGGCTAAAAAATAAGAATTTTAAAAATGGGGACTTTATATAAACATTGAGAAAACTAAATATCTGTGTACAGGAGAAGAAATGGAAAATATAAATTTCAACAATGGAGAAAAATTAAAACCTAGTATTGAATGCGCTTATTTAGGAACAAAAATTAGACCATTCAGGCGATAACACAGTGGAAACTAAAAATAGAATCGCACAAACAAAACAAGCAATTAATACTTTAAACTCTGTTTGGTGGAGCAAAAATATTACAAAAAATAGAAAATTAAAAATATATCAAACCATAATTCAGAGCATTTTAATATATGGTGCTGAAGTCTGGCAAAATGACAATCATTTTTTTAAGTACAGAAATGGATGTTTTAAGAAGATCAGCTGGAAACTCTAGAACGAATAGAATACGAAATAAAGAAATAAGGGAAATTATGGTTGTACAAGAGGAGCCGATATCATAGACATTATAGAAAAGAAAATATTACAGTGGCATGGCCTTGTCTAAAGAATGCCAGTGCAAAGATTGTCTACAATTCTTATTTAATGGATCCCAATAGAAAGGAGGGAGAGAGGAAGACCGAGAAAACTTGGATAGAAGTGGTACAAGCAGCTATGAATATCAGAGGATTGGAGGAAGATCAATGGATGGATAGAGAGGAATGGCGTTTGGTTTGCGGAAGACGGCAGTGCCATTATACTGGATATATATATATATATATATATATATACACCGTGTCGACAAATATATTACCAAATTTTAAACTACTACTACGTCGCTTTGGATAAAATTGTATTTAAATGAAATTGGTGACAATCAAAAGAGAAGCTCAAAAATTTTCGTGCATGTTAACAATGTCAACATCATTATCATGAACAAATTCGTTTTAGGCCATGTGGCCTGTACGGTAAACCTAGCGAAGATGGTCTTGATCTTTCCACCGATGTTTTGGTCTTCCTTGGTCCCTATGTCCAGTTGGGGTATATTGGAATGCCAATTTTGGAAGTCTATTTCTTGCCATTCTCCTCAGATGATTTTTCCATTCTTGTTGGTATCTTTGTATATCTTCATTCAAACTTGTTACTCCAAGTTTTCCTCTGATAATAGTGTTCCTTTGGTGATCCAGTCTATTAACTCCTAACAATGATCGTAAGAAGCGCATTTGGCTTAGCCTACTTGAAGTTTATGAGAGTTTCTTTTATTTAAAATCCAAATTTCACTTCCGTATTTTAGAGCAGCTTTTGATGTGATGTTATGTAATTTTAGTTTTGTCTCTGTCCTCATCTGTTTACCAAAATATCTTCATATTACCCCATTCATTTTATTATATTTTTGTAATTTTGAATCAATGTCACTCTTATACTCTGCAAAAACACTTCCTAAGTAAGAGAAATCTGACACTTGTTCTATAATTTTTCCATCAATCTCAATTTTCATCCCTTGTATGTTTTTTCCACACATTGCCATTGTTTTGGATTTTGAAGTGGAAATTTTCATATTATATTTGCTGGCAATTTTGAATAATTGATACGCTGCTATTTGTAAGCTATCTTCGGAATCTGATATTATTACTTGATCATCAGCATATAATATTGTTTGAATTATTTTATTCCTAGTTATTGAAATTCCACTATTTACTGTTTGTTTCCATTCTTGCACTATTCTGTTAATATATATATTAAATAAGAGTGGAGATAGTCCACATCCTTGTCGAACACCTTTGCTTGTGTTTATGTGTTCTGTTATTTCTCCATCTGGTAATTTAATTGTGATTTTAGAATTTTGATATAAGCTTTGTATGGCTCATATTACATGTGAGTGTATATGTTCTTCATGCAGTATCTGCCAAAGTTTATCTCAGTTTACATTATCATATGCCTTTTCATAATCTATAAATAGTATGTATAGTGGGAGATTAAATTCTCTCCTTTTTTCCATAATTTGTTGCAGGGTAAATATTGCATCTATAGTGCTCCTCCCTTTTCTAAATCTATATTGTTTTTCTTCCAAAAATGTTTCACTACTTACTGATAATTTATTTTTAATTATGTTGGCATATAATTTAGATGCAGTTGGAAGTAAGGTAATGCCTCGGTAGTTATCACATTTGTTTTTCTGACCTTTTTTATGTATATTAATTACTAGACCCGTTTCCCAATCCGTTGGAATATTAAGACAATGCCAAATATTGTTAAAAAGTTCTAATAGTTTCTCTTTCAAGGCAGTTCCTCCATACTTAAAAAGTTATAAATTTAAATCATCTAAACCTGGACTTTTCCCGTTCTTGGCCTTCTTTAAAACTTCCTCTAGTTCGTCCATTGTTATGCCTGGTTTTTCTATTTCATTTTCACAAGTCAAATTCGATGTAATTTTTTCAGCGTGAGTGTTCGGTTCTGACCTAAGATTTTTGTAGTAAGTAATCCAATCTTGTTTTGGTATCAGATTAACATTAATTTTGTCTTTTGTTTCCATCTGTAATTTTTTGAATATTTTAAATCCCTGTCTTTGTGCTCCTGTAATATCACGTTCTAAGGATTTTACAAATGTATCCCAATCATCCCTTCTATATTTTCTAGACAATTTACGAACCTTAGCTCTGAGTTTTTTATATTCTGTATAACGTTCCTCTTGTTTAGTTTGTAAATACACTAACAATGGATAATAATGGACACCAATACAGAAACTAAACTAAATTTAGTCATGTTTTTTTTCTTGTTGTCGATAAGGGTTCATAGTTATGTTTATTGAAAATTTAGAAGTCTGCAGCGTCACTCGTGGGGGCCATATTCAATGTGTATGAGGTATAGCATAAACTGTCAGAGTTTCTCTTTTGATTGTCACCAATTTCATTTAGATACGATTATCCAAAGCAACGTAGTAGTAGTTTAAAGTTTGATACTATATTTGTAGACACGATGTACACACACACACACACACACACCCATATATATATATATATATATATATATATATATATATATATATGCTGTCCACACTTACTAGGATTCTGATGGAATACGTGCAATTTCTTTTGGAGAAAAATCGTCATGTACAAGCCAGAAATCAAATCCAGAGCGACTTGCATTATAGCTAAGAATGCTGACCACGAAATGAGGACGCCGGTGAATTAGGTGTGTTAGTGACTTATTTTTATAACATCCCACACATCAGGATCACTAATCTAGGAGGTATAGTAAGAATGTTCCTTGCTTTCTTATTAGTTTAATATGTTTCATGCAATGCCCCAAGTTGTCATTTCGATATTTCTGATATTCTCTCCTGGCATTGGTGTAAATTTAACCCATTTCTGAGGTTGGGGCGCCTGAAAGGCGGGGTTACGCAACCCGATATGATGGATGACGTTAATTATAGTGGTGCGCCAGGAGAGTACTTAATCCAAGGCGAATATGAATGATGATTATGATGGCCATATTATGTTCGGAGACCGTTTGGGAATTAAAGTTTTTTGATTTGTCTTATAGATGAGGGAAAACCCCAAAAAAAACCTCACCCAGGAAACTTGTCCCGACCGCGGATCGAACACGGACCCTCTGCGTAACAAGGCAGCACGCTACCTAGACACCATAGCGGTAGATTCATTAGTTTAATATATAGTATTTACATTTAATTTCACTTACGTTTTAACATTTAACTGGTTAAACCCCTCGACATTTTAATGTAATATATTACACGAACAAATGTCTAATGTGCAAAATGCTAGAAAGTTTGTTGGTATACTAACATTCACATTGACCTTCAGTATTCTAGTCGTAAAGTGAAATATTTGATATATTAAAGTATACGCGGGATTCGATGACAAACAAAGCGTTAAAGCTATTAAATAAATAGAGATCTACAAAATATGGAAAACATAAAACGATGTTTTAGTTTATTTCCAGTATGACAACATAAAAGTTATTTGGCAATAAATGTAAATATGCTGAGACTCGTATCTTAACCTAGTTTTGTAGTTTGGAATGATTGATTATGTCTGGACAGTTTCAAAATTATAATACAAAATTATATATGAAAGGTTATCGGCCATAAAAATATTTACACCATAAATAGTAAAAAATCAAATTATATATTCATGTAAGCATGGTGATTAAACTGGATTACATAACAGTGAGCTACTTGATCTTTATAGGAAACCAGATATAATAAAAACAGTAAAGTCTGGTTCACTGCTATGGGCAGGACATGTGGTACGAATGGGGAATGAAAGAGGTGCATGGAAACTTCTTGTAGGAAAACCAGATAGAAAACGCCCAGTTTGTAGACCAAGAAAAAGGTAACAAAATAACATTAACCATGATTTGAGGGAAGTAGTTTATACAGGAGATGATTGGAAAACATTAGCTCTGGATAGGGGTGTGTGGAGAGCTTATGCCCGCGCTGCCAAAACATACGGGTCCTATAGTGCCAGTAAGGTTACTTAGTTGGGGATTAAACTATTTTATAGAGGAAATATTCCAAAGCTAAAAATTCTGGCTACTTATCGAGTTTACTTTCGGTATACCATTCCGTATGAATTAATTTTTAAAAGAAAATAGTTATTCTATTTCTATCCTCGTTATTGGAAGGAAATGTTAGTTCTTTCAGTGTTAAATGATATAACGCCATCTGATTAACTGCGTAGTGGGTGAACTGATGAACTTCACTCGGTTATAAAAAAAAATATCACTTTTGATAAAATGGCACGCGAACGGCACATGACAAATATCGCGATGGCGGGGTGGTTACGAGACACTTGTCCTATCTCAAGCATTCCAGAACATCCATAAATCAGCAACTCTTTTACTTATTCCTCATGACTTTTTGCAATCTACAGTCTATGGAAAATGCTTTTTTATATATTTAAAGAGTAAATTTGAAGAGAAGTGAGAAGTGATAAATTTAATATCAAATATCGAACATTTAAACGGCTAAAAAACTTTATTTTATAGATCTATAGTAGATGTCGGCTTAATTTTACTACAGATGTTGATTGGAGACACTTAAAGAGTGTCAATCATATTTAGTTTTTACTTCAATTGTTTACGGTTGAACTAATTATTACTTAATAATGAGAAGACTATCTTACACGTTTCTTCCATTGCAAAACAAAACAGTAATTAAGTAATTTTATTACTCAATGGTACAATCGAACCCGTTGCTTCATGACCGCGCGGACATTAGCTCTCCATACACCCCTATTCTGAGCTAATGTTTTCCAATCATTCCCCGTATAATCTACTTCCCTCAGATCATAATTAATGTTATTCTCCCACCTCATAATTGGTCTACCAATTGTGCGTTTTCCTACAAGAAGCTTCCATGCACCTCTGTCATTTTTCATTCGTGCCATATGTCCTGTCCATTGCAGTATACGAGACTTAACTGTTCTTAATATACTCGTATCTGGCTTCCTATAAAAACCACGTAGTTCACTGTTAAGTAGTCTTCTCCATTCACCAGTCTATTCATCTCTCTTTGGTTCAAAAATGTTCCTAAGAACCTTATTCTCAAATACTCGTGATCTCCCTTAAAGCAAGAGTCAATGTTTCGCATCCATATAATATAACTGATAGAATAATAGTTTTATATATTATCAGTATAACGTTTTTTAGAGGAATTGGGACGTCAAGAGTCCCTGTAATGCATAATAACACTCATTTCCAAAATTGAACCGATGTTTAATTTATTTGTGCATCTCATTCCTATTTGTGATTAATATTCCTAGGTATTTGAATTCAGATACTTCCTCAAAATTTCCCTCATTTCCCATAGCTGTCCATTTCCATAATGTATTTCTATGTGTGGCCATATAAGTAATTTTATTGAATAAAATATTAGTGTATTTTTACATGAAACATTTAAAAAATATATGAACTTAAAGAGGGGAGCTGAAGTATCCTCAGTTTAATGTTTTTTAGAGTATTTACTATATAAAATTATATTCATTTATGTATGATATATATTTATGTAAGTATTTATGCATGCATGTATACATTTATGGAAATTAAATATTACAGAAATAGGTAGAGACTCTATGTGACAAAATTATTTTCATCAACTGCAAAGAGAATTTATGTTCAATCTAACACGTTCTATTAACAAACTGATATCTTCGGAGAACACATTTTCCAGCGAACTTACGTGCATTGATTTGAGGAAGAGTAATTTTGGCCTATTTTCTTACCATGTTAATAAAAAATGCAATTTGGTTGGAATATGTCAGAGAAGTAAAAGTAAATCTTAGTAAAAACGAACCATATATATATATATATATATATATATATACACACAGAGTGTAAAATAAATCAGTATTCAAACTTTGAGAGTTTATAGAGGAGGTAAAACAAAACTCTTGTTGTGAAGAAAAAAAAAAAAGACAGGTTCTCCGTTTCCCCGCTAGGGGTCCTTGAACAGTTTGATGCCAGATGATTTTGCTGCATCCTACCTGCCGTGTGATGAATGATTTACAGATGTTTCTGAAAATGTCCGTTTACATTAATGCACAACAGGCATCTGCGTGCAAATGATTGTTTCGCACGTTGAAAACAACCAGGTGTCCCACAAATAATTGCTTCAGCCACCCAAGCAACCATCTCTTCTGGAGTGTCTATTGGTGTCTCGTGCACCAAACGCATCATCTCCCCCCACTTAAACAAAATCCATAGGAGTGAAATCGGGAGAATACTGTGGCCACTGTGCTGGCCCACTCCTCCTAATCCAACGATGCGGAAAACATTGTTTAGATATTGTCTAACATCAAGTGCAAAGTGAGCCCCGTCATGGTGGAACCACAATCGTTGTCTGACTGATAGCGGGACATTCTCCAACAGTCCCGGTAGCACGTCACGAAGAAAGGTAAGGTAATTTCCTCCATCAAATCGGTAAAGCAGAAGATACAGTCCAATCATATGGTCGTATACTCCTGTATTGTGTAATCAGCCATCAAGAACCTGTAGACATCACTACCGTACAGGTATTTTATAATGTAAACATAACATGTAAACAATAATTTCTGTGTTTACCCAGAGACGTGGACACTACTGGCAGTAATGAAAACTTCCAATGTCAACCTATGTCAACGTGTTGCATACGAATCAGTCAAAAAACTCTGAACTATCACGGTGTTGTAAACGAAGCAGTTGAAACTACAGCGAAAGGTGGTAAAAGTGAAGTCAAGCGACGAACCCTTCCAATACCCGTTGCGGGGAAACGGAGAACAAGTAACTTTTTCTTCATATAATAAAATAGTTTTGTTTTACCTCCTCTACAAACTCTCAAATTTTGTATACGGATTTTTTGCACCCTATAGGCTATATATATATATATATATATATATATATATATATATCCATCCATATAATTCTGTCCGAAGGCAGGTCTGTCACTGCAATCATGACATTTTCATGCCATGCTTTGCAGCTTTACTAGGTAATTATAGGTGTGGTAGCTTCCCGTTGCTTTCCATACTGTGAAGGATAATGGTGATAAGGATGATGATGATAAAGATAATAATGATGATGGCCAGACAATTTTCGGGAACCGTTGGGCCCTAAGCTTCCTAACATTTGTCTTACAGATGAGGAAAATCCCGGAAAAAAAAACCTCATCCAGGAGCCTGTCCCGACCGGGGATCGAACCCGGGCTCGCTGCGTGATACGTCAGCACGCTACTTCGAGATCACAGCGCTGGATATATATATATATATATATATATATATATATATATATATATAATGCATAATAGCACGCACATCAAGAATTTAGCCTATGTTTAATTCATTTGCGCACCTCATTCCTATTTGTAATTATTGTTCCTAGGCATTTGAATTTAGCCACTAAATTCAAATGCCTAGGAACAATAATTACAAATAGGAATGAGGTGCGCAAATGAATTAAACATAGGCTAAATTCTTGATGTGCGTGCTATTATGCATTACAAAGACTCTTGTCGTCTCAACTCCTTTAAAAAATGTTAAACTGAAAATATACAAAACTGTTATTCTCCCAGATATATTATATGGCTGCGAAACACGGACTCTTACTTTAAGGGAGGAAAGAAGATTACAAGTATTTAAAAATAAAGTTCTTAGGAAAAGTTTTGGATCAAATAGAGATGTTCAGGCAGGTGGACAGAGAAAACTATATTAACAATGAGCTACATGGACTTTATAGGAAACCAAATATAATAAAAACAGTTAAGTCTCAGATTGCGATGGGCAGGATATGTGGCACGAACGGAGAATGGAAGTGGTGCATGGAAACTTCTTGTAGGAAAACCTGAGGGAAAATGCCCGGTTGGTAGACCAAGAATGAGATTATATATTTATTTATATTTATGTACGCCGTAGCGTAGTGGTTAAGGCACTGCGCTACAAGCCGGAAGGTCGAGGGTTCGAGTCCCGGTGGGGTCAGGATTTTTAAACTGACCCAAACCTTCTGGCGGCGTTATGGCCCTGTGGTCGACTCAGCCTCTAACTGAAATGAGTATCAGACGCTTGTTCTGGGGGTAAAGGCGGCCGTCACGCAGGGCTGAGAATCCGGCTGACATCAAGTGCCGATTGTCAAGAAAAAGTGGGAGCCTTAACCTCCTACTACTCCAAGGGCCTCCCGAGGTCTGTAGTGGGATCACTTTACACTTTATATATGTATGTATATATAAGAAAACGATAGCCTCGTGAAAATGTTTTTATCCGTTACTATGTTATTTGTGTTGTACATAGGTCTCCCTGAACCCTATACAAAACGCACAAACACCAAGGAATTTTATTTGGCAAGAGAAGAATTATAGACAAGAACTTAAGATATGGAACCCAGAATCTCAGACGGAAAGTGGAGTTACTAAACTGTTTATACTTCATCCACATTATTCGGCATTAAAATTAAATAAGAGTACTGAATAGTATCCATCCATCCATCCATAGTAATTCTGCCCGAAGGCAGGTCCTTCACTTGCAGTCATAGCATTTTCATGCTATGCTTGCAGCTTTACTAGGGAATTGTGTAGGTGTGGTAGCTTCCCGTTGCTTTCCACACCGGTGAAGGATTATGACGATGATGATGATGATGATGATAATGATAAGGGTGATGATGATGGCCATATGATTTCGGGGACCGTTTGGGCCTTAAAGTTTTCCTGACATTTGTCTTACAGGCGAGGAAAAACCCCGATAAAAACCTCACCCAGAAAAACTGCCCCGACCGGGGTTCGAACCCGGGCCCGCTGCGTGACAAGGCAGGAAGCTACCTCGAGACCACAGCGGTGGACAATAGTATCCTTTGGTTCTTAATTATGGATTGAAGGAATCCCAATGAATAACAACTAATCACTTGTATTATTTAAATTTTCAGATCGTGTCCCGTTAAGTCTCGGGAGACATGAAATTCCTAAAAATACTTATAAAAAGGAACGATTGAACTAAGGCATATACAGAGAGAGAGAGAGAGAGAGAGAGAGAGAGAGAGAGAGAGAGAGAGAGAGAAAAGAAGAAGAAAAGGATGATAATTTGATTCAATATCCTGACTACAGTATATCGAAGGTTGCATTTGTAACTGTTTGACTTTTACTCAAAATCCGTGAATTATTACCGAGTCTTTAAATATCTCCCACATACTTGTATTTTTTGTCTCCTTAACACACATGGATTTCTATATGCCATGCGAAATGGTACAAAGAGTACGGTGCGTGTAGGCAAACAGTTTTCGGACACTTTTGAAATCCACAATGGGTTGAAGCAAGGAGATGTACTATCTCCTCTACTATTTAATTTTGTACTAGAGCATGCCATCAAATCTCTACAACCCAATGGTATTAATAAGCTGTAAGTTTATGCTGATGCTGTAGTAGTATTGGGCTATAGCGAGGAGATAAGGCTAACACGCACACATTACTGAGTAACAGTAAGAAATTGGGACTGGAAGTAAATATCAATAAAACTGAATATATGGTCACACATAAGAAATACATTATATAATGGAAATGAATAGCTACAAATGAGGGAAAGTTTGAGGAAGTGGCTGAATTCAAATGCCTAAGAACAATATTTACAAATAGGAATCAGATGCACAAGGAAATTAAACATAGGCTCAATTCTGGAAATGCGTGCTATTATGCATTGCAGAGACTCTTGATGTCCCAACTCCTTTCAAAAAACGTTAAACTGAAAATATATAAAACCATTACTCTACCAATTATATTATATGGATGCGAAACATGGACTCCTACTTTAAGGGAGGAAAGGAGATTACGAATATTTTGAGAATAAAGTACTTAGAAAAAATTTTTGGCCCAAAGAGAGATGAACAGACAGGTGAATGGAGAAGACTGCATAACAATGAATTACTTGGTCTGTATAGACATAATGAGAAGAGTTAAGTCTCGTAGACTACGATGGACAGGACACGTGGCACGAATGGAGAATGAAAGACGTGCATTGAAGCTTCTTGTAGGAAAACCAGAGGGAAAGCGCCCAGTTGGTAGACCAAGAATGAGGTGGGAGAATAACATTAACTATGATTTGAGGGGAAGTAGATTATATATTGGAAGATATTTGCTCAGGATAGGGATGTATGGAGAGCTTATGTCCGCCCGGCAATGAACCTACGGGTTCGATAGTGCCAGTGAGTTAGTTAGTCAGTTAATTAGTTGGTTAATGGTTTCGCATTACGTTAAATATCTACATCCATTCGACAGTGAATTAACTTTAAGTACTGGCTGCTCCTCTTCTTATTCATGTTACCTTCTCTGACATTTTGAATTTGAACACAAAAAGAATGTCGATCATTTTGAAGATTCAGAAGTTTTGTTGGTACGGTGCCACTCTGTGCCACATTTCGTGACGCTAATGGTGTTTGCGAGTGAAGCTTTGTTTATTTTGAATCACGTAGTGATACACAAACTGAAGGTCACAACTGCGTACAATTTTGCTATAGAGCTGTAATCATGGTACCAAGCAGGAACTGTCATTATTGAATTATTTCGTCATTAAATCTTTCACACACAAGTTTACAATACGGTTACGTTTGTTGTACTTTTAAACTTATTTTAATTATTCATTCATAAATATACTATATAACATATTAGCACGCGAAATTCAATTCAAAGGGAAATGAATGAAGACTGTGTGGAATGTAAGCTAAAGTTTAAAAAAAAGTATTACTGAATGCAACTATGACACCGTCTGCATTATTGATACGATAACGATTTCTTTATCACACATGCAGCAGGGTAAAGTTAAAAAATCTTATTAGTTCAGACTTAATTTTCATTTCGTGTTACTTTTGTACAGTTAGGATACTGTAAAAGGAAACTCATCAGACTATTGGTGCTATTATCATTACTGAACGCTTAAGGTTTGAATACAAACGAGAGCATGGTATTTTGATCATACACCTTATTCTTCTTATGGATCATTTTATCGCAATGAATGTCATACTTTACGTATACTTTTTAACTTCTTATTCGTTATCAATGTAAGATTCAGAACAAATTTGAAATTAAAAAAAATATAAGTTTTACAAAAGTTAACATTCATATCTTAAAATCCCGAGTTTATTATCTTCTCTGCAATACATTATTTGAAGTCTGAGCAAAAAGTATTTGCTATAAAAATTGTATTTTTTAAGGACAGCATACTATGGTCAAGCACGCTTTCTAAGCACTTTATTCTCAATGGGTGAAATTGTTATTTGCCACAATTTTATAGATAGGAACATAATTGTTGGCATGTGTATTCATGTTGGTATAAACGATGAAATCTCTAAGTTTATTTTTTGTAGCATCAATAGATTTTAAATTATTGAGATTTTAGTTTTAGCAAAAGACGCTTCTTCATGTCTGAGGTAAATTAATATATATATATATGTATATATATGTATATATATATATATATATATATATGTATATATATATATATATATATATTTAGATCCAATAAAATGTGCATAATAACATATTCAATTCAAAATTTTCATTATTTTCCTAGGAGAGATGAGAAAAATGTACTCAATATTGTTTCTCAAGACAACCCTTCACTTCTAATCCTCGTTTGATATACACCAAAACACATTAGGACGCATTGGCATACAATATGGTAAGTGCTATTTTGAAGTTTAAATATAGTGTTGCTATTTTATATAAAAACAACAATAATAATAACATAAATAATAATAATAATAATAATAATAATAATAATAATAATAATAATAATAATAATAATAATATAGTAATCTCTTTAACTCAGTTTTACCTCTCCCTTTGTAGGTACTTTAACATGCCTAACGTCATCCGGGCCTTAAGGGACACGATCTGTCGGGAGAGGATTTTTAAAATCTGGATCATATAATAGTGTTTTGACCACAAAGGACATGGAGGGTCTCCAAATTCCAGGGTAAATTAGGAGACAACACGAACATTTAAGACAAGACATGCCATTCACTCACGCATTTGTACTAAACAAGACCAATATGAAAATATGATGCATATGATGACCAAACGATGTTGGGCCTTAAAGGATAATCTATGTATTTATCTTGATGAACGAAGTGGTATGTACTACAGTTCATCCTAACCATAGCGATACGTTTTACGATTAGGACGAATATCACTTTGAGGAGCTACAGTAATTACTAATCTATTGTCAGCTATTTCAGACATTGGTCATCATTTAGTCCATTCCCTAAATTTGTGTTACAGGTGAGGAAAAACCCCGCAAGAACTTTGCTCAGGAAAGTTGTTCCGACCGGGTACAGAATCCGGCCCGCTGCTTTCGAGGAGAACGTTGCTCCAAGAACACATCGACTGACATATTATTATAATCATTTTTACACTTATATCTAGATAGAGGGATATATTTGTATCACTTGGTAGAACTTATCTATGTTAATAAGTTGGAGACTGAATTTTTTTCTGCAGGTTAAATAAATTAACCGCTCACTGTACTGCATGTTAACCAACAACAAACAAGTATTTGACCCAACTTCTATGTCAACACGTGCTGTTTATATCAATTTAAACTTTATTTACAAAAATACATCAATTAAGGAAACCTATATTAGTCAATTTACTAATTATACTCAAATAAAATGCTTTAGCAACGCAGTTTGAGAAGAGTTTACATTGTTGACACAAGAAAACATCAAGTATTAAGTGCTCCATATTTATAGGTTTTTGAGAGATAATTATATAAATATTGTGATAAATTTTGATATATCAGTTTTTGTGAAAGGTTTATGGATAGTTTTACATAGTAATATTATATTTTCATAGTGAATTATGGCTTCAAATAACTAAAACTATATAATTATGAAAATTGTTTACCTTAGCAACCATATGAAATGTGTACATTTTATAGAAGATTTTATAATACCATATAAATATTTTATTACTTATTTGATTAAAGTATTACTGATGGATTTATACATCAATTTTGAAGAAAGGTACAATTTTATATACATATATTTTATATTCTTAATATAAAGGCTGGCAATGGCCACAGCGGAGCTGTTAATGCCAGATTGACATGCTCTATAAAATGTTGTGTAAAGCCAACTATCATAACACCAGGCAGCTCTACCAGCAAATCCTACTCCCATGTCCTCGTCGTGACCTCTGGACAATGTAACTCATAATTATAGCAGATGGGAGAGGGTGAGAGCGAGTATCCGGCGCTCACAAACTGGACCAACTGGCTATGGGAGCTCTCCCAAACAGAAAAGCAGGCAAGTTCAGAGGCCTCAAGGTGGCAACCCCACCACTGAACTTTCTCAGCGATGGGTTGGTAACCCATTCTGAGGAGAACTATACATACTCAGAATCTAAAGGAAAGAAATGACCGGACTGATATCACAAAGACGACAAATGCAAAGAAAAGGAATAACGAAATGAAAATTGGTGTATGGAATGCCAGAGGTCTGTCTAATAAAGAAACTGAATTAATTAAAGAGTTAGAAGAAGCCAAAATTGACATAGCAGTGATACCAGAAACTAAGAAAAAATTACGCGGAAGTAAAGAATTTAGAAATTATATTCTACTTTATAGCGGTGTAGATAAGCTGAGACGAGCAGCAGCAGGAATAGCAATCTTCATAAAAACACAATGGAAAAATAAAATTGATTCATATTGCTACGTTAATGAAAGAATTCTAACATTACGAGTAAAAGTATGCCAAGGTTTTATGACTATAATTGGGGTATACGCCCCAGAAGAAGGGAAAACTGAAGAATCAGAGAAATTTTATCAGGAGTTACAGGTTCAATATAATAACATAAACAAATCAGATTACATTATAATAGCAGGCGATTTAAATGCCAGAATTGGCAACACTCTGCTACAAGGAATTGTTGGAAACAACGGCGAACAAATCATTAATAAAAATGGAGAACAACTTATTGATTTTGCAGCACTTAACAATCTTAAAATCACTAATTCCTTTTTCCGACATAAAGACATTCACAAATATACATGGTCAGCAAGAGGGACTAAATCAATAATTGATTACGTGATCACTAATAATAAAACCTCGCCATATGTTAAAGACCCTAGAGTCTTTCGAGGTTACGATATTAACTCTGACCACTATCTATTGGCGTCCACAATCAATATCCCACTAAGATGGCATAAAACTCAAAGAAAGAGAAATTCTCCTGAGAAATACTTTAAAATACATCTATTACATGAGCTCAGTATTAGAAACTTGTATCAAATTCGAATGAATACATACCTCCCACAGTATGCGGTAAGCACCAACATTAATCAGGAATGGGAAACATTGAAAGAAATTTTACTAAAGACAGCAACAGAGGGCTCTTGGTACAAGAACAAAGAGACAAAATAGAAGAGGTTTAGTTATTTGGAATGATGATATTGCAGATAAAATTAAATGTAAGAAGGAAGCTTATATGAAATACTTAAATGATAGGTCACATGAAAACTTAATGAATTATAAAAGACTATCAGCAATTGCCAAACGAGAAGTTCGCAAGATCCAACGCCAAACATGGGAAACATTTATTAGCAATAATATAGAATATGATGTTAATGGACAACAAGTCAAAGCGTATAAAATATTAAAAGAATTAAATAAATCTGTTAAAGATAACTTAAACATAAATCCCATCCCAGTGACTAAATGGTTAAATTACTATGAGCAGCTTTGGACTGCCACAACTAATATAACACAACATACTTCCAGTGATTATGATGTAGGTCCTATCACCTTGGATGAGTTGAACTTCGCGTTATACAAATGCAAACTACGGAAGACACCAGGATCAGATCATATCAACACAGAATTATTAAAATATGCTTCGATCCGATTCTTAAACAAATTTTTAGATTTTATTAATATATGTTGGAAGACTGGCTGAGTACCAGATGAATGGAATAACTCGTTAGTTGTATCTATTCATAAAAAAGGAAACAAAAATGATATTAATAATTATAGAGGAATTTGTCTGCTAAATGCTGCCTATAAAATTTATGCACAAATAATTACCAACAGATTAAACACAATTTCTGACGCAATTATCCTAGAAGAACAAAATGGTTTCAGACCCAACAGATCCTGTATAGATAGTGTCTTTACGTTAGCACAAATCATAGAAAAACATAGAGAATTTAATATACCAACTTTTATGATATTCATTGATTATCATAAAGCCTTCGACACAGTAAACAGAATAAAATTATGGGATATCTTACATAATGCAGGAATACCCAAGCATTTAATTCAAGCGATTCAAAGCATGTATCATAACACACAAATTCGAATAAAAATAAATAATCAAATCAGCAAATCAGTTAGACTAATATCCCAAGGTGTAAAACAAGGCTGTCCACTTTCCCCTCTTCTATTTAATTTATATATGAATAAAATCATAAAATTATGGCAAAACCAATCACAATCACACTTTATGATTGATGGTCGACCCCTCAACACATTAATGTATGCAGATGATCAAGTAATATTGGCTACTTCTGAAAATCACCTACAAAGAGCAGTACATAGATTGTCAAATATAAAACCCAAGATTATAATTTACAAATTTCGGTGAATAAGACAAAAACTATGGCGTTTCAAGGGAAAATACCGATACGAACTAAAATTGTTATTAACAACAATATAATAGAACAAGTTAATAACTTTACTTATCTTGGCTGCAATCTTTCCTACGACACATGTAAAGACATAGACATAAAATTGGTCAAATTTCAAAAACTTATAGGGAACAATAAAAAGCATTCTTTTCCGAAAAGTACGTCCAGATATAATTCTAAAATTTTATAAAACAATGGCTCTTCCAACTCTACTTTATGGTTCTGAAACCTGGACTCTTACTACAGGTAAATTAAATAGGATAGTAGCTGCAGAAATGAAGTCATTAAGACCCTTAGCGGGTTATACGCTTTATGATCACATACGTAATGAAGATATCCGCAAAGCTCTCAACACACCAGCAATAACTGAAATCATTCAACAATATCAAAATAACTGGCATGAACACCTTCTGAGAATGCCAAACAATAGACTACCTCTGCAGCTATTGAACTACAGACCCACAGGGCGAAGAGACCCAGGAAGACCTAAGAAGAGATGGAGGGATCAATTTCT
Source organism: Diploptera punctata (assembly GCA_030220185.1). Taxonomy (NCBI): domain Eukaryota; kingdom Metazoa; phylum Arthropoda; class Insecta; order Blattodea; family Blaberidae; genus Diploptera; species Diploptera punctata. The sequence continues at coordinate 1,504,592 of JASPKZ010003871.1, read as the reverse complement.
TTCCTGAAGCGGAACAGGCCAATGGCCTAATTCATGACTGCCATTGATGATGATGATGAGCAACGCAGTTTTATTAAATATTTCGCACATGTTAGCTCCCGCGAATTTTGTCAAAATAAATATAATGAAATGTTTTTTAAATATTTGTCAAAAGTATTGTAAATTTTGCTTACACCTTTTTTTGTGCATTAAGTATTAAGAAAAAAATAATATGATCCTATAATTTTTCTGTTGTTTATGAGCACATGTTTGGTTATTAACAAAGGTTTCCAGTATCTATCCTCAAACCATAACTTAAACACAAGATCACAACATAGTCTCTTACTTAATATACCGCAACATAGGACATCACATCACTCCATGTCATATACCATCTCCACTTCTCGCAACTGGAATTCCCTACCACAAGAAATAAGGGGCTGCCGGACATTGGCATCTTTTAAAAGAAATCTAAATTTATATTTGCTCTAAAATCGACTTCATTATTATCTAGTGTAAGATATATATATATATATATATATATATATATATATATATATATATATATATATATATATATATTAATTGGTGTTTCCCGTAAAATGTATAATATTTATATTATTATTATTATTGTTATTATTATTATTATTATTATTATTATTATTATTATTATCGTATCATTATTGTTATTACCCTATAAAATGTTGTTTGTACATGACATTTACATTGTTACATTTATTGTATCTTTAAGTGTTTATAATTAGTATAGTGTATATGTATATTTGTCGAATATTTGTTTGTATTTGTACTGGTTGAGTGGAAGAGAGGGCCTTATGGCCTTAACTCTGCCAGAATAAATAAAGTATTATTATTATTATTATTATTATTATTATTATTATTATTATTATTATTATTATTATTAAGAAAACTGTCAACAATTGAATGACGAAACCTACCTTGATATTTCTCCCAGAAAAGCGTTGTGACGTACCAAGGCCGTATTAAAAAAATATCTAGACTTTTTCAACTGCAAGGCACTAAACTCCGTGTGCCAAATCTCTCATTTAAAATACAGGAAAGTAATATAACTCATGAATTGGCGGATTGGATAACCCTCACAACTTCTCATCAGCGCCGCACTGCAATCCACTGTACGCATGCAAGCAGTCCATCTCCTTCGCACAGTGGGTTGCTATTGCTGGATTCTGAATTAAATTTTTGTGCATTGCAGTTAAAAAGTCACGATTTTTTTACACGGTCTTGGTACATCACAACGCTTCTCCGAGAGAAATTTCAAGGTAAGTTTCGGCATGCAATAGTTGACAATTCCCTTGTAAGAACTATTTTAAGCACTTTCCAAGAATAAAGAGGAGGGAACACAAGAGAGTCTAATAACTAGGGCTTAGGAATTTAACGAACTAAAAACCACCGAAATATGAAAAAAAAATGCAGTTATGGCCAAAATATACAAAGAATATATACTCTTTGACAAAAAATATATTATTATTATGAATATTATTATGTAATAATTTCAGTTGTAAAATCAATTAGCAAATCAGTTTATGACAAATAACTCCATATTTAAGAAAAAATGCAAACGAAAAGCAAGCTAAGATATGGAATTCGATACTCTAGCATGATTTTTATTTTATTAAAATTATCAGTAGCTACCTGTTTGTCGCGAGACAATACATAAATATTTGGTAAGGTACATACATAAGAGAAAAAGTTAATACTGTGAATTGAAACAAAATAGGAGAGGAAGATAGATTTTACAAGAAACAAAATTCTGAGAAATTTAACAGCCCAAGTGAACACGGAAGAACGAAATTGTACAATAAACGTCCTTTACTTTTCAAAAAAAGTGAAAATATGACGAATATGACCAATAAATTGTTATAATATGCTGTGTAACATATAAATAGCCAAATATGCATAAATATGACTTAATCACGTAATTTAATTGAATTAATGTTTGTATAAAAAGAATGTATATATAAAGCGTCACTGCTCTACAGTAAAAATATTCTCTTTAATTTGCTTACTTGTTATAGTCAGCTACTAGATGGCAATGAAGACCGAGTTCTCGCGACATCTAGTAATAATGGAGAATATAATACATATATAAGAAAAATAAGTGTTTGAATTGGATTCGCCTGGTGGTGTAATGGATAACACGCTGAGGTACAGACTAAGAGTTCCGAGTTCGAATCCCATCCAGGCATTTATTTTTCTTATCATACCATATTAAGCTTGCATTGCTCAATGTTAAACATTTAGTTATAACATCGATAAAGCGTCACTGCTATAAAGTAGAAATATTCTCTTTAATTTGCTTACTTGTTATAGTCAGCTACTAGATGGCAATGAAGACCGAGTTCTCGCGACATCTAGTAATAATGGAGAATATAATACATATATAAGAAAAATAAGTGTTTGAATTGGATTCGCCTGGTGGTGTAATGGATAACACGCTGAGGTACAGACTAAGAGTTCCGAGTTCGAATCCCATCCAGGCATTTATTTTTCTTATCATACCATATTAAACTTGCATTGCTCAATGTTAAACATTTAATTATAACATCGATAAAGCGTCACTGCTATAGAGTAAAAAAATTCTCTTTAATTTGCTTACTTGTTATAGTCAGCTACTACAGGGGCATCTCATTACTTTCAACTTCGTACAAAATTCTAACAAATATATTAGTAAGCAGACTTACTCCCTATATTGATGACATTCTAGGAGATCATCAATGTGCATTTAGAAGAAACAGGTCTACAACAGATCAGATTTTTAGTATAAGACAGATATTAGAAAAGAAATGGGAATATAATGGTACTGTACATCAACTATATGTAGACTTCAAAAAAGCATATGATTCAATTAAGAGGGAGAAGTTATATAGTATCCTGCTGGAGTTCGGAATTCCTAAAAAGTTAGACTTATACTAATGTGTCTAAATAGCTCAAAGAGTAGGGTGCGTGTAGGCAAACAGTTTTCAGACACTTTTGGAATCCAGAATGGGTTGAAGCAAGGAGATGCACTATCTCCTCTACTATTTAACTTTGTACTAGAGCATGCCATTAAATCTTTAGAGAATGAGGAAGGCTTACAACTGAATGGTATTAATAAGCTGTTAGTTTAAGCTGATGATGTAGTACTACTGGCCGAGGAGATACTAAAGGCCAACACGCACACACTACTGAGTAATACTAAGAAATTAGGACTGGAAGTAAATATCAGTAAAACTAAATATATGGTCACACGTAGAAATTCAGTATATAATGGAAATGGACAGCTAATGACAAATGAGGGAAATTTTGAGAAAGTGGCTGAATTCAAATACCTAGGAACAATAATCACAAATAGGAATGAGATGCACAAAGAAATTAAACATAGGCCCAATTCTGGAAATGCATGCTATTATGCATTGCAGAGACTTTTGATGTCCCAACTCCTCTCAAAAAACGTTAAGCTGAAAATATATAAAACTATTATTCTACCAGTTATATTATATGGGTGCGAAACATGGACTCTTACTTTAAGGGAGGAAAGGAGATTACGAGTATCTGAGAATAAAGTTCTTAGGAAAATTTTTGGATCAAAGAGAGATGAACAGACAGGTGAACGGAGAAGACTATTTAACAATGAACTACGTGCTCTTTATAGGAAGCCAGATATAATAAGAACAGTTAAGTCTCGTAGACTGCGATGGGCAGGACATGTTGCGCGTATGGGGAATGAAAGACGTGTATGGGAACTTCATGTAGGAAAGCCAGAAGGAAAACGCCCAGTTGGTAGACCAAGAATGAGGTGAGAGAACAACATTAACTATGATTTGAAGGAAGTAGATTATACAGGGAATGATTGGAAAGCATTAGCTCAGGATAGGGATGTATGGAGAGCCTATGTCCGCGCGGCCATGAACCTACGGGTTGGATAGTGCCAGTGAGTAAGTAAGTAAGTAAGTAAGTAAGTAAATTATAGTCAGCTACTAGATGGCAGTGAAGACCGAGTTCTCGCGACATCTAGTAATGATGGAGAATATAATACATATATAAGAAAAATAAGTGTTTGAATTGGATTCGCCTGGTGGTGTAATGGATAACACGCTGAGGTACAGACTCAGAGTTCCGGGTTCGAATCCCGTCCAGGCATTTATTTTTCTTATCATACCATATTAAGCTTGCATTGCTCAATGTTAAACATTTAATTATAACATCGATAAAGCGTCACTGCTATAAAGTAGAAATATTCTCTTTAATTTGCTTACTTGTTATAGTCAGCTACTAGATGGCAGTGAAGACCGAGTTCTCGCGACATCTAGTAATAATGGAGAATATAATACATATATAAGAAAAATAAGCGTTTGAATTGGATTCGCCTGGTGGTGTAATGGATAACACGCTGAGGTACAGACTCAGAGTTCCGGGTTCGAATCCCGTCCAGGCATTTATTTTTCTTATTATAGCATATATATATATATATATATTAAAAAATCAGACTTACAAAAAAATGTTATATCATAAAAATCCTAGTCTAGTAATCTTACCCAAAAATATAACTAGCTAACTCACTGGCATTATCGACCTCGTAGGTTCATGACCGCGCGAACATAAACTTTTGTCATACATCCCTATCCTGAGTTAATGTTATAATCTACTTCCCTCAAATCATAGTAAATATTATTCTCCCATCTCATTCTTGGTCTATCAACTGGGCGTTTTCCCTCTGGTTTTCCTACAAGAAGTTTCCATGCACAGATTTCATTCCCTATTCGTGCCACATGTCCTGTCTATCGCAGTCTACGAGACTTAATTATTCTTATTATATCTGGCTTCCTATAAAAGCAACGTAGGTCATTGTTACCTAGTCTTCTCCATTCACCTCTCTGCTCATCTCTCATTAATCCAAACATTTTCCTAAGAACTTTATTCATAAACACTCGTAAAAATATATGCTATATCATAAAAATCCCAGCCCTAGTAATTACAAATTGGAATACATTATTTTTAAGAATCTTGGCTTTTGAATGTATTTTCTTACTTATTTGGGCGATATATGATACTATGATTTTAGTAAATTCATGTTGCCTTGAAGAGGTACCAACATTTACATAACTAGATAAGTTAAGTATGGAAAACAAAAATGCTGTTAAAAGTTGTCTCATAAGTAATGTCGGTTTGTAATGTTATGTGACAATGTTTCACCGCGAGCTTGTTCCTAACAGGCGCGCAGTCGATGCAGAAATGTATTCTCTACAACTGGAACAACTTCATCAAATTTTGAGGATCACGGGTTCGAAACCCTACCGAACCCTATACTACCGTGACAAAAGTCCAGAATTTAGAGAAATCGAAATGCTATCACAACCAGTATGTAGACATCAGATTTCTATCTGTTTCGATCCATGTATAATTTCGCCCATTTTTTACGCGATAGTTCAAAAGATTGAAGCTACGGAAGTAGGTCTCACCGTATTCTTCACATAAAAACCAGAAACCGGTATCGTCGCAGGATAATTCACCTCGCCGTAAGATGGCTCAAGACCATACAATCTAATAATGTGTACTTTGAAAGAGTAGTTTTATTTATACAAAAAATTAAAATTAAATTGTATATAAAAATACATTACATATGAGAAAGTATATATATATTATAAGCCTATAGGCCTACACCTTCTCGATGGCTAAGGATATGTTAATCATTCCGTTTACGTTCTTCAATGACCTTCTGTATTATATATTAGCTTATAATATTTAATATAAATATTTTCACTATTTTCATTCATTACTGATTGACTGATCCCCGCCCATCCCACTGACGATATGGTGCTCCCCTAGTGGTAAGTTTATTAATAAGACTAATTTGGATATGATTATTTATCTATAAAGTCCCGCGTCGTAGCCGAGTGTTTAGGCAAGAGGCCTTGGTGCAGAGCAACGGGACTTGCGCTGATTCGAGTCTACACGGGGAGATAAATTTTCTCATGGAATTTCGGCCAATATGACACCGGTGCCCACCCAGAATCGTGAGGCATTTGCGTAGCTACAATAAGTAGAGGCTCCAGGATGAAAAAAAAACTAGCTAACATAACGGCTGTGGAACCCAACATGCTGACCATATGTCACCCCTACACTGGCAGGATTATCATCTACCTTTGTCAATTACACATGTAGAAGTGAGGCCAGCAGTTGGCTGGTAGGCCAAGGGTGTTCTAGGCCTGTCGCACCACAATTTCTCAATAAATATCAACGAGTGGCGTGGTTAGTGCAATGCCACGAACAGGAATATAGCAGGGAACTAAGGTGGGGGAAGATCGGTTAAATTTGCTGAAAGATATTTTTATTCAGGCTTGACAACAATTTACGAGCATGAAAATATTGACTCAGAAAGTCTCTCCCAGAGGTGTTGACCCTCAGATTTTTCCATCGTAAAAAGATTTCGATCCTCGGGACTAGAGGCAAAGAATATAACCACTAGACCACCGCTTTCGAGTTCTTTCATTAGTATTAAACAATTATATTTTATTAAAATTAAAATTATTGTTACTGGGTAGCAATATATCTACCTGATACGTGTTTTTAATTCTAAAATATCATCGGATATGGATTAGGTTTGTAATCTAAAAATATATTAATATCAGATCATAATGCAAGAATTGTGAATGTCATGATGAAATAACATATCACATGATCAAAACATGCTACTAAATAATAACAATGAAAAATGTTCTTGTGATTGAATACAACCGCTTATTTATATCTTCTATTTTTATTCACTTAAGTAGGAGATTACATAAATTAAGTTATTAATAGAATAACATCAGTGCCAGTTTTAATTGCCTGAACATAGATATCAATTTATTTTGATTTGGATTTTCATTATAACTTCTTACTGAATATACTTAGGCCTAGTGGCAGTGCCCTTGCATCAGTCCTCTACATATTAAATCTGGATATACATACTTGCAATTAAGCAAGCAGCAATGAATTAATGAATGGAGGGGGGTCCTGATTTATATGGTCAAGTGATTTTTTTATTGAAGGAAGTAATTTTTTAGTCTGTATAAGTGGATGGTCTAATTTCCCCCTCTCATATATATTAAACTAATGCATTCATATATTGCAACTAGTATCTTAACAATAAGCTCTTGTATGGAAAGAAGGAAACACTGTATTAACAAATACAAAAAACGTTTAGCCAGGCTAATGTAACACATAATGTTAGTACAAACTATTTAACTCATGCTCCAAATGGGAGTCAATGACCAATCACGTTTCAATGATTTTTTTATTTACAACCAATCACAGTCGTGTTTCGCCTAGAATTCACCAACTAAAGTTTATCATAATAAAGAAAGCACCTCCTTTCTAACATTCTGAATAGGTCATAGCATTATTTTGCAGTGACCGACTCTCTAAGAAAAACGGATACCAGAATGTATATATAGTGCATGAATGTCAACACATAGCGCATGCGGGAGTTAATATAAAAACATTTGTACCAATTGATTATACCACCAGAAAAAGAAACCACATTTCGCACTTTCTTAAATGTATTTTTTCCCAAGTAATAACATTTCAGAAAAATATAATTGTCATATTTACATCATAGGACATCAGAAATGAATTAATATACAGTTTGATGTGTTTCATTTTTTCTCCACTAGAGTGCATTTTTACAATATTGCGTTCCGTTGGCAATAAATAATATAATATGGTTGCAGTCATGAACAAAAGAAGCAAATGAAGCTTACCAATCGTTTCTCATTTGTTTTCAAAAATCGCCGTTTACATTAAATATATAAATATTTTAAAATAACTATATTTAATTAATGATTTGTGAGTAAACAGCTTAATTTTATTCGTTAAATAGTCCTAACAAATGCCACTCTTGATTTCCAAATTCTCTAGATAAATTCACTCCTCACTTCGTGAGGCTTGAATTTATCAATAATTTTGAAATCACTCGTGGCATTACTTATGTATCTGTATAAGCAAAACTTTGAATTATTTGTATTATAGTCTATACTAAAACTTAAAATGCAACATAAGTTGGATACATATATGATATTATTAGCGAATTCCTAAGGAATGGAAATATTTATGTTGCTCTCATGAACATATTTAAAAAAAAATACAGATCTTCACCGAAAAGGATCACGACAAAAAATATATATACACGCACGCACACACACACACACACACACTCACATACATTTGAAGATTTACGGAATATAAACTCCTTTACTTAAATTCGAGAAAATAAATTTCTGATGTCAGCTTATTTAAGAGAGTCGCTTCTAATAATTCACTTGGTAGTAATTTAACGGGTTATGGAATAAATAATCTGTTGTATTGACTAAAATATATAATATTGTAACCATAAAAACATTGAAATTAATAGAAATTTGCAAACATTTCTATGCGGACCTTGGGATAAATATAATTCAAAATAGTTTTTGGGAAGCAAATAAACAGTTTTCAACTTTAAATAGCTACTCTACTCCCCTACAATTAAAAAAAATATATTTATTGCTTTTATCAAAGGAAATTTCACGCACATAACAATCAAACAATTCAAACTAGTCCAATTTCAATGCGAAATAGTGTGACAAAAGGGGCTCTTTTATCTCGACTTCAATTCACCATAACTATAGACTGTATTCTCTAAGATTTGTATTAAGAAGCTAAGCTTGAATTGATTGTCCAAACATCTCTTGCCTATAGGACAGTAATTCAAAATTTATCGTAGCATTCTAGAACGGGGCATTGTATTGATATGTGATTCCCAATTTTTTTTAAGTTTTAAATAATCTACAATTTGTTCAATTTAAAGTCTGTCATAATGATTTATTTTCTTATATGATTCATTCTGCGTATCTAGCTGTACGTCGCATATGCTAGAACATGGAATTCTCTTCCACCCGATGTCAGAGACTGCCAAACTTTATCATCGTTCAGAAACAAATTGAAAATAAAATTATTAACAGAAACATGTCACTATTATTACTTTTTTAACTATTAATATTTTTTTTAATATTTAATAAAATTAGTATTAAGATTTATCAATATATTTACCTAATGTCTTTCTTATATAGGACTATAAGCGATAGATTAGTTCATTAGAATTTATTACTTTCTTTGCATATATTTTTTCTTTTCTTTTTAGTATAGTAGATTCGAGCTCTTATTCCTTTGAGTATTAATTATTCCATTAGTTTAATTTTAATTGTATTTAATTTTATTGTATTATTAGACATTATTTTCATTATTGTTCAGTTGACCAGATAATTAATTGTTTAGTACGTATTGTTATTGTATTTTTTTGTATTTAATGTAACAAATGTTTGTCCTGGTGACTGGAAGAGAAGGCCATATGGCCTTAACTCCACCAGGCTAAACAAATCTATTCTATTCTAAATCTATTCTATTCTATATATTATGACGCGACGTAATAACGACGTTTGAAATTCGCGGGCAAAGAGCGTGAATATTGCTCTTCGCATTTGTAGAAATACAATCGTGAGTCACCAACTCGCTAGTCAAAAGACCCACATAGACCATCGAAATGTCTCGGCTCTCATTCCAGAGATCACTTGAACATCTACTTCCCCTTTCGGGATAGATCGATGGCCAGAAGATTCCATTGGAAGCGACGTGACCGTGTGAACCTAGACTCTATTATATCAGTTCGAAGACAGAAAGTGAGTGAGTCGTGTTTTTGACAGCGATAATTGAGTGGAGAACGAACAAATTGCAGTGAGTATAATCATCAGATAAACTATTAAACAAGAATAATTATTATTAGTGAAAATTGTTATAAAACCGGTTCAGAGAGATTGTAGAATTAAATAAAGTGATTGTGAAATATTGCACGACAAGCTAATACTCGGCGTGCACTGCTATGCCTAAATAATTGAAAATTAATGTTTTTATATTTAGTTGAATAAGTGGAAGGAAAAAAATATATAAAATTATATCGTAATTAGTTTTAAATACTCCACGCTGATTACCCGGCTTTGCCCGGGAATTTACTTATCCCGATCTTCTTGGCATACATGAGCTGAAAAACGAAAATTAATGTGTTTTTATGCTTAGTTGAATAAGTAAAGGGAACAATTTATACAGTAATTATTTTTACACACCCCATACTACTTACTCGGCGTTACACGGAAGTCTATTTATCCCGATCTTCTTGGTATAAAAGAGCTGAAAGACGGAACTCTATGTGTTTTATGTTTAAGTAAAAGGAAAAATGTATATCGTAATTATTTTTAGATGCTACATGCTAATTACGCGTCGTTACCCGGGAATCTACTTATCCCGATCTTCTCGGTTCAAATGAGCAGAGAGACGAAACTTAATGTGTTTTTATTTTCAGTTGAATAAGTAAAACGAAGAATAATTACAAATTTGTATCGTAATTACTTTTAGATCTTACTTACTTACTCACTGGCACTATCGAACCCGTAGGTTCATGGCCGCACGGACATAAGCTCTCCATACATCCCTATCCTGAGCTAATGTTTTCCAATCATTCCCTGTATAATCTACTTCCCTCAAATCATAGTTAATGTTGTTCTCCCACCTCATTCTTGGTCTACCAACTGGGCGTTTTCCTTCTGGTCCTAACATTCCATGTTCCTAGGAACATGTCCCTGTGTTTGAGCCTTTGGCATGGGTTCCCTGAAGTAGTCCCCGCCCGGAGAACCGAATGGGGGACTATTTGACCTCCGGAAAATTTTACCCCAGTAGAACCCATGTCCGCATTTCTTGACGGTTGTATTTTTACGGTGAAAGATCGTCACTCTTTCGACCAAGGTACTTATTTCGTCTGGCTTATCACCTTCGACCAGTCCGGCATGGGTAACTTTTAGATACTCCGTGCTATTTACGCGGCGTTGATCGGGAATCTATTTATCCGGATCTTCGTGGCATAAATGCGCTGAAAGACGAAAATTAATGTTTTTATGTTTAAGTAAAAGGAAAAATTTATATCGTAATTATTTTTAGATACCCCATGTTGATTATGCGGTGTTGCCGGGAATCTACTTATCCCGATATTCTTGGCATTCAAGAGCTGAAAGACTAAATTTAATGTGTTTTTATGTGTAAGTAGAAGGAAAAATTTGTATATCAAAATTATTTTTAGATACCCCGTGCTGATTACCCGGCGTTGCTCACGAATATACGGGTACTAATCCTGATCATCTTGGCATAAATGAGCCGAAAGGCGAAAATTAATGTGTTTTTATGTTTAGTTGAATAAATAAATGGAAAAATGTATATCTTAATTATTTTTATATGCCCCGTGCTGATTACTCGGCGTTGCCCGTGAAGCTTATCCCGATCTTCTTGGCATAAATAAGCTGAAAGATAAAATCCGTTATTGTGAGTTATCCGTAAAAGATAAACATATTCTATCGGTGTAATTTTTATTGAGTATTTTCCGATTGAGGGACTTTCCACTTTTCAGCGGTTTCCCTTTTACCAGCCGGCTGCTGGCCCTTCACATCCACATGTGTCAATCACAGAGGTAGATGATCAACAGCCAGTGTAGGGGTGACATGTGGTTAGCATGTCGAGTCCCCCAGCCGTTATAGCTGGTTCCTCAACCTGGAGCCGCTACTTATTGTAGCTACCCAATTGCCTCACGATGCTGGGTGGGCACCGGTCCCATACTGGCCGAAATACCATGAGAAAATTTCTTCCCCCATGGAGACTCGAACCAGCGCAAGTCCCGTAGCTCTGCGCCAAGGCTTCCTACCTTAACCGCTCGGCTACGGCGCGGGACTATTGAGTATTTTCAGATGTTAAATTCTATGTACATAAATGTTGTGTATTTGTTATGATTTTGGCAGCGTAGGACACTTAAGCGTCCTACTTACGTTTTTCACTGAAGGGTGTTTTTTGGAGGTGAAGGGTTTGAGTAATACAACTCTATTATAGTTTATAACTATCCTGGGAAACTCCTGAACATTTTGCAAAATGTTTCATCACCGTCGGATGTAAGGTATGGCAGCGCATAAAATACAAACAAACATTAATTTTATATATTAGATAATTTGTGTGATTATTTATGACCAAACGAGAGGAAGACGATACCTACGGCCAACTATTGACAATATATATATATATATATACGAGAGAAGAGAGGAAGTTCGGGTAATATGGAGCCTCCGGTTTAAGTGGACCCTGTTAATATCTTCTTTATTTGCTGCTGCCCTCGAACAGAAAATATTTTATCTTCTTCCCCTCATAAACTTTAACGTGTTCAAGTCCAGAGTTCAGTTTCTTTTATTCATCGTGCGAAGAAGAGTTTATTTGTGATATTTATGAAATTGGCAATTTTGAAGTTTTTCAAGCCAGGAATTAATCCCTAATTTCTGTTATTGAATATTACAAATGTTGAAAAAGCTCCTAAATGCATTATAATACGTAGTTGCTACTATAATGTACTGATGGGTTTGGTTTGATAATATGTGACATGACGGCTGCATAAAATAATTAAACATAACAAATGTATTCGGTTAATGTGGACCCTCCAACAAGCTGTTAAAGTGGATCGGGGTCCACATTACACGAATACGTATATTTTATCAATGAGGATGCTATCTGTAAAATCATGCCCTTAATTAATTTTATTTAATATCCTTGTAATTTTACTAAACCCAAATATCGTCACTTTCTGCAGTTGAATGACGTGTTAATGGTATAATGAAAAATAACTTTTCAAAACATTAAATGAATATCAACGCTTTTTAATTACGATCAGTCATAAATATTTTTAGATTAATCTGTGCCTGTCTGTATGCATTAGTAGAGTAAATAAACTGAAAAATAGATAAATAGCTAAGTGATCTCTGGGGTCCACTACATCCGATTATGGAGATTAAAGTGGACCTTTCTTGCAATGTAAAAAAGTTTATAAATTATGAAGGTGTGTCCATATTTGAATAAAATAATATTGCTATTTCGTAGTTATAACTCTAATGATAATTACTGTAATTAAATAAAATTGAACTCTCTTAAATAAAAGAAGAAAACTTTTTTAAGATTCATGATATGTTCCGTTGAGGTATTATTCAAAATTAAAATGTAAAATTATGGAATATTCACCTGAAAGGTCTGTTTTCTCAACTTAATTAGTTATTTAACTGTAGCGCTTTCGGGACTAGTCCCATCATCGGCAGGATTCAAAATTGGTGTTTCACTGAAAATCTGGTATAGGGGGTTACATGTACGAATAAATGAAAACGAACCCAGTACATATAAGCCCCTCTACCAGATCTTCAATGAAACACCAGTTTTGAATCCTGCCGATGATGGGACAAATCCCGAAAGCGCTACAGTTAAATAACTAATTAAGTTGAGGAGACGGACCTTTCAGGTGAATATTACATTATTTTATATTTTAATTTTAAAAGAAGAAAAACAACGAATTCAAAATAGGGGTACACATTACCCGAAGTTCCTTTATATATATATATATATATATATATACACACACAGTTAAACTCTTAGATATCTGCATAAGGAATTCGCAAGCCTCACTTACATAAAACAATACATGTCAAGATAATGTTTCATATAGTCTTAAGCGGCTGTCTACAACAAACAAAAACTGGATTTTTGACAATTTTATATTTATGGATAACACAACAATATGTTTTCCTTCCAGAAGTCACGTATCTGTTCATGCAAATCTGCCTACGTGACCTATGTTAATAGTAGAAACAAATATTGTAACTTAGAAACATTTGTATATCTTTTCAATTTTGACCTTATTAGTTTCTTCTAGATTCTTGCATAATTTTTTCCCCCACTTATACCACTTCAAAAACCATTGAATTGGGGGGAATTCCCAGAACGTTATACATACAAAATTCTGCACAATAACAATTAGAACAAATAAGTATTCATTTTTTAAAAAACTAAACTTAATTTTAAGGAACGAAAGAACTAAAAGACATTTGAACTATCATCCGACAGCTGGCTTCACATCCACATGTGTTAATCACAGAGGTGAACAATCATCCAGCCAGTGTAGGTGTCATACGTAGTCAGCATATAGAATCTCCCAGCCGTTATATGTGGAGCCACTACTCTTTGTAGCTGCCCAAATTCCTCGCGATATTGGGTGGGCACCGGTCACAAACTTCCCGAAATTTCCTGACAAAATATCTTCCCCCACGAGGACTCGAACCACAGGAATTCTGCGCCAGGTGACCATGCACGAGTTAAATATATCTGCAACGGCGCGGAAAATTCACTTTTCTAGTAAAATTATGTATTACATCTGTCACATTTGTAACCAAAACTATTATATCTTGTAACATGGAATATATGAATTTCCGTGGGGGCAAGTGGAAGGGGTTCTACACTCGACTTCCACTTCTAGGTCCCGAGTTCGCGTTTCGGTCACTCCATGTGGGATTCGTTCTGGACGAATTGGAGCAAGAGAAGATTTTTCTTCGGGATTTTCCTATTTTCCTCTGTCAAAAACATAATTCTACAACTTCTACACACTTACGTAATCCATTTCGTCCAATTTTGATTTCATGTGCCTCTGTGATGATACATCAGCCGGCACACTTGTACATCATCATATAAAAGGTGCTTAGAATAGCAAGGGCGTATACGAAAAAGAGTAGTTTTAAGAAACACGTATTCAAAGTTTTACAAAGTTATTTCTTTATATCGCGTGACGTAGCGTATCCATCAATGCAAAGAAGTTAAATATTGTGTTATGTAGTGGTTTACAATTCGGAAGAAAGAAGAAGGTTGAAAGTTTATATTGCAATAATAAAAAATGCGATTTTTGTTATTACGCCCTTGCTATTCTAAGCGCATTAACATCTCTCGAAATTGCATTAACCCGGAGACGAATGCTGTAAAGGATTTTCTATATACAGAGTGTAAACAGGACCTCGCCGACAAAATGATAGGGATGGTAGGCCATACAGAGAGGATCACTTTTTGTGAAGGAAGATATAGTCGTAAACACGTCGTTTATGAGTTTTGCGCAGTGAAGGTATTCACCTGTAAGGGTCGGAATTGAATAAAAACAATGGTACACATATAATTTTATTAAAAAAAGGCATGTTTTTACAATAAGTGTTCAAACAGTCGACCCTGTGCCTCATTGCATGTTTGATATCGTCGCAGCAACGATCAGGCAGCACGGCCGATCATGGCAAGATTCTTTTTGACGTCGTCAAAACACTTATTGTTTGTAAACTTAATGTAAGAACATGTATTTTTCAATAAAATGATACGTGTACAATTGTTTGTATTCAATTCCGACCCTTACGGGTGAACACCTTTATCTGCGCATAACTCATAAACGACGTGTTTGCTTGCGACTATATGTTCCTTCACAAAAATTATCCTTTCTGCATGGCCTATCATCCCTTTAATTTTTTCGGTGAGGTCCTGTTACACCCTGCATAATCTTGGGGACACGCAGTAGGCTAGTTGGTTAAGGCAATACTTTACAAGCCAGAAGCTAGAAGTTCGGATGTTCGAATCCCGCTGGTTCAGGATTTTTAAACTGGCCAAAACCATCTGACGGCACCATGGACTTTAGGCCGACTCAGCCTCTGACGGGAACGAGTACCAGACGCTTATTATGTATAAAAGCTGCCGTCTCGAAGGGGTAACAACCCAGCTGACTTCTCGTGCAGATTGTCTAAGAAGGTGGGTCTATAACCTCCTACTACCACAAAGAGCCTCCCTTCGTACTCTTGCAGTACATTAAAGTATTAGGGATGAAATTACATGCAACAAAATTGTAATTTGTATAAACATCTAACGAAATGGCGTTATTGTTACTGAAGTATAGCCACATTTTTAATCAGGCCGTGGAAATTAGAAGCAAAATGTGGCTATGTGCTATAACAAGAATTTCACATCCCGAAGTTAGACACCACGTATTGCTGTGACTTACCGGAAACTTTATTTTCAAAATAACAGAACCATACTGTAAACGAGTTACCTTTTTTAGGAAAAAAAGGTTAAGTTTCTTGAATTTATCGCAAAAGTGCTTCACAGCCAATATTAACAATTGTAAGTTTAAATCCGGCCTTCTTTCCAAAGGAAATAAATCTATGAGTTCTGTATCTTAGATATATCTGTACTTTGACGCCCTGATTTCAATTAAAATACTAATGACGTGATATATTAAGGTACATACACATATGCGCGGCGCGTGTTATGTTCGTCGAAATGATTAATTTCAACGAACCTCCTGCGATCCATAGGAAACCTACAAACCTTCAGTAGACATTTTGCAGAGCAGGTGTAACCAACCATGTCTATTCCCTTTCCGTTCTCCCGCTTGTCCTGCATTCTTTCCCAAAAATAGGGACTTTTTTTTAAATGCCGCGGAACGCGGGACAAATTGTTAAAAATCGGGACTGTCCCGCCAAAATCAGGACGTCTGGTCACGCTTATTACTTATTACATCTTATAACTTTATTTATACTTTTTCAAATATTATTGCATTAAAGGAATTTAAAAAAAATATGATTTGTATATATACGTTTAAAATTATTAAGAATCTATCTCACCATAACATGGCCTTAATTTTTAATAAAGATGTACATGATTATTATACTAGAGATTGTACTTTATTGCACAAAGATACTAGTTTCTAAAAAAAATGGTATAAAAGGGTTTCGTTATGCATTAGAACCATTACAATAACTTACCTATTGAATATCAACATTTCACGAATGTTAAACATTTTTCTAATTGTATTAAAAATATTTTTTCTCATTGCTTTCTTAGTTAATTTTGTTAATTTTATTATTATTAATATTATCCTGTTTAAATATTGTATTTATATGTGTATATATATTGTGCATCTATAGTAGTTTGTATTACTTAAACTTATGACTGAATTTGTTTTCTTGTTTTTATTGTTAATTGTTTTATGGCCATTATTTTTTGTATATTGCCCCTTAACATGAGCAGTCTTGGAGTCTTTGAAGAAATAAATAAATAATTAGTAATAAATGTGTTTATATATTGTATTGTTTTGTGATACATAATATTATGAAATGAACGTCTTAAATAAATAATGTTTTCTAAATAATTCTAATGTATTCATACAATTACAGTACACACGAAAAAAAACACATAACATTGAAAAAAAAACAGGCATCTCCTTTCAATGATTTTTTAAAATGATCCTTACGTTGAGGATCCCACAATAATTGCTTGCTTCTATAAATATCAATTTTTAACATGTTTTCCTCCGACCACTCCATACTCAAATAATAGGTGGGCACCGAAAACAACGAACCTCTCAGGTACCCGTCCAAATCTAAACAGCGAACCATCAAAGTGTTCGTGGAAAAATCCGAAAATGAGCGGATCGTGGTGCGAGACGCGCGCGCACCTTAAAACCCCGTCCAAATCTGACGAACATGGTGCGCGCGCGCCGCGCGGCGCGCAAGTGTGTACGTACCTTTAGAGAGCATTGTTAAATACAATGTTACCTGTATACCTACATATAGTCATCGGTAAACTCAACACAATGAACTGCCTTTCTTTGTGACTTTGTTCTTAGCAAATGTGATAGCATTTTAAATTTAATGTAATTAAAATCGTCATATTACGCACTGTAATATAATGTTTTCCAATTATCTCCTGTATAATATACTTCTCTCAAATCATGGTTATTCTCCCACTTCATTCTTGGTATACCAACTGGGTGCTTTTCCTTTGGTTCTATAAGAAGCTTCCATGCCCCTCTCTCATTCCCTATTAATGCCACATGTCTTGCCCATCGCAGTATACGAGGCTTAACTATTCTTATTATATCTGATTTCCTATAAAGACTATGTAGCTCACTGTTATGAAGTCTT
Organism: Diploptera punctata; assembly: GCA_030220185.1. Lineage (NCBI taxonomy): Eukaryota > Metazoa > Arthropoda > Insecta > Blattodea > Blaberidae > Diploptera > Diploptera punctata. The sequence goes on along the minus strand of JASPKZ010003871.1, from coordinate 1,486,734 downwards.
CTCCATTCGTCTGTCAGTTCATCTCTCTTCGGTCCAAATATTTTCGTAAGAACTTTATTTTCAAACACTTGTAATCTTTTATTATCCCTTAAAGTAAGCGTCCACGTTTCGCATCCATTTAATAGAAATGGGAGAACAACAGTTATATATTTTTCCACTTTAAAGTTTTTTTAGAGACGTTGGGACGAATCTAAACGAATGAATAAAACTCTGCCATATATCAAATCGAGGTCTTAAACTTTAAGCTGGATTATTAAGTTTTCAGTGCTGAATAAGAATTTAATACAAATGTTAAGCATTTAGATTGTAACGAATCACATGGATTTGTACCCAAACTCTTTTACGTTCTATTCCTAATTCTTTACTTTCTTATCTGACAATACAAAAGTTCAAATAATAAATATATGATAGGATTATAATAAAACTCTTAACAATTTAGCATAATAATCCAATTTGCAATAATAACAAGGCAAATTGTTGTTACACATTTAACTAAAATGATTTAATAATTACAATACAAAATAAGTGTAATGGTGTAATATTAAAAATAAAAATAGGAAAAAACTTTCAGATATAATATTGGTCACAAAAGATCTACGACAAGGATGTAGTACGTTTCCCGTGTTATTCATAATATATTTACAAATTGTCCATGTAAATCTTTAAGAGAAAATGTTTTGGAATGAATAAACCAATTGGTGAAGAAAAATATACGTGCGCTGTAACAAAAATAGTGGCAATACTGCTGTAGAAGTGAAAACACACAGAGTTAATTGTTGTAACTACTGTCACATTTTAATATACGTCTGATCTATCTTACAGTAAATGTACTCGTCCGTACGTCTCAAAGCGCATGTACATTGGAGAGAGAAAGTTTGTCTCCTCTGAGTTGCCGTTTTCTAAGCTGTTGTTTTTCGCCGTGTTTACAAAGCAGGAACAGCGATTTTGATTGAAAATTCAATGTCCCATGGTCATAATACAGCACGACAATGTCATCAAGGTCTTGTAGAAGCATATGGGGAGACGGCATTACCATACAGGACTCGGACGTACACGGCACATTCTGTAGCTGATCTATAACATCGCTTTTCCATCTATCACATTCACTGGACTTAAGCCCCTGTTATTATGATTTAGTCCCTAAGATAAAGGAACCATTTCGTGGCATTCGATCCCACACTGTTCTCGAGATTCTGCTGGCATTAAGACGGTCAGTCAGAAACATCAACAGAACAGGAGCTGCTACAGGGATACTACGACTTTCACATCGGTGGCAATGAGTTGTAGACAATGCTGGATAATAATAATAATAATAATAATAATAATAATAATAATAATAATAATAATAATAATAATAAAATAATATGCATTATTTTAGCTGGCAGAGTTAAGGCCATAGGACCTTCTCTTCCACTCAACCAGCGAATAGTAGAATTATACGAAAATTTCAACAATACAGTCTCACATTAACAAGCACCTCAACTTATTGCATGAAGATCTCTAAACTTTAATTACATTTAATCATATGGCTCTACAGCCAAGTCGGGCTTTGGCTTTCCTTTTCGATTTTTTAACCAATCTAATTTACTTACATTAATTTCCCTGCAGATGTCACGGATGTTATGTGGTAGGCGTATCGCCTCAAAGGACATCTAGAAGGCAACTAAGGCATTTATTGGATGACAGAACGTCGGTTAAATTTTGTTCATGCTTCTTCTATCAGACTTAATGTATTTACGAGCCCGAAGCACTTCAGACTCGGGTCCCTTGGCTTAAAGTTCCTCTCCGATAATTTGCTCCCTGGGGATTTTCTAATCATAAAATTTCATCGTCCGAGCTGGGTTTGAACCTGAGATCCTCGGGCCTACAGGCGAGCACTATTTTAATACGAATATATTTTAGTGTATGTGAGAATAAACTTGGAAATCTTCGTATACATTAAATAAATACTGTAACAATAAAAAAATCCATAATTACTAATAACATGTACCACAACCAAAGTTTTGAAATGCTTGTATCATATCTTCTCAAGAATGTTAAAGATAACTTAAAATTATTTTATGATTCACTTGAATGGTGTTCATAACATCAATACATCCTGAGCTAAAATTTATAAATTATTACCTGCATAACTCTCCATGCTTAAGGTTATATTCTCACCTCATTATTGGTCTACGTAACGGTGACTTTACCTTTGATTTTTCTAGAAGTTTTATTGACCCTCTTTAATTCTAACACGTTCCACATACCATGTCGATCGAGTCCACGATACTTAACTGTTCTTGTTACATCTGGTTTCTTATAAAGATAAGAAAGCTCATAATTATGAAGTTTTCTCCATTCACCTGTCTATTCGTCTCTCCTCGATTCATTCATTTTCCTATGCACTTTATTCTATTTTTTTAACTTTTACCCAATGTTAAAGTAAATAGCTTTACCATGGTTTACATCTATATAATGAAACTGTAAGAATCACCGTTCATATTTTTTCGGTTTAAATGGTTTTGAGAGAAGATGGGTTAACAAGTGGTTTTTCAGAGCTGAGCCTATATTTAATATATTTTTGTATCATATTTGAATTTGCTATTATGTTGTGAATGTATTTGAATTCCGTCCATTCTTCAAAATGTCCCTCATGTGTTGTTAATACTCCATTCTCATTTAATTATGTATTTATACATATCTTGATATTTACGTCTATCTCTAGTTTCTTAGTGTTATTTAATACAATGTGTGTTTGCTTTCAGTATTTACTCGCTACTGTCTAATGAAATACAGGACTACATCATCAGTATAAGCAACAGCTAATGAGATGCTTGCTCTCTTTATCCTCTCAAGATATACTGATTTTATTGTATACCTAGTAAAACATAAAATAGCAGAAGGTATTGTACAACTCTTTACTTTAACAAAATATTTACAAATTTCAAAAATATCTGAAAACTATTATCTTAACCGCACCATAAACCTTAGACACATTCGAAAAGTCTAACGTCAAGATTTGGAATTATAGCAGGATACTGCACAATTTCTCATTCTGAATTGAATCGTATATATATTTCCGACTTCCGATTGAGGGTCTTTCCACTTTTTAGCGGTTGCCCTTTTACCAGCCGGCTGCTGGCCCTTCACATCCACATGTGTCAATGACAGAGGTAGATGATCAACAGCCAGTGTAGGGGTGACATGTGGTTAGCATGTCGAGTCCCCCAGCCGTTATAGCTGGTTCCTCAACCTGGAGCCGCTACTTATTGTAGCTACCCAATTGCCTCACGATGCTGGGTGGGCACCGGTCCCATACTGGCCGAAATACCATGAGAAAATTTCTTCCCCCATGGAGACTCGAACCAGCGCAAGTCCCGTAGCTCTGCGCCAAGGCTTCCTACCTTAACCGCTCGGCTACGGCGCGGGACATATATTTTTTAATGTCTATATATAATTGAAGTCTGGAATCTTCAGATGACAATGTGGCAAACGAAGAAGAAACTGATATAAATAAAGAATGGGAGGCTATAAGAGATACTATTAAATTATCAGCATCAGAAAGCATTGGTTGTTTAAAAAAGAGGCAAAACAAGAAATGGTTTGATGAGGAATGTGCCGACATTGTAAAGAAAAGGAAGCTAGCAAAAATTAAATGGTTACACGAGCCAAATGAGGTAAATTTAGAGCAATTGGGTAGTGTTAGACGGGAAACCACCAAGTTACTAAAGAGTAAAAAGAGGGAATATTTGAGAGAGAAGATTAATGATCTTGAAATGAATGCAAAAAATAGGAACATTAGAGAATTATATCAGGGAATTAGTATAGAGAAGAAAGGGTTTCAGGCTAGAACAAACATAATTCGGAATGAAAATGGGGATATGATTGCAGATTCCAAGAGTATATTAAATAGATGGAAAAGTTATTTTAATCAGCTATTAAATGTACATACAGAACAGGACATTGAGGAGAATAACTTACAGACAGCAGAAATGCTAGTCGCAGAGCCAAGTGCATTAGAGGTTGAAATGGCAATTGAAAAATTGAAGATGTATAAAGCATCAGGTTCAGATGAGATCCCAGCAGAACTGCTAAAATCAGGGGAGAAAAATTGATGGACAAGATACGCTGGTTGCTTAGTATGATTTGGGGAAAAGAAGCTCTTCCAGATGAATGGAAGGAATCAATTATCGTACCAATTTATAAGAAAGGAGATAAAACTGATTGCAACAACTATAGGGGCATCTCATTACTTTCAACTTCGTACAAAATTCTAACAAATATATTAGTAAGCAGACTTACTCCCTATATTGATGACATTCTAGGAGATCATCAATGTGCATTTAGAAGAAACAGGTCTACAACAGATCAGATTTTTAGTATAAGACAGATTTTAGAAAAGAAATGGGAATATAATGGTACTGTACATCAACTATATGTAGACTTCAAAAAAGCATATGATTCAATTAAGAGGGAGAAGTTATATAGTATCCTGCTGGAGTTTGGAATTCCTAAAAAGTTAGTTAGACTTATTCGAATGTGTCTAAATGGCTCAACGAGTAGGGTGCGTGTAGGCAAACAGTTTTCAGACACTTTTGAAATCCAGAATGGGTTAAAGCAAGGAGATGCACTATCTCCTCTACTATTTAATTTTGTACTAGAGCATGCCATTAAATCTTTGGAGAATGAGGAAGGCTAACAACTGAATGGTATTAATAAGCTGTTAGTTTATGCTGATGATGTAGTACTACTGGCCGATAGCGAGGAGATACTAAAGGCCAACACGCACACACTATTGAGTAACACTAAGAAATTAGGACTGGAAGTAAATATCAGTAAAACTAAATATATGGTCACACGTAGAAATACATTATATAATGGAAATGGACAGCTAATGACAAATGAGGGAAATTTTGAGGAATTGGCTGAATTCAAATACCTAGGAACAATAATCACAAATAGGAATGAGATGCACAAAGAAATTAAACATAGGCTCAATTCTGGAAATGCATGCTATTATGCAATGCAGAGACTTTTGATGTCCCAACTCCTTTCAAAAAACGTTAAGCTGAAAATATATAAAACTATTGTTCTACCAGTTATACTATATGGGTGCGAAACATGGACTCTTACTTTAAGGGAGGAAAGGAGATTACGAGTATTTGAGAATAAAGTTCTTAGGAAAATTTTTGGACCAAAGAGAGATGAACAGACAGGTGAATGAAGAAGACTACATAACAATGAATTACATGGTCTTTATAGGAAGCCAGATATAATAAGAACAGTTAAGTCCCGTAGACTGCGATGGGCAGGACATGTTGCGCGTATGGGGAATGAAAGACGTGCATGGAAACTTCTTGTAGGAAAGCCAGAAGGAAAACGCCCAGTTGGTAGACCAAAAATAAGGTGGGAGAACAACATTAACTATGATTTGAGGGAAGTAGATTATACAGGGAATGATTGGAAAGCATTAGCTCAGGATAGGGATGTATGGAGAGCTTATGTCCGTGCGGCCATGAACCTACGGGTTCGATAGTGCCAGTGAGTAAGTAAGTAAGTAAGTGAGTAAGTATATATAATTGAAGTATGGTGGCCATCATATTCCCATTTATTTTCTAGGATCTGACCTACACTAAAATGCTGATCTACTATTGGCCATTTTCTTCTAAATCCACTTAAACCCATAACCCTGTCAAATAACGAGGAAGCGTGGATAGTAATATATTTGTTTAATGCAGGCTTTCACGGCCGGTAATCATAATGTTGAGTGATTCCGGGTTATGTGGCCGTGGTCCATAGTTGGTGTTGATACCAGACGTTTCGCCCTCAACTGCGGAGGGCATCTTCAGTGGCGAGTGCTTCTAGGCGTGTTTCCTGGTCGGAAGATCTACTTAGAGTGAGCGCTGCGGACGTTGTGGACGTTGTATTAGTGGTGGGTGCAGGGTGAGTGGGCGTGGCTCTTGCTGAATGGCTAATGGTCGTCTCCTTGTTGTCCCTAGTGTTAATGCATTTATTTTCTAGTGTATGATACCAGGCCTTAGCCAGTTTGATACCTTCCTCTTTTCTGTTGACATTTCCCTTATGCTTGTATATTTCTATCTATACAAGCATAAGGGAAATATCAACAGAAAAGAGGAAGGTATCAAACTGGCTAAGGCCTGGTATCATACACTAGAAAATAAATGCATTAACACTAGGGACAACAAGGAGACGACCATTAGCCAATCAGCAAGAGCCACGCCCACTCACCCTGCACCCACCACTAATACAACGTCCACAACGTCCGCAGCGCTCACTCTAAGTAGATCTTCCGACCAGGAAACACGCCTAGAAGCACTCGCCACTGAGTGTTGAGGGCGAAACGTCTGGTATCAACACCAACTATGGACCACGGCCACATAACCCGGAATCACTCAACATTAGTAATATATTTGTCAGAATTATATACGAAGTTGAAAGTAATGAAACCCTCCTATAGTTACTAAATTATTTTTAACCGTTTTCTTGTATATTGGTGTGAGAGCTGGTTCTTTCAATTCGTTTTGAAGAGTTTTTCTTTTCTTTTAAAATTATACTAAACAATAAGTATATCTTGTCCATCAATTTCCCCCCTGATTTTATGAGTTAAGTTGACTTTTTTCTCCGAATCTGTTATTTATGTATAAGGTATGTTCCCAATTTCACCTACCACCGCAATTCTTAGAATTCTGCTACAAACTTTTCAAACTTGATAGACAGCACAAATAACTACTAGTAGATTTTGAGTTTTAAACACCTCGGAATAATATTCACGTTCTGAGAGTTATCAAGGTATTTTCTCGTTATGACAAATGTAAATAATGGATTTGTTTTGAAATAATATGTAGCGAATGGTACAAACATCTGACAATGCTCCAGTATAAAATTTACTTTGTTAATTTAATTTGTACTGACTGAGGAAGAAGTCATGTTAGACAGTAACGTTGTCCCTAATATCGTCCACTATGTTATTCCCAATATCGCTAATGTCCAATTTGCCATGGATTATTTTCAATGCTTCCGATGTGTAACAAAATGATGGAAGTGACAAAATAAACAAAAAACGGAAACCCTACCTTTGCTTAATAGTTACGGCAAGTGAATAAGTTAGTTCTATATTCCAATTTTTCTATTACATTTTCAAATTCTATATAGGTATCTCACATTTTAACTCAATTTAGTTTATTAATATATTGTTATTATTATTGAATATGTATAACTTATTTTTACAGTGAACTCAACCAATCTATGAACAGACACAGCGATGACATTATTTAAAACAGCAATAGCACCAGTCATAACGAATGGAATAAAAAATCATATGAGAGAAACTTAAAATTGGCGATGTGATATTACTAGATAAAGTTAAGACTACATGAAACGGATATTAGGAGTTGGAAAAGCAGCGCCATCACGCATCGTTTAAGAGCTCATGAGAGAGACCTATTTTATAAAGGACATCAGATTACAACGCTGGCTACCATCTGTAGGACCCTATCAAGAACTAATTAACATCAGGAAACACAAGAAGAGAGATATATACCTAGAGTTCTACACCACACCATCCATGCCAGATGATAGTTGGAGCAGAGTATGTAAGACCCAGAGACACGTCATAACAAGACTCGCAATTCACAGATTTCACCATAAAATTTTGCGAACGAGAAATTCCACGAATCGACAGAATATTGTAAATGCCTCCTATGAGGAGAAAGATGTAGAGAATACCATATCATGACGTGTGCAAATAGAACAAAATCGATAAGAGATTACAGCAAAAACTGAAAAACCAATGCTCAACTTGATCGCACTTTTCTTCTTATGGGCTATATATAATATATATAATATATATATATATATCCCTCCATGGTATCTTTACCTTGTCGTGTTGGAGTGGCTTGCGTGCTTAAATGATCCTGAGAGCTATGCCGGCGGTAGCATTGCTGCCGATAGGGTTACCCATGCCGGACTGGTCGAAGGTGATAAGCCTGACGAAAAAAACCTTGGTCGAAGGAATGACGATCTTTCACCGTAAAAATACAAACGTCAAGAAATGCGGACATGGGTTCAACTGGGGTAAAATTGTCCAGAGGTTAAATAGTCCCCCATTCGGTTCTCCGGGCGGGGACTACTTCAGGAACCCATGCCAAAGGCTCAAACGCAGGGACATGTTCCTAGGAACATGGAATGTTAGGACTTTATACAATAGTGGGGCACTAGAGATATTAACGCGGGAATTAGATAAATCGCCCTTGGATATAGTCGCTTTACAGGAAGTTAGGTGGCCAGGAGAAGGTAGTCAGGAATCAGGAAGCTTTGCATTATACTACGGGGGTGCAGAAAGACCTGCATTTGGAACGGGTTTTTTAGTCAGAAGGAGGATCCTATCCACTATCCGAGATATTAAGTTTGTTAGTGATAGGATACCATACATAATTCTAAAGGGTAAACGACATGATTTTATAATTGTAAATGTACATGCCTCCACAGAAGATAAAGATGACAAGATTAAGGATGAGTTCTATGAAGAATTAGAATGCTTATTTGATAGCCTTTCACGATATCATATGAAAATTGTCTTAGGAGATTTTAATGCAAAAGTGGGACGGGAAGATATATTCAAACAAACAATAGGCAAATTTAGTCTTCATGAATATAGTAACGACAACGGGGTTAGATTAGTCACATTTGCCACATCGAAGAATCTCATTGTTAAGAGCACAACATTTCAGCATAAGGATATTCAGAAATACACCTGGACGTCCCCAGATGGAGAAACTCGGAACCAGATAGATCATGTATTAGTGGATAAACGATGGCACAGTAGCATCATCGATGTTAGATCAGTTATAGGGACAGACTGCAAATCGGATTATCATCTGGTCAGAGTAAAAATCAGACAACGGCTATCGCTTATGAGAGGAACAAACGCTAAACAATATTCTGTAAAATTTGAATTTAAAAAACTTGAAAAATGATGAAATGCGGCAAGAATACCAAATCAAAATTGCTAATATATTTGAAGTATTGGAATCTTCAGATGACAATGTGACAAACGAAGAAGAAACTGATATAAATAAAGAATGGGAGGCTATAAGAGATACTATTAAATTGTCAGCATCAGAAAGCATTGGTTGTTTGAAAAGGAGGCAAAACAAGAAATGGTTTGATGAGGAATGTGCCGACATTGTAAAGAAAACAAAGCTAGCAAAAATGAAATGGTTACACGAGCCAAATGAGGTAAATTTAGAGCAATTGGGTAGTATTAGACGGGAAACCACCAAGTTAGTAGAGAGTAAAAAAGGGAATATTTGAGAGAGAAGATTAATGATCTAGAATCGAATGCAAAAAATAGGAACATTAGAGAATTATATCAGGGAATTAGTTTGGAGAAGAAAGGGTTTCAGGCTAGAACAAACATAATTCGGAATGGAAATGGGGATATGATGCCAGATTCCAGGAGTATATTAAATAGATGGAAAAGTTACTTTAATCAGCTATTAAATGTACATACAGAACAGGACATCGAGGAGGATAATTTACAGACAACAGAAATGCTAGTCGCAGAACCAAATGCATTAGAGGTTGAAATGGCGATTGAAAAATTGAAGATGTATAAAGCATTAGGTTCAGATGAGATCCCAGCAGAACTGATAAAATCAGGGGGAGAAAAATTGATGGACAAAATACGCTGGTTGCTTATATGATTTGGGAAAAAGAAGCTCTTCCAGATGAATGGAAGGAATCACTTATCGTATCAATTTATAAGAAAGGAGATAAAACTAATCAATTCAGTTGGTGTTTACTTGATGAAAATCCATATTTATTGATTAAATAAAAATAAAACGTAGTTTTATTTGATTTTCATATTTATTATGTAATTGATTACAACAATTACAGGGGCATCTCATTACTTTCAACTTCGTACAAAATTCTTACAAATATATTAGTAAGCAGACATACTCCCTATATTGATGACATTCTAGGAGATCATAAATGTGCATTTAGAAGAAACAGGTCTACTACAACAGATCAGATTTTTAGTATAAGACAGATTTTAGAAAATAAATGGAAAAATATAATGGTACTGTACATAAACTATATGTAGACTTCAAAAAAGCATATGATTCAATTAAGAGGGAGAAGTTATATAGTATCCTTCTGGAGTTCGGAATTCCAAAAAAGTTAGACTTAAACGAATGTGTCTAAATGGCACAAAGAGTAAGGTGCGTGTAGGCAAACAGTTTTCGGACACTTTTGAAATCCAGAATGGGTTGAAGCAAGGAGATGCACTATCTCCTCTACTATTTAATTTTGTACTAGAGCATGCCATTAAATCTTTAGAGAATGAGGAGAGCTTACAACTCAATGGTATTAATAAGCTGTTAGTTTATGCTGATGATGTAGAATTATTGGCCGATAGCGAGGAGATACCAACGGGCAACACGCACAGACTATTGAGTAACACTAAGAAATTATGAGCTGGAAGTAAATATCAACAAAAGTAACTATATGTGCACACATAGAAATACATTATAGGACCTATGATTGAATTGGACAGCTGCCGCTAATGCCAAATGAGGAAAATTTTCAAGAAGTGGCTGAATCCAAGTACCTAGGAACAATAATTACAAACAGGAATGAGATGCACAAAGAGATTAAACATAGGCTCAATTCTGGAAATGCGTGCTATTATGCATTGCAGGGACTCTTGTATGTGCCAACTCCTTTCAAAAAACGTTAAACTGAAAATATATAAAACTATTATTCTACCAGTTATATTATATGGATGCGAAACATGGACTCTTACTTTAAGGGAGGAAAGGAGATTACAAGTATTTGAGAATAAAGTACTTAGGAAAATTTTTGGACCAAAGAGAGATGAACAGACAGGTGAATGGAGAAGACTACATAACAATGAACTACATGGTCTTTATAGGAAGCCAGATATAATAAGAACAGTTAAGTCTCGTAGACTGCGATGGGCAGGACATGTTGCGCGTATGGGGAATGAAAGACTTGCATGGAAGCTTCTTGTAGGAAAGGCAGAGGGAAAACGCCCAGTTGGTAGACCAAGAATGAAGTGGGAGAATAACATTTGAACGAAGTAGATTATACAGGTAATGATTGGAAAGCATTAGCTCAGGATATGGATGTATGGAGAGCTTATGTCCGTGCGGCCATGAACCTACGAGTTCGATAGTGCCAGTGAGTAAGTATATATATATAATGAAACTAAACATTACGGTCATAGGCTTTAAGCGTAATCTGTGCATCGGCGAATCTTTTATTTTCTCACATACTTATTTAAGTTACAAATTGATTTTAAGTCTAAATTTTGACCAATGAGAGTTAATTAATAGGGGTCTAACAAGCAAGAATGGAATCGCATGACGAAATACAGATCTAAGTTCAAATTTATGAATTTGTTCATTATTGGTTTCTGTTATTAATAATGGAATGTAATTTTATTGCAAAAATTAAGCCAGTAACCTTTTTTTTCTCAGGAGTATTTCGGGTGTTTATGGAACATCCTGTATGTACATTTAAAATTATCATTAACAACACAATATAGAGTAATTAGATGTGCAATGTTATGTCGTTGGATTTTTTTTTTGTTATGCAGAGAAAGAGGAACGGCTGCTTAAAACAGGAGCATTATATAAAAAAGGCGAAAGACCAATATTTGTCTGGGTAACATCAGCCTTCACACTACATGATAGTCTGATATGGGAAAACACAGATGTTTCAAAACGTTCAACTGATCCGAAAAGACCTTGAATAAAGTCAGATGTTTCAGAAATACAATTTTGAACAATCAAACTAATAATATTAATAATAGTAATAATAATAAATATAATAATAATAATAACAATAATAATAGTAATAATAACATATCACAAGATACTCTGTAATGTAAACCGAAAATTGCAACTTACTGTATTACATTCTCAGACACTAATTTATTTATTATTCTATTCAACGGTTTTATCTTTGATGATGATGATGATAATAGAGCAATTCCATATGTGACTGACATTTACAATACACTTTTGCAGCAAAATGATTGCATAAATATTACATTTGATTGAAATTAGAGGTGTTATTTACGTGATATGATAGAGGAATAATGTGTGGTTAAGACTGTACTTAAATATGCAACTTTTGAAGAAAAACGGTGCTATTTATTATCTATCAAAGTATGTGTGACTGACTGACATAAATGTCAACTCATCATGCAGCTTAACATGTTCATTTGCATCATTATCTGAAGTGTGATTCATAATTCAATTTTCCAAAATACCGTTTGGAGGACACATTTCAGATTACATTCTCAATAAAAAACGAAACAAAAATCACAATTAAGACCAGAGGTATAACCCAATATGTGATGTGTGACTAACTGACTACATTCTGAGACTGATCATCATCCTTCACCGGTGTGGAAAGCAACGGGAAGCTACCACATCTACAGTTCCCTAGTAAATCTGCAAGCATGACATGAAAATGCTATGATTGCAGTAAAAGACCTGCCCTCGGGCAGAATTACTATGGATGGATAATAGATCAAAAGCGGTAATACTCGTTTTATCATGCATAGGAAATGTACAATTTGCTATGCTGTAAAAAGATTAAATAAATAGTGTAATTTATTTAACTTTGTTACCATGTATCATTTTAAATGTCACAAAATAAAGAAAATATTAACTTCTTAACAACAAAGGGCCTTCTCTATAGTTAAATATGCCTTATATGAGTATAATTTCATTACATCCATATTAACTGATTAATATTTATCTGATGCTGTTAATAGATTGAACCATTGAAATAAATAAAAATGCCGATATGAAATTTGCAGTGTTCGTTCCAGAACACTAAAATTAACTTTCACGTGTCTCAACTTTAAAGAAAAAATAACGAAAAAGTACAGTATACAAATTATTAAAATTTATATTTAAATGTGGAAAATTCTGTTATAATTCTTTCAAAGCAACTGATTACAAATTATATTGCTGACAAGAGTTATATTTTTAAACTAAACAATTGAAAGAAATCTCTAACAATGCGCGAAATCTTACTTTATGACTGAACTTTCCCAGTTGGCGCACATAGTATAGCGTTGCCATACGTATTTTCACTCTGTTAGTTTCCAATAACGCTACACCCAATAATAATTTTCTTTTACACTACCGGTTATACATACGCCACGCCAATTGTATTTTTTATACAAGTAACTTCATATGATTTAAAACTGTTGTTGCAATCAACAAGCATGGCTCTGTTTCACAAAGTGAATGCTAGCACAATAATGTGGCAACATCGCACTGTGGATCCCCAATAATACGACACACATGGCATGTCAAAGGTCAAACTAATGCGAGAACCTTTGTAGTTCAAGGACTCCCAACACACATTTAACATGTAAGATCTGCACACTTCCAGTACACAACACTCTAGTGACATATTGAAGAATCGCATAATCAGGAATTATTTCACTAATAAAAATATAATTTTCTTTTACACCCGATACTTGTGAATTTTTCAATTGCGGTACAGCACAATAATATACATATTGAAGAATCGCATAATGAGGAATTATTTAAATGTCATTCATAAAAATATAATTTTCTTTCACACACGAAACTTGTGAATTTTTCGCACTGGTTGTTCATTTGAAATTTGTGTATATTCTATAACATACGGCTTCAACACTTTCACGTGGCGAACTCCATGAATTGCCAGAATAGCTGCAAGATGTTGAAATCGCTTTTTTTAAAAATCTGTGTAGCAAGCAACTGAGTGCACCGTGCGAAGTAGCAATATAAATAAAAAAAAGTCAGTCACAGGATTCTAGCGGGAAACATAATTACTTTACAAGACAATGCCGTTAATACTTTTTTGTTAGTTATGCGCCGATAACGTAGTATCCCAGAGGAAATTTGAATCCATCAATTATCGTATTGTATACAATAATTTTTGTATGTTTTATGTGTCTGACTGTAGCTTACCCTTAATAATTACAGGGCTGAGTTTAATTATCATAAGTAATGCCACGAGTGATTTCCAAATTATCGATAAATTCACGACTCACGAAGTGAGGAGTGAATTTATCTAGAGAATTTGGAAATCAAGAGTGGCATTTGTTAGGACTATTTAACGAATAAAATTAAGCTGTTTACTCACAAATCATTATTTAAATATAGTTATTTTTAAATATTTATATATTTAATGTAAACGGCGATGTTTGAAAACAAATGAGAAACGATAGGTACGCTTCTACTGCTTCTTTTGTTTATCACTGCAACCAGATCATACTATTTATTGCAAAAGTAACGCAATATTGTAAGGAGGAGCTTTCTTTAATATGGTAATTATAACACTGATAAATATTTGGTGAAACACGACTCTGATTGGTTGTAAAACAGAAATCATTCAAACGTGATTGGTCATTGACTCCCATTTGGGGCAAGAGTTAAATAGTCTAGAATATTATTAGCTTACCCTTAATAATTATAGGGCTGAGTTTAATTATCTAGAATATTATAATAAAATTATTAGTATTACATTTACGATCAGGAAGGACCGAAATATGGTATAACAGTGAAACAAAACAAATTTATACAGTGAAATCATAAAACAAAATTTCGTTTAATTTTGCATTTGTTTTCAGGTTTCGGAATATGTCATGTTCTACTATTAATTTTAGTATAAAAATAATCCGTATTTCAAACATTAACTTCTAGAATCAGAAAATTTCATGTGTAAAACAGTATATCTCATCCAAAAAATTAATCCTGCGCCAATTTCAAAATTTTCACATCGGTATGACATATTCATGGAATTACTGTACATTTAAATCCTTCCGCTGACTGCCTTTTAACTCGAATTGTCACATACGAAGGGCCAGTAATTATTTTATGAAACAGCTGAGCCGAACAGTTTACCAGATTTCCTAAACCATGTTTATGTTAATACACAGCGGAGTCCAGCAAGCAACTGACTGCGTCATGCGTATTAGTAATGTAAATGAGGGGACAAAAAGTCAGTCAGTCACGGGACTCCATCGGGAAAAATAATGACTTTACAAGAAAATGTCATCAATGTTTTTTGTTAGTTGTGTACCGGTAACGTAGAATCTAAGAGGAAATTTTAATCCATCAATTATTATGTTGTGTAAAGTAATTTTTATCCGTTTTCTGTGACTGACTGACCATAACTTACAGTTAACAACTATAGGACACATTTAAGGTAAATGGGATATTAGAATGCAATTAATATTGTTTAATTTACGACCAAGGAGGACCAAAGCATGGTTTAAAAAACTATTTTGTGAAATAAAACCAATTCATACGACCAAATCATTAAACAAGAAATTGGTAAAATTTTGCGTATTATTTCAGGTTTGGAATATGACAAGTTCTACCGCTCTTATTAGATTAAAATAATGCACATTTGAAACATTTTCTTATAGAATTATAAAATTTAATATTTACAGATATACAGTATATTACATCAACAAAATTATCCCTGCGTCAGTTTCAAAATTTTAACCTCGGTATGACATTTTCATGGAATCGCTCAATAATAATAATATTAATAATATTTTAGCGCATCGTGATGACGTTAAATTACGCGGGCAAGGTGAGAATAGTGGTCTCGCACTGGTCGAATAGATTTGCGAGTCAAAAGACCCGTTCAAACGACCCAAATGTCTGAGCTGTCAGTCAAGACGTGTCTACGAACATCTCCATTCCTTTTTAGGGAAGGATCAGTGGCCAGAGGCTTCTATATTTCGAAGTGTCTCGAACCAAAGTCTAGAAAGTTCCTCCCCGCCTATAAAATATGTGGCGAGGACGGAGGAAATTTAGTCAGTTGTGTTTTGGCAGCGGTTTAGTGAACAGAGGGAAAGAGAGCTGCATCAGGGACTTTTAGCTTTATTTTACTTCTTGTAGTGCAACCTCACCCTCCTCGTAGCAAACATGTATAATGTTATCAGAGAATATTTTCTTGGACTACAATGATTCAAGCAAGCGATTTTATATATTTAACTAGCTAATACCCGGCGTGCGCTACTACGCGTAAATACATGAAAATAAATGTGTCTTTATGTTTAGTCAAATAAGTAAACGGGAAAATAATTATACATTTATATCGTAAATATTTTAGATACCCCGTACTGGTACCCTGTGTTGCCCGGAAATCTACTTATCCCGACTTTCTTGGCAAAAATGAGCTGAAAGACAAAATTCTTTATTGACATAGATAACCCGCCGTGCGCTTGTACGCTTGCCCGGAAATCTACTTATCCCGATCTTGGCATGAATGAAAGAAAAAAATGGTTAATGTGAGCTATCCGTTAAAGAAAAACTTTGCTTCGGGGGCTTTTTTTTTAGATATTCAATTCTGTGTCCATCAATGTCTGTGTATTTGTTATGATTTGATCAGCGTGAGCCATTTAAGCGTCCGAAAATTACTTTTTCACGATTTTCCCTAAAGAGTGGTTTTTAAGGGTGAAGAGGTATTACAACTCTCTTATAGCCTATAAACCTTCCCGGGAAACTCCTGAATATTTTGCAAAAATTCCCATCACAATTAGATGGCATAAAATACGAACAAACAAACATTCATTTCTATATATTAGGTAGACACATATATATTAAATCACTCTCATAGCCACCAAAGTTTCCAGTGAAAATGTTCTGTCCTTTGGTGACTGCAGCTATTTTAAGTTTTTCGTCAAAAGTAAGTGTGACGAATGATTTATTTTTTATGTTAATTAAATAGAAATAAAACTTCAAGTTTTATATGATTTTCATATTTATTAAAATACAAATTCGTAATATCTGTTTCAGTACTTTGTACCTTCTTCAGACGAAATTCACGATTTTGTATTTTAATAAATATGAACTTCATATTAAACTTTAAGTTTAATTTTTATTAATCAACATAAATATGGATTATCATCAAGTAAACGCCAAATCAATTGATTTATTTTTTATTGTTCAATTGCGCAACCATATGAACTACTTCCATTCATAATTCGTAGCAACCATATGAGGTACTTGGCTGGTCAGAGTTCAAATCGCACATTTTTAACGCGCCACGTGGTTCTTACAACTAGAGAGGTATTGGCAAATACAATGTAGTCACGTCAGTGCGCTTCCACAAGGCATGTTCAAGTTCCTCACTTCTTAAAACCTGTTATTTCTTGTAGAAAAAACAAAACTGGTGTTGTTACTATTATTTAATATTATGGAGTGTAACATGAAAAGCACAGTCAATAAAAACCATGCTAAATAATTTCCGATTAATTCACAAAATAAAAAAAAACACAAAATAAAAACATGTCTTACCACAGGGATAGAACATGGGCACGGGGCGAGAGAGGGGATATTGTAGTGAAATGTAGTCAGAGCATTCAATCAGACATGCGCAATGAACTGAAGACATGTGCCTAACGCTCGGCGGATGAAAGACTGGCCAGAGCCATGGATAGTAAAGGAGTAGAAAGCCTAAGAGTTGATATAATAATATGAAGTCCCTCACGAATGATTTCACTGGAATAATATTTATATATGTGACGAGGAGAATTTTGTGTTGTATTTAGATAGTAGATACGTTATATTTTCCATCTATTGATAGGGAAACGGCGCTTCCAGCACCTAAATGGACGCTACGCCCCTTACAGGGTGTCTCTAAAGTCACCTATCCATTTCAATGAAGGAAGGCAATGATTGAAAAAGCAATGTCATTATGACGTTTTACACATATTCTATAGCGTTTCTATATGACCGCCATCTAAATGAAAACACATACTCCATCTTCAACTGTGAAACGAAATGTAGACCTTAAAATTTAAACCGTAAAAAAAACAAAAACCTGCTGCTTCCGTGCTATGATTCCGTAAATCAAGCAGACGTGATAAGGACATTTTCGTAGAGTGAAATGTAGAATTTTCCACACTGTGTAGCGAGAAAAATTGAACACCCACTGAGGCGTCAAGTTCATGCGTTCGGACTATCACAGGCAATTTGAACCTACTGCATTCTTTCTGCTGATACGCGTGGTCATCCATGATGTGCCTCATTACACACACACTGCCGGTACGCTTAAATTTGTTTATAAGTATACGGATCTGTGCCTTTGTTGGGTAACTTTAGCTCTGGCGTCTTTATATAACAAACCGCGTACCCGTACACAAACAATGGCAACCCGTTCTTACGAGCTGAACATGTTGCACGAAGCTACCAATGTATGCAAAGAAAAGAAAAAAAATAGTATTGTTTTCATGAAAATGGATAGCGACTTCAGAATCTAACTTTATCGCTCTAGCGGGCGCAATTTCTGTTTTATCTCAACCAAACTTGGCATATAGCAATTAATTAAAAAGGCAAAATCGAGTTCGTTAATCAGCAAAATCTTACCATTAGGTGTAGGAGTTCACCTGAAACGAAAATTTAGCTCTAGCGATTGCATTTTTCAATGTTTCACAACGAAATGCAGGATATGCTATTAAAATAAACCGAGAAAGTTACTCTAAAAAATCAGCTAACTCCTACCATCAGAAATGAGGGTTTATCTGAAATCCGAAATATAAAATTAACTCTAGCAACCGCAATGATTGGTTCGGCGGAATATATACCATACAATTTAATTAATGTATAAATTAGTAATGTATTCTATAAGATACATTAGTTTGATTTATTTAATATTTTAACAAAGTAGCCTAATGGAAAAATAAATCGGTAGATATTATTTAATAATCTATTGAGTTGGTGTTTACTTGATGAAAATCCATACTTATTAATTAAATAAAAATAAAACGTAGTTTTATTTTATTTTTCATATTTATTATATAATTCAGTGACAGCTGTTTCGGTACACTGTACCTTCCTCAGACATGTTAACAAATTATGAATTGTGTTCCAATTGATCTAAGCAACAATACAACAATATTTATTTAAATTTTTTAATTTAACAAAGGGGATGAATCCCCTTGTTGTATTGTTGCTTAGATCAGTTGGAACACAATTCATAATTTGTTAACATGTATGAAGAAGGTACAGTGTACCGAAACAGCTGTCACTGAATTATATAATAAATATGAAAATCAAATAAAACTATGTTTTATTTTTATTTAATTAATAGATATTATTTAAATTGATGTCAAATTATACGACAATATGTAAATAGGATGTCATGCACGATTTATCGTCACTGCAGTTCGGAACATTTAAATAAGCTGACAGCAGAAAGTGAATTTCTCCAATTTAACAAAATAAATATATATTCCTTAAACCAACATAATCAATGTAACAGGCTTAACTTCAAAATACACTTATACCCTTTTCTGAGGCTCTTTTAGCACAGAACGGTAAATAATGCATTACGTGCTATGGAACAGCTTACAAGTGCAGTAATATATCTGTGTAAGCATTCTGTCCAACGCCTGAAGAATTTTTTTTTTTATTCCCGGACATTTCGTGAAATTGTATTACACAATGTGAGCATATAACAAAGAAATAAGTTCACTGACTGCAAAATGCCTAGCTATGCTTTACATTTGTGAATTACGGAGTGAATGACAGGGTTACCAACACCCAATGAGAAAAAGTAGTTAAAACTAACTCCTAAAATGGCTAAAATGCAAGTTATTCCTGTAGAGGAAGCTGCATTTTAAAACTTAAATGAGCTTGCAAATGTGTGTCTCTGTCTATACTTTTTCTCCACTCTATTGGACTTAATGCTAATATAACATACTAAGTTTATTTGCCAAGTTTATTTTAAGAAACATATACTCGTGTATTCTTATAACAAAATATTCTGTAATTCTGGATTTTAAAGAAGAGTTTTATTAATTTATTTCTCTTTAATTTAATCTAAGTTATATTTGTATCCTCTTTTAAGCACAAATTTTAAATCTATTGTGTATTATTTGTTTATTTCTCACTCTCATTATTTGCTCCTCTCGTATGTAGAATTAAAATTGTAGACTTTCAGCCTGTTCTGTATTAACACATGGTCCATCTGATTAGTACGTAATACCACATTTCTTTGTGTATGTTCTTCCTTGGTAGAAGGTACTCGTTATGTTTTTATGGCAAAATCTGTCAATCTCCATCCGCTGTCATTACAGAACTTATAGGCTCTATAACTCACTTGTACTATCCAACCTATAGGTACATGGCGAGCGGACATAAACTCTCCAAATATCCTTATCTAGAGCTAATGTTTTTCAATCATCCCTGTATAATGTATTTCCCTCAAACCATGGTTAATATTATTCTCCCACCTCTTTCTTAGTCTACCAACAGGGCATTTTCCTTTAGTTTTCTTGCAAGAAACCTCAATGTCCTTATTTCATTCCTCATTCGTGTCACATGTCTAGTCCATCGTAGTCTACGAGACTTAACTCTTCTTATATGTCTGATTTCGTATAGCTCATCGTTATGTAGTCTTCTCCATTCGCCTCTCCATTCCTCTTAGATCCAAAAATTTTCCTAATAACTTTGTTCTAATATTTTCTCTTTCCTTAAAGTAAGAGTCCAAGTTTCGTATTCATATAACTGGGAGAATGACAGTTTTTATATATTTCCAGTTTAACGTTTTTTTTAGAGAAGTTGGGACAAGAGTAATGCATAATACTGTAGCATGCATTTCCGGAATTGAACCTATGTTTCATTTCTGTGCGTATCTAATTTTTCTCTGTAATTATTCTTCCTACGTATTTGAATCCAATCACTTCTTCAAAATATCTCTCATTTGTCATTAACTGCCCATTTCCATTATATATTGTATTTCTATGTATGAACATATATAAATTTTATGGACGTTTACTTCCAACAGAAATTTATATAAGATAATTAACATAAATATGGCTAGAAGAGGCTAAAGAAAGGCAACAAATGGTCATAAAAGCCAAGAGTGGCTACTTTACGAATTTGTAGCTAGTTGTATTTTCAAAATAGCCATATATAGGGAAAAAAGTAGGTAAATTGGCAATCCTGGTGAAAAAGTTAGGTTACGGAAAGGTTTCTCCTAAAGCAAAACGTATGACGTAGTTTGAAGACAGGAAGTGACGCATGACAAATTACTGTAACTTGAAAACTGTCACGTATGGATTTCGAAATAGATCAACCCAACAAATAGAGGACATGTCATCATTTGTTCTGTCAAATAAAGGAACAATGAATTCCGCTTAATAGAACCATCTGACAGTAGGACTATTTGCATAAGAAGATACATCTTAATAGGAGAAATATGCCTACACATCGATAAGACTAGCCTGTAGAAGAGCGCAACGAGGGCGAGTTAAATATGCTTCCAGATTTTTTTTTTCCCGTCAGGCAATTTTTATAGAACGTCTAACTATTATAATTCCTCTACCGTATCCACTGATAGACACTGGAACTCCTTACCACAAGAAATTAGAGGGTTCTCAGAACTAGCTTCTCTTAAAGCATACTTAAACATACTTCTACTTGTAAATAGTCGTTCAGCAGATTAAAAGACGATTTCTGATTTTTCGTTTCTCTAATGATGATGATGATAATAATAATAATAATTATTATTATTATATAATAATAATAAAAATAATAATATAATATAATATAATATAATATAATATAATATAATATAATATAATATAATATAATATAATATAATATAATATAATATAATATAATATAATATAATATAATATAATATAATAATACTACTAATAATAATAATAACAATAATAATAACAATAATAGTAATAATAACAATACTAATAACAATAATAATAATACAAATTTGATTTTTTAAATTACAGTTTCACTTTTGTATTTACTTATGTTCATTAGTGAATTCCGAAGGAATGAAACTATTGATGCCATTTTAATGAAAATATTTTTGAACAAATTACAGACCTTAACCGATCGTAATTAGTAGACTCCGAAAATGACCATGGCCAAAATTTATACCATCTTCTCCTCTGAGGCTCCCCTTATATATATATATATATATATATATATATATATATATATATATATATATGACATTTAATGCTCTAGCGACACTTGTAGTACTTCACCGAAAGTCATTGACAACAGACCTGATACCTTCTGCTGATGATGAGACTAGTCCCGAAAGGTCTACAGTTGATTAATATTTTAAGAAGTTGATGAGACGGATCTACGAGGTACATGATTTTATAATTTAAAATATAGTAATTAATTTTAAAAATGTTTGACCGAGTTCGGTAACCGACAAAATCGGACCATTTGGGTGTAGGAGTTCACCTGAAATGAAAATTTATAAAATGGCTCTAGAGATTGCAATTTTCGAGTTTCTCAACGAAACTTAGTACCGATATATGTTATTAAAATAAACACAGTACGGTATTCTCCTATCATCAACAAAATCCTACTATTAGATGGGTGTTTACCTAAAACTAGAAATTAAAACTGATTCTAGTAACTACCAAGTTGGGTTCGTCGACATCTAGGTATATCATACAATTTAATTAACCCTTATATTCATAATGTGTCCTATTAGACACGTTAGTTTATTTAATTTGACATTTTAAATAGAGACATTATAGAAAGGAGACACTGGGTCTTAACCTAAAACTAGGAACGAAGAATAGTAACGTCAGAAATGAGGTTTCTGAGGAGTGTGGCTGGCTATACAATAACAGATCTAAAACGAAATGAAAATAAATATATTCAAACTATTACACAGAATTGCACAATAGAGAGATGAATGGATGAACCACAACAATAGAATGGATAACAATAGAATTCCGAAAGAGATTCTTCATTACAAACCACTAAGACGAACAAATGTTAGAAGACCCAGTAAAAGATGGACAGACCAATTCTACCATGAGATCGGAACAGACCTTACGGTCTAATCCTTAATGCTGCTGATGATGATGAATACAGAAATTTAAAAAAAAATGAATCGGTGTATATTTTTTTGGGTCTCGGGGTAGAATCACTACCTCGTACGCAGCGGGGCTCGGATTGGATCTTCAGTCGGAACAAGTTTCCTGGACGATTTTTTTTTTCGATTTCCTTCTCATCCCGTAAGAAAATGTCAGGAAACTGTAAGTTCCAAACGGTCACCGAATATGATCTGGCCATTATAAGCCAAACCATCATTTCATATTCGCTATATTTAGTATGAATATATGTGTGAATTGTGTGTTTTACCTTAATGTTGTGTTGTCCTGGAGGCGGCCCCGACATGGAGCTGATCCCTCATTCGGGGAAGCCCTCCATGTCCTTGTGTGGTCAAAAAAAAGTATGTATGTCATAAGATAAAAACTGAAAATATGTACCTTTTTGGCAGGTGCCGTCGTCCTCAACTATGTTAGAATATTATGTTTAAAATATTGTATGTCCCTCTCCAGACATGTCGTCTCACTGTAAGGCCTGGGTGGCGTGTGGCACTTCTAAGTTGAGAGGTTAAACAGGAATGGAATATATTATTTAAATTGGTGTAAAATTATACAACTGTACCGAAATCAAGTTTTTGATACATGGATTACGTCATACTGCGCAACCAATACGTCATCGCGTCTCCATTTCTTCTGTGATCTTAGTGAACAGTGTTAAATTCTCTCCTACGTACCCCCTTCTTTCCTTTATGCGCCGTGTGCTATCGCGCATCCTCCCCTATCCTAGTGAACTCTCAAATATAGCTGCGCTTACTAACATCAAATCAGATCATCTGTTTGTCAACCTAAGGAGTCAGGTCGACATAGCTCGGAGGAGCTTGTTTAGTTTATTTGTCCCTTAGGCCAGGGTGGGGCAACAAGTATCGTGTACCCTAGCCCTTGGCGGGACTAGTGTGAATGTAATAGTGTACGTATGTTTTATTAATTATTATTGTTTTGTTAGATGATCAATGAGATTATTGTTTTCTTTTGTCAAATTATTTTCAATGTTAAGCTAACTATCTTTTATTTATTTCAATGTTATATCTGACTGTGTTTTGACTATCATTAAACATTAGTTATCTGCTTTTAAATAACTTTTGCCTATTGATTTAGTAGCTGGTCAACGTCAGATATGAATATAAACTTCAAAAGCTTTCTCAAGCATATATGATTTCCTCTTTCCTAAGAACTGCCACGATTATAATCTGTATAGCTTACAACATATTAGATGTTTAACAATTCATTAAGGAAAGTTGAATTAATCTTTGTCTTTTATGGGCCCGGGCAAAGATATGTTAATTTGAGCAATCTATGTTTTCAACTCAAGGTATTTATCAACAACATTGGTATGATCCAGCACCAACACGCAGTGCAATAAATGGTAGTAGTCAAAGTGGTTCTGGGTTCATGTCCCGGTTTAACAAATGGTAGCACAGCGTGGTTACGGTGGTTCACAACAATATGCAAGTCGATAATAACTCACAGTTATGTATTATTTGTTTTCACTGCAGTTTAACAATTTTAAATAAGCTGGCAGCAGAGACTGAGTTTTTTTTTTTCAATTTAACAAAACAAATATATATTCCGTAAACCAGCAAAATTGGACTGTAAATTCGACTTGCTGAGGTATTCGCTTAGTTTACGCAGTTCCTGCGTGACGAACGTTTTAAAAATTTAATTATACATTAATTATATTTTAATTATATATGTGTTTGTTTACTATTCATATGTTGCAAAAATTACAATTTATTTTTTCTATTTTGTAAATCTTCATTTATAATTTCTCTAAATATTTAATAGTAGATTATATAATATATCCATCCATCCATAGTAATTCTGCCCGAGGGCCGCTCCTTCACTGCAATCATAGAATTTACATGCTATGCTTGCAGCTTTACCAGGGAATTGTAGGTGTGGTAGCTTCCCGTTGCTTTCCACACCGGTGAAGGATGATGCTGATGATGATGATAACACTGCAATCATAGAATTTACATGCTATGCTTGCAGCTTTACCAGGGAATTGTAGGTGTGGTAGCTTCCCGTTGCTTTCCACACCGGTGAAGGATGATGCTGATGATGATGATAACGATAAGGATGATGATGATGGCTATATGATTTCGGGGACCGTTTGAACTTTAAAGTTTTCCTGGCATTTGTCTTACAGGTGAGGAATAACCCCGATAAAAACCTCACCCAGAAAAACTGCCCCGACCGGGGATCGAACCCGGGCCCGCTGCGTAACAAGGCAGCACGCTACCTGGAGACCACAGCGGTGGACATATAATATATAAGCTGTGCGACGAATGGAAGAAGAAAGGTTACCTAGAAAAACATTGCAAGATAGTATCCATTGGAAGAAGATAGAAAGGAATTCTTCGAAACTCATGGATGCAAGAAATAAGAACTTGAAATAGAACAAGAATACTGGAGGACATGGAGTGGATGGTACAGAGACGAGTGGAGAAGGATAATAAAACTTTAAGCAGATAAATATGTGTAAAAATTGAAAATCTGTACATAAATACAATATTATTATTATTATTATTATTATTATTATTATTATTATTATTATTATTATTATTATTCTGGTGGGAATGATTATGTAACTGCTGCTAAGTAAATCTACATGTCAAATGTATTAGGTAATTTTATTGGTTACAGGACAGACTACACAAAAAGCATTGTAAAGTGAATTTGTGGAGATCATTTTTCGTCATACATATTAGATGAATTTAGAACCATGTTTCTATAGTTTCCTAAAAAAAACTGCGTCAAGTCTAGATACAGGCCTTACAATTGATAATGGAATTCTTTGTTGCATTATTAGTGTCGTTTTAAGGATGGCGTGATGTTACAAAATTCATGAGAAATATTGATCGAATTCCGTGCCACCACGTGATATAGCTCTTTGTTTCTTCTTAGAGGACGAAGGAATGCTAAACAAAGTATCTAAAATGCAGTACATGAAACTACCGATACCCGTATCCTGTTTTTACACCTAATGAAATCATACGACGTAGAAAAAATTCAGAGGGAGTAATTTTGTAGTTATAAAATAATTAATATTTTTAATAAATCAGAGAAACCGAGTTTGATTCCTTTGCAGATCAGTACATTTTAAAAATAAAAAAATGCATACTGTTTGTTAGTTTCTAGAAGTTTATCAAAACAAAATGGTAGTAAATAAGAACTAAATATTCATAAAAATAGCTTATTCATAAACTTTGCCAGCTCAGGTGGATCAGGTTCCTGATTACGAGCCCGGGTTCGATACCCGGCGGGGTTGAGAATTTCAATTGTAAAATTTGTTTAAATATAAAATTTTCAATCATGGGGCTAGGCTGGGTGATGGTAAGTACTTTTTAATTCCTAGACTCTATACCAGATTCCTACATTAAATTGCAAATGTCTCTGTATTTCATATGTTGAGAAAGCACAAGAGACGCTTGACACCGGATGACGAGCAGGTTAATTAGTCGTTCACTCGGAGCGTTCGTCAACAATATGTAATAAATAAAAATAACGTTTTAGGCGTTTAAACAGGCTTTTATTGCAAATAGGAACTAATGGTAAAATAGGCATTTATAGGCACTAACAAATGGTTTCCAGCCAATTCTGAAAGAATAAAGCTAGCGGTATTCAGGTTCTTGCCACGAAAAGATTTTTAAAACAATTTTACAGATCTTCACCGATCCTATTCAGTAGACACCGAAGATGGCCATGACCAAATGTGTGTACGTTTATGTTTGTGTGTATATAATCCGTATAAAGTTTCAAAAATCTTTTCGTGACAGGAACCTGAATACCAGAAGCTTAATTCTTTTGAAATTCGCCATTTTTTTCTTGGTAAAGTAAAGTAAAGTGATCCCGCAACAGGCCTCAGGAGGCCCTTGGGGTAGTAGGAGGTTGAGGCTCCCACTTTTTCTAGACAATCGGCACTTTATGTCAGCCGGGTTGTCAGCCCAGCGTACCCCCAGAACAAGCGCCTGGTACTCATTTCCGTTAGAGGCTGAGTCGACCCCAAGGCCATAGTGCCGCCAGAGGGTTTGGGTCAGTTTAAAAATCCTGACCCCAACGGGACTTGAACCCTCGACCCTCCGGCTTGTAGCTCAGTGCCATAACCACTATGCTACGGCGTGCCCCATTTTTTTTCTGCCTATAAATGCCTATAATTATCATTAGTGCCTATTTTCAATAAAAGTATATTTAAACGCATGAAGAAAAACACACACAAACATATATAAAAACATATATATATATATATATATATATATATATGCTTTCACACCCCAGACATTTTTGTTTCATCGAAACCAAACTTGGCATATAGCTAATAATAAAAAATAAACGTAAGGCTGAGTTCGCTAACCAGCAAAATCAGGCCATTAGATGTAGGAGGTAATATGTTGTGAAAATCGCTCTAGCGGTTACAATTTTCGATGTTTCACAACTAAACTCAGTATATCATACACCGTATATTAAAGTAAATCGAGGAAAGTTTATTCCAAAAAAAATCAGTGAAGATGTAATTAAAAATGACTCTAGCAATTGCCGTGCTGTAATGTAGGCCCTATACCATACAATTCAATCAGCCCTCAAATAACTGGTATCCTATTAGACACATTAATTTATTATTTTCAATAACGTATAGATAGCTGTTATTTAAACTGGTGTCAAATTATACAAAATATAAATAGTTAATAACTTATGGTTATGAAATGATTTCTTTTCACAGTGGTCAGACACTTTTAATAAGCTAGCATCATAAACTGTGTTTACAAAATGGAACATAAATTTGAGTTGCTGAGGAATTAGCTCAGTTTTCACTCGTTACCGCATGATTTAACCATAATTTGACCCAGAACGGATTTTAAAATCATTCTCCATATTTAGCAAATAGGCACTTTAGGAACAATCGTCAATTTAGTAATCGCGTTACATAAGCCTGCTAATAAATAGGCCTAAACCATACTGCCATAAGAACTAGCTGATTATCCGGCGTTGCCCGGGAATCTACTTATTCCGAAGTTTTTAATTAATTGCTATATGCCAAGTTTGATTAGGATGGAACAAAAATTAGGGCCGCTAGAGCGTTAACGGACCATGGTATTGTAAGTGATGTTCCGCTGCCTATTATGATAGAGGAACCGACGTTGCCCGTGTATCTGCTTATCCCGATCTTCTTGGCATCAATGAGCTGAAATACACACACATGCTGTCGCGGACTATTTTGTAGCATTTTTTAGATATTCAATTCTGTGTACATTAATTTGGTCTATTTGTTATAGTTTAGGTAGCGTAAGCCATTTAATCGTTCATAAAGCGAGTTTTTAGTGCATTCTTTTTAGCTTCGGTATACGTTATCTATCTATCTTCGGGTTTTTACAGCTGCTGCCGTCTTCCCGTGCCAAACCTCCAAAGCCTACGGTTTCGGTATACGTTACATAAGTTAAATGTCGCAGGAAAATCTCTATATGATGGTAAAAATCCCATTCAAATCCATCAATTAGTTTTTGAGTCCATAAAGAACAAACAAACAGACTCACATTCATTTTTATATATGATGATTAACGACACAATGACATTACCAATGTTGTGGACTGTCAAATTACTGATTCACTTGTTTTGAGATATATAGTATCTTACATAATTGATAGTGTTTGGTAAAATGTATGATCAATTAAAATATTTTAGATATGGAATACATATTCTGGATTTGTCCAACAGGACCATTGCATGATAGACGATTTGGCTCATAAGATGACTTTATATTCTACGTGTGCCATAGTTGTGATCGTAATGATTGCTGTTAGGGGTTAACAAAACACTGGAAAGGAAGATGCATTTTAATTAGAATTAGGTCCACCGCTGTGGTCTCAGGATAGCGTCAATGCCTCGTTCGCAGCGGGTCCTGGATTCGATCCCGAGTCGGGACATGTTTCTCGGGTTGAAATCCTTGTTTGGGGGAGATTTTGGATTTTTTTCTGGTGTTTTAGGGATCTATTAATAATGTCGCATACATAACTAAATCAATTTATTTATTTATTTTTATTACCTAAATTCCTGTATCGCTGTTGTCTGGGGATAGCGTCGCTGTCTCGTACGTAACGGACCCGGGGTTCGATCCCCAGTTGGGACAAGTTTCCTGGGTGATTTTTTGGGAGTTTTTCCTCATCTGTAAGACAGATATCTGGAAAAGTTATGATCTAAATGGTCCCCTAACATCATCTGGCCGTCATAAACATTAAAATGTTCACTACGTTTAGTATTGAAGTTATGGTGATGTGTCGGAGCAGGCCCTAACATTGAGCTGATCACTCATTCGGGGAGGCTCTCCGTGTCCACGTGTGGTCAAAAAAGTATGTTAGGATCCATAGTTTAAAATCCCTCTCCCGACAGGTCGTGCTACTCTAAGGACCGAGTGGCGTGTGGCAAAAAGTACCTGTAAGGAGAGAGTTTAGAGTAAATTAAAGAAGAAGTAATTAGAATTAATCATTAAATGACCTGATTCTCACATGATGAGAACATTGCGCTTTCCATGTCATTAGCAGCGTGTAGAGGATGGTATCAAGAACTCTTAAGATTTTTTAGAGTGATTATGTGAATTGTGGAATGCAACTACCATACTAATTATTAGGAATATGATTTATATGTAATAAAACGGCTAAATGTGTGCACCACGTTGTCATTACGGCATTTCTTGTATTCTCTCCTGGCATGGCGTACTACTGAGGTTGGGAGGCCTCTGTCCCGTGATGGTAATGATGCGCCAGGTGAGGTCTTAATCTAAACTTAATCCAATGAAGCGAATATGATAATAATGGCAAGATGATGTTCGGAGACCGTTTGGGCCTTTAAGTTTCCTGGAATTTGTCTTAAGGTGAGGAAAACCCCCGAAAGTAACCTCATCCAGGAAACTTGTCCCGACCGGGGATCGAACCGAGTCCGCTGCGTGACAAGGCAGCACGCTATCTCGAGACCATAGTGGTGGACATATGTGAAAGTATATGGGCTAAAGATAATCAAAATAGGAGAAAAACGTGGACTCAATATTTTTATAGAAATCGTCCAACGCTTTCTGGTAGGCATTACAAAAAATATTTTTTTGCGCGATAGTGCGTTTTGTCGTACCTACAGCAATGTCGACCATGATTAAAAGTTAAACTTCCTACATTTCGGGTTAGCAATCTAAATAACTATACTGTAATAAAATAACTATACTGTAATATTACATATTACAAACACGCGTGTGGGAAGTAAAACCAATGCCCTCCATGTATACTACATAAAATGTATATACCAAAAAAAGTATCCAAAAGGTAGTGTTAATATACATTATACGAAACAAATCACAGCATTTTAAATGAACTGAACTTTATTTGAAACAATATAAATTAATAAATACGTACTTGCCGCCATTTTATCGCTATATGGTCTCACTGCCTCCTGTTGTTTCAACTAATAAACATTGCCCACACTGTTAACGTTAGTCAATTGTTTATAACGATCGCAAATATTTCCAACAAAGATATTATTTTACTATTACTTATTATTTTAAAAACACCATCGCGCAAAAAAAATATGAAGTGTTTTACAGAATCTCGGAAATTAAAAACCTCGCAATCTCTCGGTTTTTAAACATTTTCCTCGATTCTGAAAAAAAAACACTTCGCATCGTAATATACTATTACAACTTTGCATCGTAATATACTATTACCATTTGTTGATAGCCCTTCATTCGGAAAATCAAATACATACAATCGTAATTATATATATTTCTTAGAGGAATTAAACCCAATGGGTACAACTTGAACACTACACACATATATGGTTTACGATATGGTGGATTTTAACTATATATATATACTAAATGAGTAAATATATAAGCCATACTTAAGATGCATTCAAAGGTCATACACGACTGTTTATAGTGCGTGAACTGCTGAATAGATTGAATAGAACATATTAACATATGTCATTTGAACCATGGTATTAAGCTACGTCATTGAATCCTGTGATTTACAGCGGCTTTGCTAATTGTTCGGACTAGACTGCTGTGGTCAGATATCATAAGAACTGCTATTGTCTCAGGGGGTTGCTCAGCAATATAAAAAGAAAGTTTGTATATAACACAACTTTTTTCAATATTTTATAGGACTACAATAATCCGTCTTTTTTTAAAATGCCGATGCTAGTAAAATTAATTTTGAAGCTTATCTAATCGAGAATAACTTCCAAACCATAAAATATGAAACACATTTAAAATAAAACGTTCAGTTATGTGATTTTTTCTAAAATATATAAAAATATGTAGCTACCATACCCTGAAATAGATAATTGCAGCTCACCGCTGGGGTCTCTTTAGCGTGGAAAAGTTTTTTACCTCTATCTTTAAATTATTTATTATTTTTTATGGGGTCACTCAATGTGGGTTTCGTGGTGGACAAAATTGAGCTTGGGCAGGTTTTTCTCGTAGTTTCTTCCGTTTTCCCCCTGTCAAACATTTCATTCCACTATTTCTCCACACTTATCTTGTCCATTTGGTTTCATTTCGTTCATCCGCCCCTGTAACAGAGTGTCAGGCGTGGTCAGCTGGCATCTTTGTCGCTCACAAACCTCCATAAATATAGGGGCTTCAACTCATCTCATCCTTCAACCCGACCCTGAGTTGGACACGAGTTGAGAACATAATTTTTATAACTGACTAATTCACTGACACTCACGAACCCGTTTCTTTTCATATATCTCTATCCTAAGCCAATGTTTCCAAATAATTTCCTACATAATTGACTTCCCTCAAACTATTGATGTTATTCTCCACCTCATTCTTGGCCCACCTACTGGCACTTTCCTTCTGGTTTTCCAATAAGGAGTTTTCGTGGCCTCTTCCATTCAACATTCATGCCACATGTCCTGCCTATCGCAGTCTATCTCTGACTATTTAACTCATGCCCCAAATGGGAGTCAACGACCAATCACGTTTCAATGATTTCTGTTTTACAACCAATCAGAGTCGTGTTTCACCAAATATTTAACAGTGTTATAATTACCATATTAAAGAAAGCTCCTCCTTACAATATTGCGTTCCTTTGGCAATAAATAGTATGATCTGGTTGCAGTGATAAACAAATGAAGCAGTAGAAGTGTACCTATCGTTCTCATTTATTTTCAAACATCGCCGTTTACATTAAATATATAAATATTTTAAAATAACTATAGTTAAATAATGATTTGTGAGTAAACAGCTTAATTTTATTCGTTAAATAGTCCTAACAAATGCCACTCTTGATTTCCAAATTCTCTAGATAAATTCACTCCTCACTTCGTGAGTCGTGAATTTATCGATAATTTGGAAATCACTCGTGGCGTTACTTATGACTATTTAACTCATGCCCCAAATGGGAGTCAATGACCAATCACGTTTCAATGATTTCTGTATTACAACCAATCAGAGACGTGTTTCACGAAATAATTATCAACGTTAGGATTATCATATATTAAGCAAAGCTCCTCCTTTTTAATATTCTGAACAGGTCTGACCGTTATTTTGCAGTGACTGAGCCTATAACAAATACGGCTACCAGATTGTATATAATAGTGCTTACATGTCCAACATTTGTAGCAATTGATTATACCACCAAAAAAAGAAACCACTGTTTGCACTTTCTTAAATGTATACGACATCAAAAATGAATTAATATACAGATTGATGTGTTTCATTTTTTCTCCACTAGAGAGCATTCTTACAATATTGCGTTCCTTTGGCAATAAATAGTATGATCTGGTTGCAGTGATAAACAAAAGAAGCAGTAGAAGCGTAGGCTACCTATCGTTTCTCATTAGTTTTCAAACATCACCGTTTACTTTAAATATAAAAATATTTTTAAATAACTGTAGTTAAATAATGATTTGTGAGTAAACAGCTTTATTTTATTCGTTAAATAGTCCTAACAAATGCCACTCTTGATTTCCAAATTCTCTAGATAAATTCACTCCTCACTTCGTGAGTCGTGAATTTATCGATAATTTGGAAATCACTCGTGGCATTACTTATGATAATCACCATTATTATGATGTGGTTGTTTGTCCACTTTGGCTTTCACGGCCCTTTGAGTCTAGTTTTAGCCGACCTTTGGGACGAAATATAATTTAGTACGCTTATTTCTGTATGGATGTAATGAATGACATGTGGTCAGGACGTTGCCTCAATGAAACATCTAGTAGGCAATTAAGGCATTTCTTGGAAGTAGGAAAATCAGTTAAAATTTGCTTAGATGCCCATTTTTCAGGCATCAGGTCTTTTTCGAGCCTTAAAATCATCTGATTCGGAACCTATGGCCTAAAGTTCCTCCCGGAATGACTTGTCGCACTGATATTCCCATCATAAAAGTCCGTCGATCCTGCCGAGTTTGAATTCATGGGACTAGAGGAAAGGAACATAACCACTACATCATCGCTGTTTAACCTAAATTGACCACATACTCCATAATATTTTTTGGTATATTGATTTGCTTATTTCAAAATATTGTTCCGCTCCTGTGTTCACTAGGTCACAAGATAACAATATGTTAATAATCCCTCTCCACAGCAATTCTTCTTATTCTACACATTTCAGTAGTCTGCCCGCGCCTGGAATTTCCTTCCTCACGATAAGAGGGATTGGCACACACTTAACACATTTAAGTTCCGCTTATACAATTATTTGTTGTTAAATAATTATTTTTTCTCGAACTAAATTTAATATCATATATATTTTATTCTAATTTTTTATACATTGTACATTTTATATTTCATTCGTTAAATCCAGAGTAAATAAAAATATATTGTAGATAATAACTGTATTACAGATACACTATGAAATAATTTTGTTAACTGTAATTTACATGGAACAGTATTTTTTTATTTTTTCTAACCAGGTTGAGTGGTAGACAAGACCCTAATGCCTTAACTCTGCCAGATAAAATAAAGCTGTTAATAATAATAATAATAATAATAATAATAATAATAATAATAATAGCATTATTATTATCATTTTATTATATGGGATTATATGGGTCCGAAACCTGGACAATAAGTGACAAAAAGTCTACAAGCTGTTAGCAATAGTAATGGATTTTTGGAGACAATCAACAAGAATTTCAAGACGGGATAAAGTCATAAACAGCACAACAAGGGAAAAAATGTAAGCTCAAAAAAAAAATGAAGAAAAACGTTTCAATAATATGGCATCGACGCTTCATAAGAATGGAAGAAGATAGAATACCAAGAAGATCCTTGATTGGAAAGCCAATGGAAGAAATGGAAGAGGCTGACCTAGAGATCGTTGGAGAGATGGAATGAGGAAATTAGAAGTTTGAGGGAAGATGTTTTAGACAGAAACCTCTGGCGACAAATCACTTTGGGTTGTAGTGTGGATTATCCCTAATAAAAAACATTATTCTCACACGAACACGGTCTCAGTACTTATGTCACAGTCTGATTTGTTGAGAAATAAGGAAGGATGTGAAGACGGGGATGATAGATTTATTATGAATAATGGAAATAATTGACTAAGAGGATGTGCAATGATGGAAGTCCCTCTGTGTCATGTACACGGGAGCTAATGGATTGATGGACTTGTACGTACTGTATATTACTGCTCACACTTCATTACGTCCATTCCAGTACGTGCCAAATTAAACCACTTCTCACATTGATGCAATATTTCTATTTCCTTTTCAATCATTCACTTTCTAACTCACTCTGATGTAACGAATATGCGTCATGAATAAGAATAGTTAACTCTTTATCTAAAAAATTGTGAACCAAACAACGGCGAACAAAGTAACGTATATAGATATTATTATTCAACACGTTTTTAATATAAATAA
Source organism: Diploptera punctata (assembly GCA_030220185.1). Taxonomy (NCBI): domain Eukaryota; kingdom Metazoa; phylum Arthropoda; class Insecta; order Blattodea; family Blaberidae; genus Diploptera; species Diploptera punctata. Next base: position 1,451,937 of record JASPKZ010003871.1, on the reverse strand, counting down.
CATCTTCCTGTGCCCGATATTAAGTTTTAATTATCTTCCTCCATTCAGCTCTATCCTTCCAGTCATCATCCTGTAGTATTCTGTCCTTTATCAAATTCATAATTCCCTCTATCCATGTCTTCCTCTTCATTTCCTTCAATTTGGAAGTAAAGTAAAGTAGAGTAAAGTAAAGTAAAGTGATCCCACTACAGGCCATAAGAGACCCTCGGGGTAGTAGGAGGTTAAGGCTCCCACTTTTTCTAGACCATCGGCACTTCATGTCAGCCGGGTTGTCAGCTCTCCGTGACGACAGCCTTTATCCCCAGAACAAGCATCTGGTACTCATTTCCGTTAGAGGCTGAGTTGACTCCAGGACCATGGTGCCACCGGAAGCTTTGGGTCAGTTTAAAATTCCTGACCCTCCCGGGACTTGAACCGTCGACCTTTCACTTTGTAGCGTATTGCCTTAACCATTACGCTACGGCGAGTCCCTCCTTCCAATTGGAATCCACTCCAAACTCCTACCTGGCAATGTATCTTCATTCAGCCTCTTCACGTGTCCAAACCACTGTAATTGTTTATTTCCCACAAATTGCACAATTGTTTCGTTTAAGTTCATTTTTTCTCGGATTATACTATTTCTGATTCTGCCTAATTTATAGCATGGTTCAAAATCTGAAAAAATAAATAAATTTCTATAGATTACAATTTTGACTTTATTTTGGCGTTACTACTCCTCTATAGGTAATTAAACTTTTAACTATTGATTTATTAATATGAATTTAGTTTCTTTGAATATCTGTTTATCCCACAAAATGCCATTCAACATTGTATTTTGCAGATCGATCTTAACTGTTATTTTTGTCATTTCCAGATCATTATTTCCATCTTCATTCATTTCAACTCCCAAATATTTAATTTTGTTACAGATATTAATGATACCTTTGGAATTTTCTAATACTAAATTTTCCCTACTATCACCAATTACCATAATATATGCAGTTTTATTTGCATTGATTTTTAATTCTCCAGGATTATATATATATATATATATATTATATTTATTTATTTATTTATTTATTCATTTATTTTTCTTATCATGTCATATTAAGCTTGCATTACTCAATGTCAAAAATTTAATTATAACATCGATTAAGCGTCACTGCTATAAAGTAAACATGTTCTCTTTAATTTGCTTACTTGTTAAGGAATTATGTTCCCTGGCATGTCCCGAGACGGGACCCAGCATTCCTGTTCCTCAGCTGTATGCTGACCCCTCATCCAGTAGTCTGGGTTTCAACTCTTACAGATTCTAAACTCATAACTTTTGATTCTTAATTTCTCTTTTTTATATAGCATCATTTATAAATAATTGATCACATATATATCGATTAATCACATTAATTTAAATGAATAATTCATAAAGAAGAAACCTAATTTTCAAACTGATTTAAATATATATTTTCTTTCAAGTTTCGAAATAAAAAATATAATTTCATATCTTATCAACTTGATAAACAGACACATCCAGTGCCTTCCATTATTTGATGATAAACACCATACTTTGTACTATACTGTTTCCAAAACGTTCTATTTGTTCTATAATGAATATATAATGCCATTTGTACCCTACAACTTCTAGTTCCTTCTATTTACCATTCATGAATCCTTACTGATCTGTGACCTCATGTAACTTAAATAACCGACCATGTTGTATGTGTTACGTCAATTGTATGTATGGATGAATTATATAAATTGCAACGGCCGGCGGCCGAGAGTTAGTCTTAATACTGTAAAATTATTACGAAGAATCTGTGAATTGTGATTGATTTTTCACAAACTTGTTTCATTCCAACAGTCGTAGAATTAACTTATTTAACTAAGGTACGTATACACTTGCGCGCTGCTCGGCGCGCGCGCACCATGCTCGTCAGATTTGTACGGGGTTTTTAGGTGCGGCACACCACGATCCACTCATTGACGGTTTTTTCTACGAACACTTTGATAGTTCGCTGTTCAGATTTGGACGGGAGCGTGAGAGGTTCCTTGTTTTCCGCGCGCACCTGTAGGTTTTATTTTATAAGTTATTATGGAGAGGTCAGAAGGAGACATGTTAACCAATGTATCCTGTAGGATACATCAATTAGTTTATTTAATTTAATATTTCTAATAAAACAGAAGAAAACGAACGAGTAGAAATTACTTAAATGAAATTAGTTCTTTGCCAATTTAATTTACTTTACCACAACTACAGGGAATTCTCATTACTTTCCAAACTTCGTACAAAATTCTAACAAGCATATTAGTAAGCAGACTTACTCCTTATATTGATGAGATTCTAGGAAATCATCAATGTGGATTTAGAAGAAACAGATCTACAACAGATCAGAGTTTTAGCATAAGACAGATTTTAGAAAAGAAATGGGAATATAATGGTACTGTACATCAACAAAACGTAGACTTCAAAAAGGCATAAGATTCACTTAAAAAGGAGAAGTTATATAATATCCTGCTGGAGTTTGGAATTCCTAAAAATTTAGACTTATACGAATGTGCCTAAACGGCACAAAGAGTAGAGTGCGTGTATGCAAACAGTTTTCGGATACTTTTCAAATCCAGAATGGGTTAAAGCAACGATTATTTGATTTTGTACTAAGCATGCCATCAAATCTTTAGAGGATGAAGAAGGCCAACAACTCAATGGTATTAATAAGCTGTTAGTGTATGCTGATGATGTAGTACCATTAGCCGATAGCGAGGAGATACTAAAGGACAACACGCACACGCTATTGAGTAACTCTAAGAAATTAGGATTGGAAGTAAATATCAATAAAACTAAATATATGGTCACACGTAGAAATAAATTATATAATGGAAATGGACAGCTAATGACAAATGAGGGAAATTTTGAGGAAGTGGCTGAATTCAAATACCTAGGAACAATAATCGTATTTGAGAATAAAGTACTTAGGAAACTTTTTGGACCAAAGAGAGATGAACAGACAGGTGAATAGAGAAGACTACATAACAATGAACTACATGATATTTATAGGAAGCCAGATATAATAAGGACAGTTACGTCTCGTAGACTGTTTCTTGTAGGAAAACCAGAGGAAAAACTCCCGGTTCGTAGACCAAGAATGAGGTGAGAGAATAGCATTAACTATGATTTGAGGGAAGTAGATTATACAGGGAATGATTGAAAAGCATTAGCTCAGGATAAGGATGTATGGAGAGCGTATGTCCGCTCGGCCATGAACCTACTGATTCGATAGTGTCAGTGAGTAAGTAAGTAGAAGGATAATTTTTAAAACCTTGAAAGGAGATATTGGAGGACAATAGGAGATCAGATGGATATATTTCCGGATATTGCAAGAAGAAGGTGATTTATTTACTTTCTTCCTACCGGCGTGAGAAAAGTAAACTAAACATCATGAAAGGTACAGGATTAGGTAAGTTGTAATGTATAATAGTTTTTCAATGTTTCATTATTACAATTCGTAAATACAATTGGAGCGTTATGCATCAACTGACTAAGCGCCGTTAAAAAGTGTTTGATGTCATCTATTGCACTGGCTCATGAAGTACACACTTTTAGCGCCAAATCTTTAATAATAGCAGTATTATTAAACAAAAATTTAAATGCGGTCTGCCCTATCAGAGATTCTGTATTTTGCAACAAACGCGATAGACACATGGTAGGTTACACCTGCTCTGCAGAATGTCTATTGAAGGTTTGTGGGTATCCTATGCATCGCAGGAGGTTCGTTGAAATTAATAATTTCGACGAATACAAGACGAGCCGCGTGCGCGCCACGCGTGTTCGTGGCGCGCAAGTATATACGCAGCTTTATAGGAGCTACTAGGTGGCAGTGAATACCGAGTTCCCTCTACATCTCGTAGTAATGGAGAATGCATATATATATATAAAGGAAAAGGTTCAGAAGTTAAAGGTCCATATATGAATTTTTTCAGCGGAGTAGAGAAACATAAACGAGCGCAGAGAGGAATCTCAATAATAATAAAGAAGAAATTCAAGAAATTATAACTAGTTGGGAGGCCATAAATGAAAATATGATTAAAATTAATATAAATATTTTTGCGAAAAAAGTTACAATTCTAGGAGTGTATGACATAAGCCAAGATGATTCGCCTACGAATAAAGATGAGGAAGACCTCGAAACTCGTGGATGCAGGAATAAGAACTGGAATGAGAGCAAGAGGACTGGAGGATATGGATTGGATGGAGAGAGAACGAGAGGAGGAGAAAAATAAAACTTTAGGCACAGAAAGGTGTGTAAATATTAAAATTTTGTATATAAATAAATATATATAGCCTATATTAATATATATATATATATATATATATATATATATATATATAAGAAAAAATAATGTTTGTACTAGATTTGCTCGGTGGAGTAATTGGTAGCGGACTGGGGTATCATTCCAGAGGACCGGGTTCAAATCCCGTCCGAGCATTTATTTTTCTTATGTATTTTTTGTATTGTAAGCCCATGTTTTCCCTTTAGAGAGATTTAGGCGCTTCTCCATCTACAGGGAAGAATTTGAACCATAGTAATTTAGTTACACTTGTTTTCGTATATATGTCATTTTTGAGTGGTCCATGGTCAGCGTTCCGCCTCATACTGACATCTAGGAAACCAAGGTAGTACTAGGACGGGAAAATTCGGTAATTTTTTTGGCCTTTTCATTCAGGCTTAAGGATTCTTTACGAGCCTGAAAATCTTCAGACTCGGGACCCACGGCTTAAAGTCCCTCCCGGAGGACTTGCTCCTTCGATTTTTCCGTCCTAAAAAAGCCATCGACCCCGGCCGGGTTTAAACCCGCGACCCTCGGGACCAGAGGCAAGGAGCGTAACCACTAGTCCACCGCGGCCGATACTTTTCTTATGTCATATATATATGTTATAATTAAATGTATAACATTGAGCAATGCAAGCTGAATATGGTATGATAAGAAAAATAAATGCCTGGACGGAATTTCGAACCCGGAACTCTGAGTCTCCACCTCAGCGTGTTATCCATTACACCACCAGGCAAATCCAATTCAAACACTTATTTTTCTTATATATATATATATATATATATATATATATATATATATATTATATTCTCCATTATTACTAGATCCGCGAGAACTCGGTCTTCACTGCCATCTAGTAGCTGACTATAACAAGTAAACAAATTAAAGAGAATATTTTTACTTTATAGCAGTGACGCTTTATCGATGTTATAATTAAATGTTTAACATTGAGCAATGCAAGCTTAATATGGTATGATAAGAAAAATAAATGCCTGGACGGGATTCGAACCCTGCGTCCAGGCATTTATTTTTCTTATACCATATATATGTATCTAGTGAGCTCGATCACATGTGCCCAGGCTTTTATGGTATCTACTGCTTTCTGACCCCTCATCTATCGCTGGAATAGAGAGAGCCATATCATCTGCGTGGAGCAATAATAATTCTACGATATATACGATATAATAATTCTCATATGTTTGCATCTCTTTTCACTGCACTTACTTAACACACACACTGGACAGGATAGCTCAGTCGACAGAGCATTGATCCTATTGTGATGGGGCTTTTTGCAAAATGTTCAGGAGATTCCCGGGATGAACATAGGCTATAATAGAGTTGTGATATGCAACTCTCACACCCTTAAAAATCGCCCTTTGTAGTGGACGCTTAAATGACTTACGCTGCCTAAACCATAAGAAATACACAAAATTAATGCACACAGAATTGAATATCTCAAAAAGCTGTACAAAAAATCCGCGACAGCATATGTTTATCTCTTACGGATAACTCACAACAACCATTTTTGTCTTTCATTGATACCAAGAGTCTAGCGCCGTAGCCGAGTGGTAAGGCAAGAAGTCTTGGCGCAGAATTACGGGGCTTACGCTGGTTCGAGTCTCTACGGGGGAAGAAATTTTTCTCATGGAATGTCGGCCAGTATGGGACCGGTGCACAGTGGGTCAGAAATGAAATCTAGCTTGAAAAAAAAAACGCTTTTGACTCACTCTCATCAATTAATCTTTTTTTCATTCTAATATAATTGTTATATGACGGTTCTTAACTTATCTGCAAAGGAGGGTACAAATTCTAATGTTCATGACTGTGTGGCGTCATCATTCACATATCTTGAGCCACAACAGAAGGCAGTAAGAGGTTTTCTTGCGAACTTATTTAATAATATCTAATTATGACCTAATTGCTGAATTTTATGGTAAAAAAGTAACATTTTTATCGTCCGCCCATGACATGAGAATTGAACGTTCGGGCAGGACAACGTCTGCCGGGTACGCTAGTACTAAATAAAGTGGTCGATTCTGGACACCGGTGATTTATAATTTTATCTTCATGAATTACGCCTACATTTTATTAACTTTTACTTTGTTTCATGAGTTATACTTACTTTGTTATGATTAATACAGAGACTGTAACAAATAACATGTAAACATTTTAGGTAAATATCCCTGATACTTAGAGGATATGTTATATAAACATGGGTCCATCGATTTATTTCCTTATAAAGATTTATTTTTACTGCTCTGAAAAATATACAATATATTAAAGCAAATTCCTAAAACATTCTCAGTTTCTCGGAGGAATTAACCATTCCAACTGCACACTTTCTTCCAGACTGCCTCGCTGACTTTCACAATACGGGTATAATGAATCAGTTACAGGGAAATAAAATGTTCCTAGACATTATTCATATGTTTTATATCCTAAATGTATAGAACGTTTCTTTAAAACTCCATGGTGCATTAGGCCTACACATCCCTTACCCTACCATCCGGCTGCTGGCCTCATATCCACATGTCAATCATAGAAATTGATGACCAACTAGGGATGACGTAGTCAGAATATCGGTTCCCCCAACTGGTTCTCTCTAACCTGGAGCCGCTACTTACCGTAGTTACTGAAATTCCTCGGGATGCTAGATGGGCACCTGACCCACAGTGGCCGAAATTTCTTGAGAAAATATCTTCTGACGTGGGTACTCAAATTATCGCAAGATTTGAGCCAAGGTAACATTCGTTAAACAATTCGGCTATGGCGCAGGACAGAAAGTTTATTTAAAATGTTGTTTTATCAGTATTGTTAAGCTCTGTGCTGAATTAAATAATATTATTTTTATTTATATACAGTGTTCTGCCCTTGAGCAGGTCCTTCACTGCAATAAGAGCATTTCCATGCCATGCTTTGCAGCTTTACTAGGGAATTATAGATGTGGTAACTTCCCGTTGCTGATGATGATGACCAGCCTCAAAGCTTCCTGACATTTGTTTTACAGATGAGGAAAAACCCCGAAAAAAAGACACCCAGGAATCGTATTCCTACCAGCAATCGAATTCGGGCCTACTGAGTGGTAAGGCAGCACGCTACCTCGAGACCAGAGCGGTGGACATACATAATATTAGAATACTCTATTCAAGAGTGAAAACTTTTTTTCGCCATATGATGATGATAATATTTATGAATAGAGGCAATATCACTTATTCTTATGACGCATGTTAAAACGCACTTTACACATTTTATGAAACGAGTAATAACCTGGTTACAAAGACGCACATTAGACTACTTGTTTTCGCCAGCTATTTTAATTCGGTTAGTTTGGAGTTACGCCAATGTTTGCTTCGTCGCACTGTCAAGGAAGAATTTTTTTATTGCATTTTGAATATGACTGGCTTTCATTCAAACTACATTACTTTACAAATAAAAATGGCAATATCTATGGTGACTCAAGAGTTTATTAAATGCATCCTTCTCCTTGTCTATCAAAAAAACTTACTTCATTAATTCAGGTTTATTTCAGTATTTGATTGGAGTACAGTGGAATACATAATAACCACTATCCTATGTATCCACCACACATAGAGAACAATCGGCATGATTTTCTTTAACACCTTGAAACTAGTAACATAACCATATCTAGTGTAAGCCCGCGAAGTACCATCAGTTTGATGGGTGACTGTAAGAACTAATACATTCATTAAACTGCGGTACTTAATACTATGTCGAATAAACTGCCTTATAGAGGATTCAAATAATAAAAGTACGTCACACAGGAACTGCGAAAACTAAGCGAATGCCTTATCAAGTTGAATTTATGGTCTCATTTCGCTGGATACGGAATATATATTTATTTTGCTTAGGCCTATGGTTTATCAAATTCTACTCTGTCCTAGGGTAGCATTGACATTGCTGTCAGTCGCAAACTACCTAGCTGAAGTGGCGAATTGAAGCCGAAACAGAGCCCGAACAACATATAATTAACAAAATTATATTCTTACAAGTTTGTGTCATCTGTCTGAATTCGAAGGAAAAACCTTTGTCGAACACCAAACCCACGCAAAGCTTGAAATATGAGCAAATTCTGCGTTTGGGTGGTGACCGGCAGGTCTCCAAACTATATCAGCCTGGCATACAAAATAGGTACAGTTATTAATTTCCCAGTTTGCTAATCTCAACCATTCATTATATTGTTTTCGGACTTCTGGTTCTCATCAGCAAGGTGAAGAAGCCTTGGAACAAGATTTTCTATTTTAAGCGAAATGGTATCGCAAATTCGGAGTATGCAATTTGCAAAGACAAAAGTCCGACGAAAGTCAAAGACAAGAGTCTGCAAAAGCGTATTTTTTGTATAGCGTATCATAATGGCTTATGGTTTATCAAACTCTACTCTATACTAGGGTATCACTGACCATACTGTCGGTCACTAATTCCCTAGCTGAAGAGGCTAATTGAAGCCGAAACAGAGCATGAACAACAGAGAATTAACAACATTATATTCTTACAAGTTTGTGTCTTCTGTCTGAATTCGAAGGAATATGTTTATTTTGTTAAATTAAAAAAACTGAATTTCTAATGTCATCTTATTTAAAAGTTTCGGACTGCAGAGAAAACAAATCCTCAATAAACAATACTTTATAACATCAATATCACATTTTTTCGATGTTCTTATTTGAATTGACATTTTCCAATCCTGGATAGAATCAAATTTAAGAAAGAAAATGAAAACATCAACAACACACTACCACTGCGAGAGGACCGACGTAGTTCCTACGGGATTGATATCTGCAACATCACTGCTGCTACAGCTTCAGCGAACAACTTAGCCAACTAACACCACTCATCTTCTGCTATTGTTCTCACTTTTTAAACTCAATACACCATATTTCCGATCCTCAATTAAAAATTAGCGGGGCTAAAAGACTCAGCCTTGGAACCAGCGGGTGTTATAAAAAAAAAATATTATTCGCCCAAAAGAGATGTAGCCGCCCACCCAATGCCGCATTCAACGATTCTCATTGGTTAGATAGACGTTATTACCTATTTCCAAATTGTTGTGTAATTTGACACCAATTTAAATAATATTTACCGATTCTTTTTTCCATTACTTCATTAAAAATATTAAATAAATTAAACTAATGTATATTATAGAATATATAGCAAATTCAAGGATTAATTGGATTATACAATATATATTGCAAAGAACAAAGCATTGTGGTTACAATTCAATTTTTAACGTCGGATATCAGTAAACTCCGACTTCTAATGGCCAAATTTTTCTGATATTTGGAGAATACTTTTCCCACAAAATTTGCAGTCGCTAGAGCATTAACGGACACACACACACGCAAACGCATATATATATATATATAATTATATATATGTGTGTGTGTGTGTGTGTGTGTGTGTGTGGTCATTGTGTGTCTACTAGAAGGGGCCTGTGAAGATCTCTAAAAGTATTTAAAAATATTTTCATGTGATCAACCTCAATAGCTTCATTCCTTCAGCATTCGCCGAAATGTGCAATAGTGCTATCGTGAGTCAAATATATTCGTACACTGGGCTAACCGTCTCTGGAATTCCCTCCTCTATTATGTCAAGGATTCCCTATCTCATAACTAGAGTCCGGATGTTAGGCATTTAAAAAATTCAAAATATGCAGGCAAAAAGGCACTAAATATTATTTATATAGGCAAAAAAAATTAAGAATAGGCTCTTACAAAAAATGGGGTACATCATATATTTTACAGCCTTACGTAAAGAATATAAACATGTGCTATCAATAGCATACCAAGATATCAGAGATGATTTTGGAACTTGTTTTGCCTTTTTTACAAAGAGCAGATTTATGTTTTGTAGCGTGTACGTGCTGCGAAACATGGCACTTCTTCGCACAATTCACTAAAATTTTATACATTTTGCAAAACAATATTGAACCGTCACTTGAGAATATTTCTGCACCAAATTCTTTCACGAAATTGGTCAGTTTGTCTTTTAATGTTGTCCATTCTTTAGGCATCGTGAAAAAACTGTTCTAAAGGTAACAAAAATAAGCCACATACACATGCCGCATCAATTTGTCTTTAAAGCACCTGTCTGTGATTGAGGACTACAAACTGAATTAAGTGTTACCAACATCAAAAATAACATTGCTATTCAAATAAAGGTTTCAGTACCAGATGTGAAACAGAGAAAGAAAGCTATACTCTCCTTGTCACTCGGCAATGTTTGTATTGTAAAGAAGCAAAGCTTCTCTTCTTCTTCTTCTTCTTCTTCCGAATGCAGTATTGGGTGATGATGCCCGTTCTGCGACTACAAAAACTGATCTTTCCATCGGTTGAAGGGTCTTCCGAGGTATCTTTTGCCTTTTAGGGTTGAGGTGGTAAATCATCTTTGGTAAACGGGAATTTGACATTCTCTGGACGTGTTGGAACCATTTAATCTGATAATTTTGTATGTGTTCAACCATTTCCCTACTATTCCACTGCATCCTTATCTCATCACTTTTCATTCTATCCCTTAATGTTACTCCAGTTAGTGATCGGCGGAATCTCATTTGTGAACTATTAATGCGGGATTTATCTTTTGCTCGAAGTGTCCAGCATTCACTTCCGTATAGTAGAGCAGGTTTGGCTATGGCATTATGAAATCTCAATTGGATTTGTTTCCTCATTTGTTTTCCAAAATTTCTCCTAATTATACCATTTAATCTGTTATATTTTTCTAAATTTGTTTCCACATCTTTTTGATTATGAAACTGTGATATATTATTACCTAAATACTTAAAGTGTGTTACTTGTTCTATTGGTTTGTTATTTATTATTATTTTTACTCTCGAAAGTCCCTTTCCAGTGATTGCCATTATCATGTTGTATTTTTCCAGGATATTCTGCAATTTAAACACTGATCTCTGCAAATCATCTTCATTCTCCGCTAGAAGTACTGATCATCTGCGAAGATTATTGTTTGTATTTGATTTCCTCTACATATTTTTACTCCAGGGGGGTTTAGTTTTTTCCACTCCTGGACAATTTTATTTAGATGTAGAATAAACAGTAACGGAGATAGTCCCACATCCCTGTCTTAAACCTTGGTTAATTTCAAATTTATCTGTTATTTTCCTATGATCTAACTTTACTTTTATAAATGTGGTTTCATATAAACTTATTATAGCATTTATTAGATTATTGGGGACTTGGTAGCTTTCAAATATTTTCCACATCATGTCCCGTTTGACTCTATCATAGGTCTTTTCAAAATCTAAAAATAATATATATAGGGGGATATTAAATTCTTTCCACTTCTCAATTAGTTGTTTTATAACAAATATAGCGTCGATACACGATCGGCCTTTTCGGAATCCACATTGTTCCTCTCCAATTTTATCTTCTGTAATTTTCTGAAGTTTTCGTTTTAAAATGGATGTATATATTTTAGATGCTGTTGTCAACAATGATATGCCTCTATAATTTGAACAGTTGTTTTTTTTCTCCTTTCTTATGGATGGGTATTACTAATGATGTTTTCCAGTCCTGAGGTATTATTCCATGTGCCCATATATCATTAAAAATTTGTACCAATCTAATATAGAGTGGTTTCCCACCATATTTCCAAAGCTCCATTGGTATACCATCTACTCCACTAGTTTTTTTATGTTTCATTTTCTTGATAGTTTCTATCACTTCATCCAATGTTATAGCATTATTTCTTCTGTGGGACAGGGAGGTGTATTTGTTTCTTCTTCCTCTGCATATAATAACTGTCTGAAATGCTGTGTCCATTGTTCTGCTGTCATTCCATTTATAGCCAATTTATCCGTAGGCCTACACTCTTCTTTTAATCGCTGGAATACTTTGAAACCATATCTTTTTGCTCCTGTGACATCTCTTTCTATATTTTTTATAAAAAGCTGTACTATAAAACTTTCTCCAAGGCATAGAGCCGGAGCATAAAACAGTGGGACATTGCTTAGGGCTATTTCTCTTAACGGCAGTGCATTGAAGGGGAAACCATCTACCTGTTTGGTTATTGGCTTATTACTACCCTTATCCGAAAATAATATAACGGAATTTATAAGAACACTTGAAAATTTCTATGCAATGATATGTTTCATGAAGTTTGTCTAATTTTCATTGATATAATTGAAATAAGTAATTTCGAGAAAAAATGGCATATAGGCATTGTAAGCTGAAATAAGCATTTATAGCAAAATTAACTTCATGGAAAACAAATCTAGGGTCGCCAGTATGAAGTCACTTTTACAATATCTATAAACTAAATAATTGTAGGAATTTTCCCTAACATCCGGTCTCTACTCGTAACAGTTCTAGATTTACATCATTTTAAAAATATATAATATCTTCTTCTTCTTCACTTCAGGGGCTAAGCAAATTGCCTGTTCCGCCTCACAGTTGTTCTGTCCTCTTTACTTCACTGGCCTTCCTACATTCCTTGAATCTCTTGGCTTGTAGTTAAATGCTTCTCTTGGTAATCTTGATACATTCATTCTTTCCACGTGTGCAAACCATTTCTCTCTATATTCTCTGATTTTCTCATCCAATGGATATATATTAACTCTGTTCTTATACCTTCATTCCTTATCCGATCCAATCTTGTGCAGCCTTTTGTTTTTCTAAGGAAGTTCATTTCTGCGCTTTGTATTCTACTTTGCAGTTTTTTTGGTCATTACCCAATTTTCGCTCGCATAAAGTAATGCAGGAACTGCCAATGTTTTATAAAACTTCAATCTAGTATCTCTTCTTGTTTTATTCTTTAATGTTTTATGTATAGTTCCGCATATCATTTGAAATTTCGACAGTTTCATATGTATGTCTCTTTCAGTTTTTGTGTTAATAGTAAAATTACAAACCAAATAATTAAAATTGATTGTAATAAGACTAGAAGATATGGAATGAATATAATAATAATAATAATAATAATAATAATAATAATAATAATAATAATAATATAATATATTAATATTACAGAAACAATGGAATACGAAAAATCTAATGTTAAAAATTCGGTATTGAATTATGTCGTTATACGCAATTGAAATGACAAGGGCACATATGCAAGAAGAAATATACGTAGCCATGTGATGGAATGGTATCCGCCTGGGAGAAGAAATAGATACATCAGAATATTCATGGTTGAAAGAGATAACGAGAATGATTGTAATAGGACTAGAAGATATGGAATGAATGGTCAGGGACGAGTGGAGAATAAAAATAGTACTTGACGCAGAGAAGGAAGTGTAAAAATGTTTCATTGTTTCATTAGGCCTGATAATATTAGTATAACTTAACCCTAATGAAGTTGAAAGAGAAGACATTACGACCGTTACTTCATGACGTAAAATAAATAATAAATAATAATAATAATAATAATTATTATTATTATTATTGTTATATTATTATTATTATTATTGTTATTATTATTTTGTTAGATTCATCGCTACCTTCACCTATTTCGATAAGACACTTTTTCGCGCGGCCGTTTGTAATTATTATGAATAAGATAATATTTCTCTGCTCAACAAAGATGTTATGAAACTGATCTTGAATTAATAAAATACATTTAAATTATTTATAATATTCAGTATAATAAATTTTAAATTTTAATACAATTTTATTGAAATCAATACACCTAGAAGCCTCAGACCTCTCAGTTTTTAAAACAATTTTTAGACCAAAGAGAGACGAATACACAAGCGAATGGAGAAGATTTCGTAAGACAGTCAGATGCTTGATATTCATAGGCCTAATAAGAAGAGTTAAGTCTCGTAGACTGTGATGGGCAGAGCATATGGCATGAATTGGGAATAAAAGAGGGACATTAGAAACTTCTTGTACAAAACCAAGAAGGAAAGAGTCTAATAGGTAGGCCAAAAAAATGAGCTGGAAGAATAACAACCATGATTTGAGGGAGGTGAATTATATAGGTGATGATTTGAAAACATTAGCTCAGGATAGGGCTGTATGGAGACCCATGAACCTCCGGCTTCGATAGTGCCAGTGTGTTTAGTTATTAAGACATCGAAGGTAGTGACTTCAGTTTATCAACCATCACTCTCCACGTTCGGTACAAGTTAATGAAACAGTTGCGATCACAAACAATGTTCTTATTAGCATAATTTCTATTTCTAGGAAAACAATTAGCTAAGAAGATAGATTCTCTGTGACCTGAAAATTAGCTGTTTCTTCAGAAATATCAATTGTGTAATATCTCCAGAACATTACATATTCTGAGAAAATAATTGTTATACGTAATAGCAGATCTTCTTCAGAATTCAACACATGAAATCCTGCGTTACATCCTTTAAAGCGAAATTTCTATTATCAATTCCTACTTCGTTATTCTTTCCGATCTATAAACTTTCAAGACAACTGTTCTAGGAGAATAGCAGGAAATGCGTAAACTATGCGAATTCCTCAGAAAGTCAAACTTATATTTCCATTTTACTGGTTTACGAAAAAAAAAATATATACACACACAGATTTTCAATGTTCACACATCTTTCTGTATATATATATATTTTTTTGTTGGAATACTTGGGTAACTCAGGTCGTTAGAGCGCTAAACGTACAGAGTTTAGAGATTCGGGTTCAAATCCCGACTCAAGCATTCATTTTTATTTTCGTATCATATTTTCCTTCATTGCCAAATGTCAAAAATATAGTTATAACATCTAAATATACAAGCGTTACTGCTATAAATTAAATATTCTCTTTAAAAATTTGCTTAACTATTATGTTGGCCACAATATATAAGTCGGAACGATTTTCCGCTACCTCTTGTGTGAATTGATAACACTACATATATAAGAAAAATGTATATTTGTGTTGGAATACTTAGGTAGCTTAGGTCGAGTTTAGAGACTCGGGTTCAAATCCCGACTCGAGCATTCATTTTTCTTTCATATATATATATATATATATATATATCCTGGCGGGATTGAAACCCGGAACTCTGAGTATATATATATATATATATATATATATATATATATATATATATACAGATTTTCAGTGTTCACACATCTCTGTAGATATATATATATATGACACGATAAAAAAATAATGTCCGGACGGGATTTGAACCCGGACATCTGGATTGATACTCCAGAGGTCCGGGTTCAAATCCCGTTCAAGCATTTCTTTTTCCTATCATGTCATATTAAGCTTGCACTGCTCAATGTCAAAACATTAATTATAACATCGATATATATTTCTTAGGAAATGTTTGACCAAAAGAGAGATGAACAGACAGGTGAATGGAGAAAAGTACATAACAGTAAACTACTTGATATTTATAGGAAGTCAGATATAATAAGAACAGTTAGTGTCGTAGACTGCGATGGGCAGGACATGTGGCACGAATGGGGACTGAAAGACATGCATGGAAGCTTCTTGTAGGAAAACCAGAGGAAAACATCCAGTTGATAGATGAAGAATGAGGTGCGAGAATAACATTAACTATGATTTGAGGGAAGTAGATTATACAGGGAATGATTGGAAAGCATTAGCTCAGGATAGGGGTGTATGGAGAGCTTATGTCCGCGCGGCCATGAATTTACGGATTCTATAGTGTCATAGTGTGAGTGAGTAAGTTATATATATATATAATAATATATATATATATATATATATATATACCGGTACACATCTTTCGTTAAATTGGAGAAACGTTGACTGACTGAAATTTGACAGTGTCTAGCACCGTCCAGAATGCCTATTCTGTACTCTTTTTTGCTCCTTGATATCTAATTTCCTAATGTGCATTCTGTTTCTTTTTTTTTTTCCTTGCCTATATGGCAGTTGGTTAAGGATTTGGAGAAACTTGCTTGCTTTATGTGACAGCAACGATGCGTCGTACAGTTCGTCTATTCTGAGATCTGAGATTTGTTTATCTCTTGACGGCTTAATTACTTTTGATGCTTGGTGTATACTGTTTTTTAATATTACTTTTTTTCTACCTAAATGGCGTTTTTAGAAAACTATGGTGTTTTATTGTGATTTATCGGGCAGTACCCCATATGTTATGTGAATCAACTTCTGATGCCAGTTTATTTAAAAGTGTCGGGCCCCAGAAAAATCAAGTATTACATAACCGTAAGTTATTATCTACTTGCATGTTTTATAATTTGACACCAATTAAAATACTATATACTGATTTATTTACATAATACTTTGTTAGAATATTGAATATATTAAACTAATTTACCTTATAGGATACAATGCCAAACATGACGGTTCCTAGACTCAATCTTTAATTTCGGATTTCCAGTAAACCCCTATTTTAATCGTGAGACTTCTCTGAATTTTGGAGAATACCTTTCTCGGTTTAATTTGATTGTTCATACTGAGTTTCGTCGCGAAACAATGAAAAATACACCGCTAGAGCGGTTTTTACATTTTCGTTTCAGGTGAACTCCTACATCTATTCTATAATGATGTTACAGCCAAATATTGGGCCTTAGCTTTCTTTTGTTACATCCTTACAGATGTCATGAATGGTATGCGTTCAATATACCGACCCAATGAAAATCTAGTAGGTAACTGAGGTAATACTAGGATGATGAAGATAGGTAAATTTTGCTTAGATGCCTCTTTATTCAGGTTTAAGAGTCTTTTACAAGCCTTAAAATTTTGAGACTCGGGATCCACGGCTTAAAGCCCTTCTCGGAGGACTTACTCTTTGGATTTTTGCTTCCTAGTAAGGGGTAGTGACGTGTGTATAACCTCTCCTACCTAATTCTCATCCTCACCTTCTCGTGGTACAACCCGTTTTCACAAACGAGGCTCTGAGGACCGAGTCACGGCGGTATAACCGTTCCATCAGGTACTGAGTAAATGCAGTATCCTAATGTCTGTCCAGAGACTAAAAGGTAGCAGCCCTACCACTGGACTACTTAGCGTCGGGCCAGTAACCTGTCCTAAGGAACTTCAAAACTACTTTCAAGTCTCAACACGAAAAAGCCAGAAGGAATTGAAATATGACGACCCACAGCAAAGAAATATGGTTAAAAGAAAACGGCACAATGATATTGTAAGATATGCAACCTGGAATGTCCGAAGCATCCATGAAAAAGAAGAGGAACTAGACAGTATATTTAAAATAGAAACAGTGATATTGCAGTAACTACAGAAACTAAGAAGAAACTTAAAGGAACGAAAGAAACACAAAATTATGTACAAATATATAGCGGTGGTCAACAGGAAAACCCATGGACAAGCTGGAGTAATGATTTGGATTAATAAAACCATAAGAAATAAAATTCAACACTACACTTACTGGAATGAAAGAATATTAGAGCTTCGACTGAAAATAAATAGAGGTAATTTGACAGTTCTTGGTGTATATGCACCAGAGGAAGGCCGTGAAGAAGACAATGAAGAATTTTATAAAATATTACAAGAAATGTATAGCAAAATTAATTGAAATGATTACATTCTCATAATAGGAGATTTAAATGCCAGAGTGGGCAATGCTCAAGTCAACAATAATATTGGAACATTTGGCGAACCAACTAGCAATAGGAATGGGACAAGATTAACTGATTTTGCTATCTACAATGAACTGAGAATAACGAATACCTTTTACAATTATAGAAACATACATAATATATATACCTGGCATCGTCAGGACTCAAAATCAATCATTGATTATTTCATTGCAAATAATAAGATTTTTAAATTGTTTCTCGATGTCAGAGCCTACAGAGGATATGATATTGGTTCCGATCACTACCTAGTAGAAGCAAAAATAAGATTTCCACCAAGATGGTTAAAAAAGAAGAAACAACAAAAGAGCATAGAACCAAAGTACAAGGTAAAATTATTTTATGATGACAGCATGAAATGGTTATATTCGAGAAGAATTCAGCAATATATGGCTACAACTCCAGAAAGTAATGATGTCGAAGAAGAATGGAAAAACATTAAAATGATAATTCAAAATGCAGCTAATGAAACTTTAGGAAAGTAAATATACAACAAAGAAGAAATAGGACTCTAAAATCTGGGATGATCAAATAAACAATTGATTGAAGAAAAATTCAGCTTATAAAAAATATTTGAATACAAAGACAGTAGAAAATGAAATAGAATTCAAACGCTGTAGAGCTATTGTTAAGAGGGAAATAAGAAAGAGACATAGGAAAACATGGTTAAATGTTGTTACACATTTAGAATCAGAATTGCATAAGCTCCAACCTAATGCCTTCAAAATATTAAAATATTTGAATAAAGATATTAAAGAATCTACCAAAATTAATTGCGGAGTAACAAAAGAAGATTTTTTCAATTATTATAAAAGTCTTTGGACTGACAATAGCTATGAAGATACAATTTTCCGAAATAATAATGAGACAGATTCCATAATATCATTGGAAGATTGAACAATAGTTTAAAGAAATTAAAAAATGGGAAGGCAACTGGCACAGATGGCTTGAATTCTGAATTGTACAAATATGCAGGCAAACAGTTCCATGAAAGACTGTTGTCCTTCTTTAATAATGTATTCAAAAATGCAGATATACCACAAGAATGGAAGACAAGCATTGTTATACCCCTGTTCAAGAAAGGAGACAAGAGAAAAATGGACAACTATAGGGGAATCAGTTCGTTAAACACATGCTACAAAATTTATGCAGACATTTTAAATGGAAAATTGAAAAGTTCAGTGAAAAATTCCTTATGGAATGTCAAAATGGATTTAGGAAAGGCGATCTTGTATTGATTCAGCATTTTCTGTTAAACTATTGCTTGAAAAAAGAAGAGAATTCAACTTAGAAACACATTTTGCTTTCATAGATTTTGAAAAAGCATTCGACACAGTCAAGAGATCAAAACTCTTAAATATATTGGAAGACAGAAATATACCAAATTTACTTCGGCAGAACATACAAAATATTTAAAAAGACACCATAAAGATTAAATTAAATAACAGATTTTCTGAAGAAGGAATTATAAATCGAGGTGTGAAACAAGGCTGCCCCCTATCCCCAACACTTTTTGCAATTTATATCAATGAAGTAATATGTTGCTGGAACAAAACATATAAATTTGGAATAAGAATATCAGAAAATAGAAAATTAAACACCCTATTGTTTGCTGATGACCAAATAATAATAGCAAATTCCGAATATAATCTACAGAACTTAACAAAATTACAGAAGAATATGGATTAAAGATATCTACATAAAAGACAAAAATTATGGCATTTCAAGGTGTAGATCCTGTCAGAAGTAAAATTGTACTGGACAATAAAATTTTGGAGCAGGTGAATAATTTTACATATCTAGGATGCAATATCTCATATGAAGAAGAAAAGGATGTAAATGCAAAAATATCTAATTTTTTAAGAATTTTAGGGTTAATAAATTCTATCTTCAAGCCACAGTTAGTCCAAAAGCATTCAAGACTGAAAGCGTATAAAACACTGGCTCTTCCAACTCTTTTGTATGGTAGCGAAGTATGGACGTTGAAACAGAAGGATATACAGAGACTTAGATCTGCTGAAATGAGATATCTTCGGAGGACTGCAGGATACACACTACTAGATCACAAAAAAATGAAGACATCTTAGAAGAATTACACATGGAATCTTTAGAAAACAAAATTTCTGATTATAAGTCAAGATGGATGCAACATGTTCATCGAATGGAAGATCACAGAATACCCAAACAAATGTTAAGGTATCAACCTGCAGGAAGAAGAAGACCAGGACGTCCACTCAAAAGACTTCTGGATGGTGTTTCTTTTGAGGCCGAAACAGGTCAACAAAAGGCCTAAATTCGTGAATGTACTATGATGATAATGAAAAATCCATCGAACCCACTCGGGTTTAAACCCGTGACACTCGAGACCAGAGGCACAAGTCCACTGCGGCCGACTAACACCTACACCTAATGGTCCGATTTTGCTGCTGGTTAACGTATATAACATCTTTACAAAATCAATGTTCTGCCTTCACCGAAATGCATTTTATGCAATCACCCTGGTGAAGAAATGGACGAAGATCATCTAAACAAATGTATCGCTGTCAAACATGAAGACTATAAGACCTCAAAGTATTGGAGAGCAAGACTGCTAATGACTTCAGTGTTAGATGCAGCACATACATATATATATATATATATATATATATATATATATATAGACATTTTGCTATTGGTTATTTTCGGTGTTTACTAGATAGCATCGGTGAAGGACTGTCAATTTATTTAAAAAATATTCGCATGAGAACTACCTTAATAGCTTGATTTCTTCGAAATTCGCTAAAAATATTTTTTGTTGGGCAGTGTTGTGTTCAACATATTTTGCGATTGCATTATAGGCTATCTAAATTATGCGTAAAAACGTATTTGTAACCTGACTGAGGAAGAATATTTGTGGATGCTTAATCCCTAAAGGTAATTACTGTAACTGCCATTATAATAATTGTAAAGAACATCAACCACCGCTGAGACGGTTGTTAAATATTTATAACAATAAAAATTGTACCTGTGATGGCAGTTGTCCTCAGCAAATTAAAGTTGTTAAAAATAATATTTAAAACAATTTTAATTTGTTGAGGAAGACTGTCTTCACAGGTACTTAAATATATTAAAGCAAAAACACCTAAATAAATTATTAGTCACAGCAATGGACTTTTTAAGAAGATCGGCAAGAATATCAAAATTAGATAAAATAAAAATAATGTAATAAGAGAAATAATGGATGTGGAGAAATATATTGTACAAGAGGTTGAAGAAATCGAACTAGGATGGTATGGACATATAGGCCCTAATGAGAAGAAGGGACACAGAAACAAACAAATAACTATTGAAATGGATACCTCCTGGGAAAGGGAAACGTGGTAGACCAAAGCCAATGTGGATAAAGGGAATTCAAAACAACATATGAAGAAGATAAATATGACAGAAGCAGACACGCAATGCCGGGAAGTGTGGAAGAAAAAAAAAGTATATTTTGGTTGAGGATATCTGTGTAAATAACACATACAATCCTGAAATAATAAAAAAGTACTAACTACCAATATGTCTTATTTTACTTTAATTTATCCTCCCCTTCTCTAGGTACTGTTACGTATTCCACGCCACCTGGACCTTAGCGGGACACGATCTGTGGGGAGAGAATTTGAAACTCCGGAGCGTAGACTTATTTTATAGATCACACAAAGACATGGAGGATCTCCCCGAATAAATGATTAGCTCAATGTCAGAGTCATCCCGATGCAGAGTCATCCCGATAACAGCAATATTTAAGATAAGGCACATAATTCAGTCATGCATTGATACTAAGTGAACCGAATATGATATGGATGATTGTGATGGCCGAAGGATGTTCGGGGACGATTTGAATCTGAAAGTTTCCTGAAATTTATCTTACAGGTGAGGTAAAACCTAGAAAAAACCTAACCCAGGAAACTTGTCCCGACCGGATATCGAACTCAGGCCCGCTGTATAAGAGCCAACGAAGTTAGACCCCAGATTGTAGCGGTGATCATTATGTATTTTTATTATTATTATTATTATTTATTTTATTATTATGTATTATTATTATTATTATTTGCCCTGGGGGTCTGACTCATCCTCTAACGGAAATGAGTACCTGACGCTTGTTCTGGGGGTAAAGGCGGCCGTCACGCAGGGCTGACAACCCGGCTGACGTAAAAAGTGCCGATTGTCTAGAAAAAGTGGGAGCCTTAAAGTCCTACTACCCCAAGGGCCTCCGGGCCTGCTGTGGGATCACTTTACTTATAGCCTATCACTATTAACTGGTGGCTATATAACCTCGTTTTTACTTCAAGGGCTTTTTTAATGGTTCACGCGAACCGTAAATTGGAACGTCTATTTCTTCATGGAGACAAACACGGATATTTAGAAATGTAATTATGACAATTAGCCATTGAGAGTAACTTAACAGTTTATGGTTAACTTTTAACGAAGAAAATAAATTTTACACCATATGTAACAATATCTAGAAATAAATAAAGTATATATTCTTGTGATTTATATGTGTTTTTCATGTGTGTATATGTTTTCCTTGTATCTAAGTGTGTATGTGTGTTTTTTTGGGGTGTCTTTTGCGTGTGTCTATGTGTGTGTTTTTTGCTTGTGTTTATGCGTATTTCTTTGTGCAAGAATATGAGCGAGATTATATTTGGTTTGTAAAGTTCATCTGGTAGTGTTAATTTCATATTTTGATAAAGTCGATTTCATCACGGTCCTGATGATAATGTAAATGTAAATTGAATTCTAGAAATCGAAATAAAATAATATTTATAAGAACTGAGTTAACAATCCAGATTAGTCTGAATAACAATAACTGTTAAATATAATCACTCGATACAGTCATTTTCCGTATCTTAAAAAACCGACAGTCTGCTCTCCGAAGAAGCCGTAAACAAACATTAAAAAGCGGAAATAAACAAGACCTAGTACATTCACGCAAAATCAAATACGTATCCAAGAAGATAGGTCATTTGTCACGACATTTGTATTGATACATATATGAAGAGGTTAGAAGCAAAGGGGTGTAAGTGACTTTTTCACAAAAAACGGGTTTGGTACACCGCCACCCTCACAACAACAAGCATTATACAAATACAGGGTCTTCACATTTAAAAATATTTTCATGAGAACAACCCAAAAAATATATATATATTCTTAAGGCATAATTATATTTAGTGGAAAAGAGATACAAGTGTATGCGTTAGGGGTAGAAAAATAATGAAAACTATAATTTTCAATTCCCTATGATTTGCTTATACAACTTCAAACCTGTTTTTCGCACAACTTGCACTTACATCCATTTGCTTCTAACCGCCTCATATGTAATCAAGTATTATGATTAATAATTTATGTATTTAGAATTATTTGTATACTGTATATTAACAAAATTCAACGTTATTGTTTCGTTCTTAAATAATTTTATATTGCTATAATAATATACTAAATAAAGTAATGCATAATGCATTATCCACAATTTGTAGATTTTCATTATTTATACTTCAACAGTCTGATAAATAGGGGCTGATTCCTATGATATGTCATAACTTTTTTAAACTTTTATTTGAGTAAATAAATGACATGTATCCTATATAGGTCTTGTGATGAACATTTAGTGATTTTTATTGTCTCTCTTAAAAGTCATATTTCTCTTTTCGTTTCTCATTTTGTTGTAATTTATGTAACAAATATATATTTTAGTTATATTTCGAGGATTTTTATAAGTCGTCAACCAAGTTTAAACAACTAACAATGTATGTAAGTCGCAAGTTTCATGGTCACTTGTTCGAGGATAACTTTTTATTCTTGGAAATTCCTTGAAAGACCGGAACGTTACAACCACCGCTTTTATTGTACGAGAAAGTTTAAAAAGTATATGAATGAATAGTATATATATATATATATATATATATATATACCTATATATATATATGTATATATATTTAAAAAAATAATTGAATTATAGGGTCATTACTTTTGTCTTTTTGGGTCATATTTAAACACTTTTTAGGTCATAAATGCATGCATATTTTCTAATTTTAATTTACAGAAGTCCGCTACTTACTTATAACCAACAAATTGGGTCTTGAGACTGTAGCGGTCTATCTTTGGAGGCCAAATAAGAAGTTCCCTTTGTTGGATTATACACTTTAACGTAAGATATAAGATTATGGAAACTAGTTATAATACAAAATAATTATTTTAAATTTATGATTATTTTATGTATTGCGTGAATCATAAAATAAGATAAAATAATAATGAAATTATAATTATACCTCGTAATGTGTGTATACTCAAAATCTTATTTTGATTTTTATTTTGTAACTTATGTCGAAGTGCTTTTTTATTACTATGCTTTCTACATACATCTAGAAGCTCGATTTTAATATACTACGTTTATCATCACTTTCTATATTTTTCTAAATTATCGCAGGGACAATTTGTTTTAGCAGGAACCCGGGATTGCCCCATCCAGGAATTCTAGGAGAACCGAAAGGATTGCACACGTCTAGCCATTATTTGGTTGGTGAAAATGCGAATATTCCCATTATTATATTCGGAAACCTGGCATAGTGTGAGCATTAACAATAAATCAATGTTCACACTCGCACAATTCGTCACAAACCATGGAAAATTCCAACAGTACCTACATAGAATTGGAAAAGCAGCTTCAGCGAAGTGCAAAAGAAAAAAAAAAAAAAAAAAAAAACAGACCAGCGCCCATGAAGAATCCCGACATAGTACTGCGAAAATGTATATAAAAATATTGAAGACACTGGAATGAACACTATAAATTAATGAACTAAAGTGAATAACTGCAAAGCAATTACTCAAACGCTGTATAATGATGGTAAATTTTACATATTTGACAAAGAGTTTTTGTAAACTAAATATCCCGCGATATACCCACAGCGTAAAACGTAGGTTGTGCCAATTCGTTCAAATAATAATAATAATAATAATAATAATAATAATAATAATAATAATAATAATAATAATAATAATAATAATAATAAGAAGAAGAAGAAGAAGAAGAAGAAAAAAAGAAGAAGAAGAAGAAAGAAAGAAAGAAAGAAGCTAGACACCAAAAAAACAACAGCATAAAATGTGACGCAGTAAAAAACAAGTGGCATGTCTCATATCTTTACAATAACAATAACTGAACAATAACTGAACATCACCTTTACATCAATTAAGATGCAGACCTACAATGTTGTAAGTGTAACAAATATAGGTTACCAAGGTGGTTGAGTAAGTAAAAAGCATAGACGAAAAGTGTTATACAGTAAAAGCTCCTTATTCGAGGGGGATATGTTCCGCAAATATGCCGCGAATACAGAATTCGCGAATAAGGAATGGTAATGTGTATGGGTATAAAGCGGATACGTTCCAAGATTATAAAATAAAATACAAATTATCAAAATAAAATCAATTAGTCAGAAATTTTGAAGAATTTTTATTAATTATTACTGTTCGGCAAGGGCTTAAAGAACTTAGTAATTTTTTCCTGTTTTGCCGCTTTTCAAATATCTTTCAATTAATATTGATATTCAGCTGTGAATTCTGCGACTGCATTCCTTATTTTGTCTTAGGATTTCTTGATTCATTAACACTGAAACAGCGTGATTTGACGCAAACGACTCGCCAACGCATAAACGGTAAAGCATTTGTATTTTTACTTTAAGAGGCAAAACTACTTTTTTCCTCTTCGGAACTAATATTCTTTCCTTTTACTCGACAATATAAACTGGCGAACAAAGCAGAAGTGACACGTGTTATTCAATTAAAAATTATTGCAATTAATGACAAGTTGAAACAATAAAATACCGATCGTGGAGAGGGCGACATTTATCAACGGACATAGCGGCACGTGAAATACTGCGGCGGTGGCTTTTAACAACGAACTTTAGGTATAGTAGCAGTAAGGTTTGTTTTACATTGATACTAATTTGTCCATTGGTTTGAATCACTCTTTGTAAAAGCAGCCTTGGCACGAGCCTGCAGTAAAAAAGTTGTCAATTGGTTAATAAAGGATACTAATCTTTCTGATATACCGACTGGATCCGCGAATAGAGAAAGTTTTAACCGCGAATACAGGAACTGTGTCTCAATTCTTTAACCCACGAATAAGGGAACCGCGAACAAGGGGCTTCTACTGTATTTTCAAAGAGCTTATTATGGAAGACGCAGACATTACTTATTATCATATTATGTATATGGAGCTACAGCATGCGAAGCAATTAAAAAGACTATCGTCTGTCTTTTATGGATGTGAGAAGGATGACACATTAAAAATGCCTCAGAACCTGAAACTGCAGAGATATTAATGGAAATTATTTACTTTAGCACTTTTTAATGTTAAATTACATATGAAATTATGAAGAGAATATCAGCTTTGCTGTATAAATGTTTAGAACCGTTTCCGAACTAGTAAACCAAAGATAAGATATATTAAGATATTATCAACAGCCTATTGACTTTTGACCGAAAAATAAGTGTTATTAATGAATGATGAAGTCACTTACCCCTTACTGAAACATCATTAAGTTGGTATGTAATGCGGCTCAACTCACCTGTAATAAACGTAGAGCAACATTAATATATTTACAAAATAATTTAATTTTTCGTTTGGTACAAAATATATAAAAATAGAATAAAAACATACTTTACTACACTGTTTAGCAAGAAACTGCATCCACGTGTAAATTGTTTTATATAATAATTGGATAAAGCGAATTATTAAAAACATTGTACGGAATATAACACATGATAAACTAACTAACTCACTGGCACTATCGAACCCGGAGGTTCATGGCCGCGCAGACATAAGCTCTCCATGCATCCCTATCCTGAGCTCAATGTTTTCCAATCATTCCCTGTATAATCTACTTCCCTCAAATCAAGGTTAATATTATTTTTCCACCTCATTCTTGGTCTACCAACTGGGCGTTTTTCCTCTGGTTTTCCTACAAGAAGCTTCCATCCACGTATTTTATTCCCCATACGTGTCACATGTCCTGCCTATCGTAGTCTATGAGATTTAACTGTTCTTATTATATCTGGCTTCCTATAATGATCATATAGTTCACTGTTATGAAGTCTTCTCCATTCACCTGTCTGTTCATCTCTCTTTGGTCCAAATTTTTTCCTAAGAACTTTATTCTCGAATACTCGTAATCACCTTTCCTCCCTTAAAGTAAGAGTCCATGTTTCATATCCATATAATATAACTGGTAGAATAATAGTTTTATATTTTTTCAGTTTAACGTTTTTTTTTTTTAAGGAGCTGGGACATCAAGAGTCTCTGTAATGCATAATAGCATGCATTTCCAGAATTGAGCCTATGTTTAATTTCTTTGTGCATCTCATTCCTATTTGTGATTATTGTTCTAGGTATTTCAATTCTGTCACCTCCGCAAAATTTCCCT
Source organism: Diploptera punctata (assembly GCA_030220185.1). Classification (NCBI taxonomy): domain Eukaryota; kingdom Metazoa; phylum Arthropoda; class Insecta; order Blattodea; family Blaberidae; genus Diploptera; species Diploptera punctata. The sequence goes on along the minus strand of JASPKZ010003871.1, from coordinate 1,424,679 downwards.
CATTTGTCATTAGCTGTCCATTTCCATTATACAATGTATTTTTATTGTTTTATTTATATATATAACAGATGATAAATTTCCTAATTGTAAAAAAAAAGAAAAAATTCATTACACGCTTTATAATAGCTTGACCTCTATCTATCTATCTATATATCTATATATCTATCTATCTATCTATCTATGTAACTGAATCTTTCAACACGTTTTACACCCACTTAAAATAATTGGATCGACTTGAAATTTTGTATACTTGTAGAGGACCCGTGACAATAAAATAATTTCATATTTATTTTCTAAAATCCTGGCCAGAATCATCAGAAAATCAAAAAAAGTGTCTTTGTATTTATGTAACGGAATCTTTGAACACGATTTTCACCCACTTAGAAACATAGGATAGACTTGAAACTTTGTATACTTGTTAAGGACCCGTGACAATACAATAATTTCATATTCATTTTCTAAAATCCTGGCCAGAATCATCAGAAAATCAAAAAAAAGTGTCTTTATATTTATGTAACGGAATCTTTGAACACGATTTTCACCCACTTAGAGACATTGGATCGACTTGAAACTTTGTATACTTGTAAAGGACCCGCGACACTACAATAATTTCATATTTTATTTCTAAATTCCTGGCCAGAATCATCAGAAAATCAAACAAAATTAAAACTGGTATAATAGGTTACGGACTTGTCGACTTTTTAGTCAATCGTTGTAAGAGCTCAGTTGGTAGAGCAGTGAACTAGTGGTATATAATTTCAGTAATCCATAGGTCGCTGGTTCGAATCCGGCTGGGGAGGATTTCTTTTTTGTAGAAGAGTAATACTTTTAGCTCATACTACAATAGTATGGAATTTAAAGATATTTACATTCTTATCTTATTCTGTAAAATATTAAAACTAAAAAATAAAAAATAAATAATAGTTTTAAAAAACTAAAACAGCACGCTTTATTAGAAAACCGAACTCAAAAATGAAAAATAATTTTAATTTCCGTCACGCTTGGGATAAATTTAAAGTGGTCAACAAAAAATCGTCTCCAACACATATAGAATATAACTAGAATTATCAACAAAAAGAAAATAATGTTACCCTCAAAAGCGTGGGGGTGCTTTTTTATGATTTTCGTTTTCTTCTTAGAGACTTTACTTTTACCAATATCTGTTTATTATCAAATATATTAATTGATATAGAGCACCCCACGCTTTTGATGGCAAAATTATTTTCTTTTTGTTGATAATTCTAGTTTTATTCTATATGTCTTGGAGTTGATTTTTTTGTTGACCACTTTAAATTTATCCCAAGCGTGTTGGAAATTAAAATTATTGTTCGGTTTTCTAATAAAGCGTGCTGTTTTAGTTTTTTAAAACTATTATTTATTTTGTTTTTAAGTCAATCTTTTTTGCTTTAATCGCACCTCATTATATAAGAATATTATTATTATTATTATTTATAATTATTACTTATTTTCGAAATATATAAGCCCTATTTCACCTAAGGTATATTAGGATTGTAGTTTGTATCAAAGTTTTTCATGAACCTTATGTAGAAAGACATTAAAGAGATTGTAGATTTTTCTGTCAAAATCACTTCCATAATGGGTGGTTCACTTTAACACGCGGTTTTATTTATAAGACGGGTAATTTCGAACTTTTCATTAAAAAAAAAAAAGGAAATCAAAGCTACATGTTCAACACTTTGGTGCTAATACCACAATTACAACTTACATTCTCGACTATATAAGATTAGATTTTAGGTTAGTGGAGATAGGTTCGGGTTTTTAAGACACTAACACGGCAATCTTATTTTTGGTTCATTGTATTACCCATATTTAATTTTATGGAATTTATGAGATGAAATCTACTGTACGGTGATATGTAGTGTTTTATGGTGTTCCTGATTGAAAACACAAAACATTCATTTATATGACTCACACCGCCATTTATTCGGGCTGAGCTCAAGGTCTTGAGGAGTGGCTACAACCTCTTTTGCCCAATTCTGCCGTTGACACACAGGATCGGAGTCATGAGAAAATATACTAGTTCCCATTAGATCACCATAATCACATATTTTAAGTACCAGCGGTTTGCTAAACTGTACTATTTTTTTTATCTAATATGAGATGAGGTGAATGGTGATATGAAATGAATGAATGGAGATGAAATGACATGATGGTGGAGAGAAGATGAGTGGAGAGATTGGTGAAATGAAATTCGGTAAACGGGAGAACCTCGAGAAAAAGTAGAAAATCCCAGTGTGGCCCACCACCAATACCCATCCGGAACCGCCGGGATTCGAACTTGAGATCCCAAGCAGGGCAGCCCGGATCATTAACCTCGCGTTTACCAAGAAACATTATATAAGATAATAAAATACGCAGTTTCTTCATGGGCTGACATTTATCTTACTAATTGGCATTAGAAAATACCGGGCTGTAAGGCCGTGGTCTATGACTGCTGTTTCTCCCAGACGTTTCTTCCTCGATTACGGAGTGCATATTCATTGGTGAGTTCACTAGAAGGACTCGTCACAGAAGATGCCCTTCGTAGTCGAGGAGGAACCTCTGAAGAACTCTCCACTGTGTATTCCTTCCGTAGACGAGAGAGAAACTGGACCAAGACCTTATAGCCCCGAATCTTCTAATGCATGCATTCTACAGCTAGTCAACATTAATCAAATTCATGATAAAATTCCATTTACGTATAAATACAATTAAAATTATAGAATTGTTGCCTAATTGGACCGTGTCCTCAGTTTTGAAAACTATTGCATTCAGTGTCAGCTATCTCCTGCTCCATCTGCTGATCATGGGACTAGTCCCGAAAGGTCTACATAGATTCAATAGTATTCAAATTTGAGGAGATAGACCGTTAAGATAACAATTTTAGAAATTTTAATTTTATTCTACAACTATCTTATTAATTCTATATGTAACAAAAAGAGTGTATTAAACAGATATTAAATACTTACTTTATATTGGTTGTCGGCCGCGGTCGGCTAGTGGTAATGTTCCTTAAAACTAGTTCCATCGGACGCGGGTTCAAACCCCGCGTGGTCGATTGATTTTTAGGATGGAAAAATCCAAGAAACAAGTCCTCCGGAAGGGGCTTTAAGCTGTGGGTCCCGAGTCAGAAGATTTTCAGGCTCGTAGAAGAACCGCAAACCTGAATAAAAAGGCCTCTATGCAAAATTTAATCGACTTTCATCCATACAAGTACTTATTTACTTACTTACTCACTGGCACTATCGAACCCGTAGGTTCATGGCCGCACGGACGTAAGCTCTCCATACATCCCTATCCTGAGCTAATGCTTTCCAATCATTCCCTGTATAATCTACTTCCCTCAAATCATAGTTAATGTTGTTCTCCCACCTCATTCTTGGTCTACCAACTGGGCGTTTTCCCTATGGTTTTCCTAAAAGAAGCTTCCATGCACGTCTTTCATTCCCCATTCGTGCCACATGTCCTGCCCATCGCAGTCTAGGAGACTTAACTGTTCTCATTATATCTGGCTTCCTATAAAGACCATGAAATTCACTGTTCGGTAGTCTTCCCCATTCACCTGTCTGTTCATCTCTCTCTGGTCCAAAAATTTTCCGAAGAACTTTATTCTCAAACACTCGTAATCTCCTTTCTACCCTTAAATAAGAGTCCATGTTTCGCATCCATATAATATAACTGGTAGAATAATAGTTTTATATATTTTCAGCTTAACGTTTTTTGAAAGGAGTTGGGACATCAAAAGTCTCTGCAATGCAAAATAGCATGCATTTCCAGAATTAAGCCTATGTTTAATTTCTTTGTGCATCTCATTCCTATTTGTGATTATTGTTCCTAGGTATCTGAATTCAGCCAATTCCCCAAAATTTCCCTCATTTGTCATTAGCTGTCCATTTCCATTATATAATGTATTTCTACGTGTGACCATATATTTAGTTTTACTGATATTTACTTCCAGTCCTAATTTCTTAGTGTTACTCAATAGTGTGTGCGTGTTGGCCTTTAGTATCTCCTCGCTATCGGCCAGTAGTACTACATCATCAGCATAAACTAACAGCTTATTAATACCATTCAGTTGTAAGCCTTCCTCATTCTCTAATGATTTAATGACATGCTCTAGTACAAAATTAAATAGTAGAGGAGATAGTGCATCTCCTTGCTTCAACCCATTCTGGATTTCAAAAGTGTCTGAAAACTGTTTGCCTACACGCACCCTACTCGTTGAGCCATTTAGACACATTCGTATAAGTCTAACTAACTTTTTAGGAATTCCGAACTCCTGCAGGATACTATATAACTTCTCCCTCGTAATTGAATCATATGCTTTTTTGAAGTCTACATATAGTTGATGTACAGTACCATTATATTCCCATTTCTTTTCTAAAATCTGTCTTATACTAAAAATCTGATCTGTTGTAGACCTGTTTCTTCTAAATGCACATTGATGATCTCCTAGAATGTCATCAATATAGGGAGTAAGTCTGCTTACTAATATATTTGTTAGAATTTTGTACGAAGTTGAAAGTAATGAGATGCCCCTATAGTTGTTGCAATCAGTTTTATCTCCTTTCTTATAAATTGGGTACGATAATTGTTTCCTTCCATTCATCTGGAAGAGCTTCTTTTTCCCAAATCATACTAAGCAACCAGCGTATCTTGTCCATCAATTTTTCTCCCCCTGATTTTATCAGTTCTGCTGGGATCTCATCTGAACCTGATGCTTTATACATCTTCAATTTTTCAATTGCCATTTCAACCTCTAATGCACTTGGCTCTGCGACTAGCATTTCTGCTGTCTGTAACTTATCCTCCTCAATGTCCTGTTCTGTATGTACATTTAATAGCTGATTAAAATAACTTTTCCATCTATTTAATATACTCTTGGAATCTGCAATCATATCCCCATTTTCATTCCGAATTATGTTTGTTCTAGCCTGAAACCCTTTCTTCTCTATACTAATTCCCTGATATAATTCTCTAATGTTCCTATTTTTGGCATTCATTTCAAGATCATTAATCTTCTCTCTCAAATATTCCCTCTTCTTACTCTTTAGTAACTTGGTGGTTTCCCGTTTAAACACTACCCAATTGCTCTAAATTTACCTCATTTGGCTCGTGTAACCATTTCATTTTTGCTAGCTTTCTTTTCTTTACAATGTCGGCACATTCCTCATCAAACCATTTCTTGTTTTGCCTCTTTTTTAAACAACCAATGCTTTCTGATGCTGACAGTTTAATAGTGTCTCTTATAGCCTCCCCCACAAGTAATGTCTTAATTGCTTACTAGATGTCGCATTCAGGTAATGTGCTAATCACATGTCACTCGTTGACATCTGTATGTAAATAAGCGTAACTAAATTAGGTTGGTTAAAAAACTCTCTCTAGTGAACATCCATGACCCGACCTGAGACGTATCGGGTGTATAAACACAATTATTGGTCGTTATAACAGAACAACAAATATATTTAAATAAACTAACAAATATTATTTTGTACTCGTAGATCGGCCGCGGTGGACTAGTGGTTATGCTCCTTGCCTCTGGTCCCGAAGGTCGCGGGTCCAAACCCGGCCGGCGTCGATGGATTTTTTTAGGATGGAAAAATCCAAGTAGCAAGTCCTCCGGGAGGGATTTTAAGCCGTGGGTCCCGAGTCTGAAGTTTTTCAGGTTCGTAAAAAGTCCTTAAGCCTGAATGAAAAGGCCTCTAAGCGAAATTTACCGAATTTTCCCGTCCTAGTACTACCTTGGTTTCCTAGATGTCAGTATGAGGCGGAACGTTAACCACGGACCACTCAAATGACATCTATACGAAAACAAGTATAACTAAATTAATATGGTTCAAATTCTTCCCTGTAGGGGGAGAGCGCCTAAATCTCTTTTAAGGGAAAACATGGTCTTACAAGAAGAAGAAGAAGAAGAACTAAATATAAATGTGTATTGAAGAACATCATTCGGAATAGAATTATGACTTATGACTATATATTATTACATCACAGAGGAACAATATTTCTCTGTTCACGTGGTAATCTTGGCAATAAATAGTGTTTGCAGCTCCACGCGATATATCAAACTTTACGCACGTTCCCAGGCTATGAATAATTCAAATCCGGGGGACTCTTCAGCTAAATGCATATTTCAAACTGTTGACAAATATTTGAATTAATAACTTGGCTCACGAGCTCCTGTTAAAACAGATATCAGTGTTCTACCTTAAAATAGAAGTCGGCAGAGAGATCACATAATAATGACATATTTCTTATATAATAATAAGCAAGATTATATTCACATATATGATGAGCCTTAAAGAGCTTAAATAATTGTCGTCCTCTCCACCATTACCGTCTGCACAATCCTTTCAATCTCCATCTTTTGAATCTTTTTCAACAAAGTCGAAGATTCACTTTGTCCGAAGATTTCCTCTTTTCCTCATATCTTTTTTAAAGGTATTTAATTTTTTAACGTGATCCAATACTCCACTAAGATTTGAAGGCCACGATCAAATTCACAATGTGGTATAAGACCTGTCAGGTTTTCGATAATTATATATATATATATATATATATATATATATAAGATTGCCCATTAGGAGTTTGGAATGGGTTCTAAATGGGAAGAAAAGAAGAGGGAGACCTAAGAGGACATGGGTAGAGGGAAATATGAATTTGATGAAGGACAGAGTGATGACTAGATGGGTAGAGATGAATGGAGGAATAGAATCAAAACTTAATATTGGGCACAGGAAGATGTATACATTTCAAAGTAAAGTGTAAAGTGATTCCACTACAGACCTCAGAAGGCACTTGGGATAGGAGAAGGTTAAGGCTCCCACTTTTTCTAGACAATCTGCACTTGATGTCAGCCGGGTTGTCAGCCCTGCATGACGGCCGCATTTACCTCCAGAACAAGCGTCTGGTACTCATTTCCGTTAGAGGCTGAGTCGACCCCAGGACCATAGTGCCGCCAGAGAGTTTGGGTCAGTTTAAAATCCTGACCCCACGGGGCTCGAACCCTCGACCTTCCGGATTGTAGCGCAGTGCCTTAACCACTACGCTACAGCGCGTCATACATTTCAAACCTTTTGGATAATAATAATAATAATAATAATAATAATAATAATAATAATAATGATAATTAATAAATAACAACTTTACCATTCATGGCGATATGTTACGATGTTAGAATTACAAATTATGATCCACTGATACTACTACCAACCTCGCCACCATCATTCCGTGTATGAGCGACTCTAGTTGTGGCTGTCAGAACTTCAAATATCCGTTAATTCCACTGTAAAAAGCGTAGTGTTCTTTGACTGCTATTTAGCAGAACCCATTGAATGATGTCAACGGGCAGTGTAGAAGACAAGGATGACTATTTAGTTCGTTACTCTTAACCCGGGAAATCCTAGAATATTTTCTACATGCAGTCTAAACTTGATGATCATGTAATACTATAGTTTGTTTTTTTCCAAGGAAGGAATGATCCCGCTAACTGGTTACAATATGGATAGAAGAAGGGAAGTCAATTATGTCTAAGGAGGGTTGTTAAACGTCCTATCACAAACCCCGCAAGAGAAGGAGGAGGTAGTACGTTTTGAAAATATTGGCGGGATCTTTCCTTCCTTAGAGAATAGAGACTATAAGCGTTACTGCAACGTATCAAAGTACAGTGATGTAGATAAGTCTATTCTATTGGCTATGTATAAAATAATTACCACTTTTAAGATTGAAGAGACTGACGAATAAAGTGTGAGGAAAAGTTATAAAAGAGCAGGAGAACAGGTATTTTCCAAATGTTTACTTTTTCTTGTGAGAATTTATGATATCGGTAGTTACAAATTCACATTTTAGTTTATTTCCATTGGCAACCCGTCAGGAAAAAGTTTTACATCTAAATGAGAGTAATTATAATCTACATACACCGATACAGATTCCACTTATCTAACTTCTCACATATGAATTTACATTCATAAGAAATTTCTATGCAAATAAATTTAGAATGTTCCTGGAAGGAGAAGGAAGGAGAAGTAATTCGAGGTTACATTCCTTTGTGTCATAAATAACTGCAGAATTTCAAAACAAGTGTTCCAAGAGTTAAAACAAACAGTATGACAAGTACCAATTCACGTTTCCACGAATCCCAAGTTCTTAAGATAAAGAATTCGGACGTGATCTATAGAAAATGAGTTTATTGAACAGTTATAACTTGAAGCGATCTAGTACAGGGCCAATTGTCTCTATTAAACAAATAAATAATTTTAATATCCGGCTCTTCTAACGTTATATATAATCTAAAATTCGGTTGTAATTTATAACGTACTAGCTATTACCCGACGTCCACTGCTACGCCTAAATAAATGAAATGTATTTTATATTCAGTTGAGTAAATAAAAAGTAAAACAATTATAAATTTATATCGTAATTATTTTTAGATACCCGTGCTGATTATCCGGCGTGTCCCGGGAATCTACTTATCCCCAACTTTGACATCAATCTGCTGAAAGACAAACTTGTTTATTGTGAGTTATCCGTAAAAGATAGACATACATATATGCTGTCGCAGACTTTTTTCTTATGGATATATTTGAGATGTTCAATTCTGTGAACATTAATTTGGCGTATTTGTTATGGTTTAGGCAGCATTAAGCCATTTAAGCGTCCAAAAAGCTACTTTAATGGTGCACCAATGCACTTTTTTTTTAATTTCGGGCCTATAATACGTGAGGCAATGTTATGTACGTTAATTGTCTCAGAAAAATTCTCTAAATGATGGTGAAAGCCCCATTCAAATCGGACAAGTAATTTTTTATTTGTTAGGGACAGACAGACTCACGCTCATTTTATACGCGAAGAAGAATAATGAGGTATTGAAACCTGGCTATTAATATTTCCTATCACAAATCATACAACGCTGCTAAACAAAATTTAAATATAATACTACGGACCCATATTTTATCAAGGAGTTTCTGAGAATCTGTAAGCCCGACGCAACTGTTAGATTTGATAAACAATTTGACAGTACAGTGAACCTCGATTAATCGTTTACATTGGGAGACCTGAAAATAAACGATGTTTTACGGGAAAATGATCAGTGCATATGCCTGTAAAATATTATAGATTGCCAAAGTTGTATGCATATATTCAAGAAACATGGCAATCTAATGAATGTCTGAGTCTGTCATTTATGGATTCAAAAACTACTTAACCGATTTGAATGGGGTTTTTATCATCATTTAGATATATTTTTAGTACACACGGTATCTAACATATTACCTTACGTATCTACTATTAGGCCGAAGATAAAAAAAACTGCATCGGTGTACTAAAAAAGTAGTTTTTGGACGCTTAAATTTCTTACACTCTCTGAACCATAGTAAATACACAGAATCGAATTACAAAAAAATCTGCAAAATATATCGTAAAAGCAAATGTCTATATTTTACGGATAACTCATAACAACCATATTTATCTTCCAGGTCATTGATGCCAAGAAGATCGGGATAATGCCGCATAATCACAACAGGGTATCTAAAAAAACACGATATAAATTTATAATTATTTTTCGTTTCAATAGCGGTGCCAAAAGCGGCGATAGCAAGAGTAGCAGAAGTAATAATAATAATAATAATAATAATAATAATAATAATAATAATAATAATAATAATAATAATAATAATAACTAATAATAATAATAATAATAATAATAATAATAATAATAATAATAATAATAATAATAATAATAATGAAGTCCAGATTAGAAAAAAAACTGGAAACGTTGAAATTACGAAAATTGTGGAAGTAGAAAGAAATGTATTACAGGCAATTGAAGAAAGAGATTCAGATAGTAAGGACGTCTAATAGAATCCCTAAGAATATATTGGAGTGGAAAATATATAGGAAAAGAAGAAAAGGAAGAATTAAAAAAAGGTTGAATGAACGGTATGAGTGAATTGGGACATACAGATGAGAATGTTCAGGACTGCAACAACTGGAGAAGGTGAATTTCTTAAGGTGAAAGAAAATCACTGTATTGTGGATGAATTCCAAAATATAATAATAATAATAATAACAATAAGAATAATAAAAACTGTAGAAATATTTTATTTAACGGCACTTTCTTTGAAGGATAGAGGGAAATAATCAGATACGTCACATTTTCCTCGAAACCTAGAAAAAGTATTTTTAGTTATACATTCATATTCCTTACCTGTAATCGAAACTTTGGAAATAAATAAATCCATGAATAAATATTGTATATTTTACTATTTCGCACTTATAAATGGTAATGCTTTCCATGGAAAATCTAATTAAATCTCAAACTCCATTTCGACAAAAAAGTGGCTTGCTTGGTTATTTTCCTACACCCTTTCATATCAAGTTGTAATTAGCGTCACGTTTCAATGTTTGCTCGGATATAGCTATTATTTAGGGCTTGAGATTTTTTTCTACACTCTGTAAATCTATGATGCGGGACATATAGACGTTACTTCATGTCAGCAGAAATTCAGAATCAGTTTTTTCGTGCTTAAAAAGATATCTGCTCCGGCAGGCCCAAAATATTGTAGAAATTTTGCAGATCTTCTGCGAACCTCTAATGGAATAGTAGCCAACATAGAGGACCTATGATAAGACATTTTAATTATAGAATCATCCTCTGTCTCTCAATCAAACAAGAAATCATTTATACTGTATGTGTAGTTGATAAATTGCTAATATATATATTTTAAATAATATAATACTTGGATTTTGATTATTTTTTCTGCGAATACATGAAAGAGAAATAATCTAATTAGTAATCTAACATCGAATACCTCAATATTCTTTTTTTTTTTTTTTACCAGTCTGCAGAATTCCCTCACTTCTCGTATCAAAGACTGACAGAATCACAAACAATTAAAAAATTAGCTTCGTGAACACTTCCATAATTAACTTTATTACTCGTAGCTTATGGAACATGTACGTTTGATGCTGTATTTACTAAAGCCCCTTCCTAAGACGCTCATAACTGCATCCAACTAAATGCAAATCGTATTTCCGATATCCAGTTCCCTACGATCAATCAAAATATTATGCTCCTAGGCCTTCCTAATGGTCTTTACTGGAGGGTTTCACGATACAAATTTTAAAAGCAGTTTTATTGTCATTCATTCGAGCTATATGACCTCCCCATCCTAGTCTCCTAGGCTTAATAACATTGAAATCACTTGGATAACGATATGAATCATAGAGTGGGATGCACAACGAATCTAAATATAGGCTTAATTATGGAAATGCATGCTATTATGCATTACAAGGACTCTTGTCATCCCAACTTCTCTGAAAACGTTTAACTTAAAATATATAAAACTGTTATTCTCCCAGTTATATTATAGGGGCGTGAAACATGGACTGTAATGATTGCGAGTATTTGAGAATAAACCAAAAAGAGATGAACCGACAGGAAAATGGAGAAGACTACTTAACAGTGAACTACATGGTCTTTATAGGAAGCCAGATATAATACGGACACTTAAGTCTCAAAGACTGCGATAGGTAGGACATGTTGCACGAATGGGGAAGGAAAGAACTGAGTGCAAACTTCTTGTAGGAAAACCAGAGAAAAATTAATGAAATGGGAGAATAACATTAACTATGATTTGTGGGAAGTATATTATACAGGGGATGATTTGAAAACAATTCAGGATAGGGATGTAGGGAGAGCTTTTATGCCCGCGTGGTCATGACCCTAGGGGTTCCATTGATTGTGCCAGTATGTTAGTTTTAAATTATGGAGATCCTCGTTTGCTGTGAAATTCCACTCTCATTGCCATCCCTTATAAAAATTAAAGCTATTCCACTATAAGCCTTAGGAGACTCTTAGAGTAGTAGAAATTTGGCTCCCAACTTTCTAGACCATCGGCGCGAGATGTCATTTCTGCGTGACGGCGGTCTTTACTCCCAGAACAAGCGTATGATACTCATTTCAGCTAGAGATTGAGTCGATCCCAGAGCCACCAGAAGTTTCAGAGCAGTTTAAAAATCTTAATCCACCGGGTTTTGAACCTCCGACTTTTCGGCTTGTATTAAATTGTATTAATTAATTATGCTGGCAGCAGTTTCCTAATCGAACCGAATATTCTAATCACGTTCCTATATTCCAATTATTTTAGCTTGTTACTTCCCAAACTTTGAAATCGCTAGAGTACCACAGCCAGGACTAGTATTTTATATTCTAATCTTACCGAACACTTTCAATGAATGCTATCACTGCGAAAATAATAATATCGGATAATAAGTATATTATTTGTTACTTCATCCGATACAGGACATAATAAAACTACTGTACTCCCACAGAAACTCCCAAGATGGAATGCGGCTGAGCTGAACGCCACATTGTACACTTCGCAAACATAGTTTGGTAATACGCTGTAAGCATAATTAAAACATAATATAACATAGGCCTAATAACTCCATAACGCGACAGGCCTAAAAGCCCTTGACCTATCAGCTGGCTGCAGGTTTCATACTTACCTTTAAACTCACGCAGAGGTAGAGGTTCATCGAGCCATTATATTGTGACATGTGGACAACATGTCGATACCCCTGCCATTAAAGCTGGAACTCATACTGTAGCTTACCAAATTCCTTACAATGCTAGGTGAAGACCGGTCCCATACTAGCCGAAATTATATACGTAAGTCCCATAACGCAGCATCAAAACACGATTCCTTAAACCGGCCGCATTTCCAAACAGACTAAAATATGTAGCCTAATCATGTTCTGGGCCTATTGACTAACTCATTGGCACTATCAAACCCGTGGGCACGTGGCCGCGCGGACATAGGCTCTTCACACATTCCTACCCTGAGCTAATGTTTTCCAAATAATCCCCGTATAATCTACTTCTCTCAAATCATGGTTAATGTTATTCTCCAACCTCATTCTTGGTCTACCAAGAGGGCACTTTCCCTATGGTTTTCCTACAAGAAGCTACCATGCCCCTCTTCCATTCCCATTCGTGCCACATGTCCTACTCATCGCAGTCTACGAGACTTAACTGTTCTTATTATATCTGGATTACTATAAAGACCATGTAGCTCAATTTTATGTAGTCTTCTCCATTCGCCTGTCTGCTCATCTATCTTTGACCAAAACATTTTCGTAAGAAATTTATTCTCAAATACTCGTAATCTTTCCCTTCCCTTAAAGAAATTGTCCATGTTTCGCTTCCATTATATGTTTTATAGTCCATCATTGTGGTCTCGAAGTAGCGTGCTGCCTTGTCACGCAGCGGGCCCGAGTTCGATTCCCGGTCGGGACAGGCTCCTGGGTGAGGGGTTTTTCGGGCTTTTTCCTCATCTGTAAGATAAATGTCAGGAAGCGTAGGGCCAACGGTCTCCGAAAATCATGCGGTCATCATCACCATCCTTATCATTATCATCATGATCCATCACCGGCATGGAAAGCAACGGGAAGCTAACACACCTATAATTCCCTAGTAAAGCTGCAAAGCATAGCATGAGAATGTTACGATTGCAGTGAAAGACCTGCCCTCGGGCAGAATTACTGTGGATGGATATATTTTATATATTTTCAGCTCAACGTTTTTGAGAGAAGTTAAGACGACAAGAATTCTTGAATCCTTGAATCCTAATACATGCATTTCCAGAATTGAGCCATGTTTTATTTTATTTTTGCACCTGATTCCTATTTCGTAATTATTGTTCCTAGTTGTGAGCCTATTTAACAAAACTATTAAATAAAAAAGTAGGCCCAAAATAGTTCGTGGCCTATTTTCATTATTATTATTAAATAATTGTAATATCCTTATTAAATCTGTTTACGTATTAAGTGCTTTAAATTAAATTAAAGTTTATAGAATAATTGTCAATAACTATAAATATTTAAGCCTGAAGAGATGAAAGAACAGGCATTAAAGCCCAATTTTAACTCTACAAAGCAGTCTAAATATTATAAGTTATTAGTGTTATTATTATTGTAATTGTTAATATTAATTTCAATAATTAAAAATACTTTTAATAACCTCAAAATGTTCTTAAAACATAGCTCTGCGGAGTAAGTCAAACAGGACTATGAACTTTGGATTTTATGAGAAAAATTAAGTTTTAAAAATGAGTGGTTTTTCGGAATGGAACAACGTACCGTTCTTTTCCTGAGATATTTGATGAATAGTGTCACCTTCACAATCACACTGATGAAATTGAAGCCACTCGTCCGACAAACCGAGGTTGTTAGATACATGTTGCCGCTACCTTCCGCTGCCTCACTCGTCGCCTCCACAAACTCGCTGATATTGACGAATTTCGTAAATCACCACTTCACTTGTGAATACCGCGCTCCCAGATGGAGGATTAAGATTATATTTAGGCACAATTCAGCAACTATTGCAACATCCACTAAGCCTAATCTTTATGTTTTGCCTATTTATGGTACATATACATTTACTGAAAAAAATCAAGAGGGTACTCGAATTGCACAGCGACTATAATAATTTCTGTACGTTATTTTCTATTTTTTTCAGGGATTGCCAAGAAATTCAAGTCAACGGAATTATGAAATCTTCAATATTTAAATATATTCCTGTATAAAATAATGGATTGTGTTAAAAATAAAATATTCCGAAACCAGAGTTGCCTGGATCAATGAAAATAGTTATTAAATTTAAAAAATAGTAAATATGTTATGCAAAGTTTAGAGAAATCCTATGAACAATATTATTTATACTGATGAAATAAAGTTAATATAAGACGTGTAGGTCGAACTCGCGTCACTGTTGACTTCTGTTTAAGGGAAAAATGTAGTTTCGATCCAAAATAACAAATGTTTCATTTTCGTGTCATGGGTATAACTAGAGGGGCATGCGCAGTTGAGAAGGGAATAAACATCGCGATTTGTACAAGGTAACACAAAAAGATAAAGCCAGAGAAAGGGATGTAATATCGGTCAAGAATCCTCTAGTGTTTTATTATTCCAAGAGCCACACTTCCCCTTCTACCAAACTACCTAACTCCGTTGCTAGGAGACATGGCCGTGTGTGACGTCACATACTAGTTTAGCCTTCAAAAGCGCAACGGGGGTAATTTTCCAGGTAGCTCACGTCAACCCCCACTTCTGTTCTCTTGGGGGATGACGCAGTCAGGTAATACCCAAATTCAATTGCATTACAACTACGCAATCGATATTATCTACAAGAAAAATCATCATTTTACGACTCGTGCGTAATAACACCAAGAAAAGTAAAAGTTAATCAGGCGATTTTTTTATATTTAAATCCATGTTTAAAGAATCAATTAAAATACTTACTTAATACTTAATACAGGCTTTCCACTTTACAACAGTTTGCCTTTGATTCCTGCTTTCCATAGATTCCTATCTTCCTATTGTCCATCTTCCATACCCCTCTTCATCATGACATAATATATTCCCTCATACCATGCTCTTCTACTTCTCCCCCTCCTCCTTCTGCCTGGTACCATCCAACCCAACACCTGTTTAGGCCACTGGTCTTCCGACATCTGCTGTACATGTCCATACCACTGTAGAGCTCTCTTTGCTATCCTATCGATAACAGTTTCTTGTGCATCCATTTCTTGTCTGCTATACGTATTTCCAATATGTTGTAGCCTGGATATTCTCATACTTCTCCGTAATCCATCCATTTCTGACGCCAAGATTCTTTTCTGCATCCTTTCATTTATTGTCCAGCTTTCTGATCCATATGTAAGTATACTTTCTATTATTGTGTGTATAATCTCTTGTTTTGTTTTTCTGGTCAAATTTCTATTCCATAAAAGATCTAATCGCCTTCCTTGCACAATTTACTCTGTTAATAATATCTTTTTCACAAGTACCTGATTTATCTATTATAGATCCAAGATATTTAAATACTTCAACACGTTTAATTAACATATTATTTATTTGTAGGTCTTCTGAATTTGCTCAATTAAAATTTTTGTATTGTATTGTATTGTAAGCCTATGTTTTCCCTTTACAGAGATTTAGGCGCTCTCCCCCTACAGGGAAGTATTTAAACCATACTAATTTAGTTACACTTGTTTACGTATAGATGCCATTTTTGAGTGGTCCGTGGTCAGCTTTCCGCCTCATATGACATCTAGGAAACCAAGGTAGTACTAGGACGGAAAATTCGGTAAATTTTGCTTAGAGGCCTTTTCATTCAGGCTTAAGGATTTTTTACGAGCCTGAAAATCTTCAGACTCGGGACCCACGGCTTAAAGTCCCTCCCGGAGGACTTGCTAAAAAAATCCATCGACCACGGCCGGGTTTGAACCCGCTACCCTCGGGACCAGAGGCAAGGAGCATAACCACTAGTCCACCGCTGTCGACTAAATTAAAATACATAAGTCAAAATTATCGCCAATTATTAACTAAATCACTGACACTATAGAATCCGTATGTTCATGGCCGCGCGAGCTGTACATAGAGAATAATAATAATAATAATAATAATAATAATAATAATAATAATAATAATAATAATACTAATAATAATAATAACCATACCCAAGGAACTCCAAAAAACTGACCAAATGGAACGAGAAAAATTATCCTATGGGGGAAAAATAATTATATCTATGGAATATTTTTCTTAAATGTTTTCTTCTTCTTCCTCGGCTTTCCCTCACTTATAGGTTTGCCGTCTTCAGGTTCCTTTTATTTCTATCATTCCAATCTCCTTCTTCCAAAATTCCTATCATCCATTAAAGTTCTGATATAGGTTTTACATTTCCATCTTGGTTTGCCAAGTTTATTTCTTCCATGACCATTGGTATATATATTTTTGGCCATCTTTCATTTTCCATTCTTTGTACACGGCCATACTATTTAAGAGTTTGATTTTCAATTCTCGTAACAACAAATGAGGTGACATTCATTTCTCTTCAAAGGCTTCTTCTAAGATAATCAAATTCAACTGTTCTAGCTGTATTCTTTTGTAATTCCTTCAAAACCAAGTTTCACTTCCATATGACAAAATGTTCTGTATTACGCTCTTATACATTTTCATTTTTGTTTCCTTTGTAATATTTTTCTTCCAAATTATTCCATGTAATGGCATAGTTGCATTTTTTGCCATTGCAATTTTAGTTTGTACATCTCTTTCACATGTACCTAAACTTGTAATCATTGATCAAAGATATTAAAAAAATTGTCCACCGCTAAGGGTCTCGAGGTAGCGTGCTGCCTTGTCACGCAGCGGGCCCGAGTTCGATCCCCCGTCGGGACAAGTCCCCTAGGTGAGGTTTTTTTCGGGGTTTTTCCTCACCTGTAAGATAAATATCAGGAAAATTTAAGGCCCAAACGGTCCCCGAACATCATCTGGCTATCATGATCATCAATATCATATTAGCCTAATTAGCTTAAGTTTAGTTTAAGGTCTCTCCTGGCGCATCATTACCATCATCATCAACTCTCATATCATCGGCGCCCCAACCTCAGAATTGCCAGAAGAGAAGATCAGAAATGTCGAAATGACAACCTGGGGCATATATATATATATATATATATATATCCATCCATAGTAATACTGCCCGAATGCAGGTCCTTCACTTCAATCATAGCATTTTTATGCTATGTTTGCAGCTTTACTAGGGAATTGTAGGTGTGGTAGCTTCCCGTTGCTTTCCACACCGGTGAAGGATGATGGTGATGATAATGATGAGGATGATGATAATGGCCATATGATTTCGGGGACCGTTTGGGCCTTAAAGTTTTCCTGACATTTGTCTTACAGGTGAGGAAAAACCGCGATAAAAAAAAACCTCACCCGGAAAAAACTGCCACGACCGGGGATCGAACCAGGGCCCGCTGCGTGACAAGGCAGCACGCTACCTCGAGACACATATATATATATATATATATATATATTAAAACCGGATATTTATCCCCATATAATAATAATAATAATAATAATAATAAGGGGTTTCTTATTTAATATATAAATATAATGATATTTATTTCTAGTAAGAATGGAAATAAGATTGATTTAGAGAATTCAAATTTTTTATAAGTACAGTATATACAAAATTCAAATTGGTCAAACTAAACTGTTAATACAGTTAGATGTCTTCCAAACTGATTTAATATATGTAAAACACTTTAATATTTGAATTGATATTTTTTATAAACAAATAAATGGGATTGGACGAATTAGATGGCAGTCAGCCAGTAGTACTCCATCCTTTTCAGTTGGACCAATCAGAACTTCTAGGTTATAACAGAAATGAAATGGGATTTTTCCCAGAACAACAAGATGACTACAATACTTGAAAGAAGTTGGATGTGTAAAATAATAAGTCATCGAAAGTAAGACAATTAGTGTTCATTTTTTGATAGTAGTTGAACAAAATGGTGTCAAAGTTATGAAAAATAATATTGTAGTATAAATTTAATTCATATGGAGTATAAATAATCTATAAAGTGCAAATAAAGTATTAGTGAAAAATTGACCGTTGGAAATACTCATCCATTACATATATGAAGTAATAATCTTCTAGAAGTGAAATTTAAATTTAAGCTGGAACCTTTTAAATTATTGATCATTTACAAGATTCATCTAAACAGAAGTGAAAACGTTAATAAAATAACAATTATTTCAACTATCTCCTCTACTATTTAATTTTGTACTAGAGCATGCCATTAAATCTTTAGAGAATGTGGAAGGCTTACAACTTAATGGTATTATCAAGCTGTTAGTTTATGCTGATGATGTAGTACTATTGGCCGATTGCGAGGAGATACTGAAGGACAACACGCACACACTATTGAGGAATACTAAGAAATTAGGACTGGAAGTAAATATCAATAAAACTAAATATATGGTCACACGTAGAAATTCATTATATAATGGAAATGGATAGCTAATGACAAATGAGGGAAATTTTGAGAGGAAGTGGCTGAAATCAAATACCTAGGAACAATAATCACAAATAGGAATGAGATGCACAAAGAAATTAAACATAGGCTCAATTCTAGAAATGCGTGCTATTATACATTGCAGAGACTTTTGATGTCCCAACTCCTTTCAAAAAACGTTAAACTGAAAATATATGATACTATTATTCTACCAGTTATATTATATGGGTGCGAAACTTGGACTCTTACTTTAAGGGAGGAAAGGAGATAACAAGTATTTGAGAATAAAGTACTTAGGAAATTTTTTGGACGAAAGAGAAATGAAGAGACAGGTGAATGGAGAAGACTTCATAACAATGAACTACGTGGTCTTTATAGGAAGCCAGATATAATAAGAACAGTTAAGTCTCGTAGACTGCGGTGGGCAGGACATATTGCACTTATGGCGAATGAAATACTTGCATGGAAGCTTCTTGTAGGAAAGCCAGAGGGAAAACGCCCAGTTGGTAGACCAAGAATGAGGTGGGAGAATAACATTAACTATGATTTGAGGGAAGTAAATTATATAGGGAATGATCGGAAAGCATTAGCTCAGGATAGGGATGTATGCAGAGCTTATGTCCGCGCGGCAATGAACCTACGGGTTCGATAGTGCCAGTGAGTAAGTATGTAAGTAAGTAAAGTAAGTAAGTAAGTAAGTAAGTAAGTAAGTAAATAAGTAAGTAAATAAGTAAATAAGTAAGTAAGTAAGTAAGTTTAACTGTTAACAAAATGTCGTTATTTGTTTATGGAAGAAACTTTCCCCCATTCCCCTGAAGGGAGTAATCAGTGCCGTGGCAAATAACAGTGATCTAAAATATTACAATCATATATCTACATCGTGGGACATCACATCCAACAACCCACCTTTAATATCTTCCTGTATCTTGTAAGCCCATGTTTTCCCTTAACAGAGATTTAGGCGCTCTCCTCCTACAGGGAATAATTTGAACCATGCTAATTTAGTTACACTTGTTTTCGTATAGATGTCATTTGAGTGGTCCGTGGTCAACGTTCCGCCTCATACTGACAACTAGGAAACCAATGTAGTACTAGGACGGTAAAATTCTGTAAATTTTGCCTAGAGGCCTTTTCATTCAGGCTTAAGGATCTTTTACTACCATGAAAATCTTCAGACTCGAGACCCACAGCTTAAAGTTCCTCCCGGAGGACTTGCTCCTCGGATTTTTCCGCCCTAAAAAATCCATCGACCCCGGCCGGGTTTGAACCCGAGATCTTCGACACCAGAGGCAAGGATCATAACCGCTAGTTCACCGCGTTTCACTTTTTTTTTTCATTAGGTTGATTTCACAAACAAAGTATGAAGGTAGTTCTAATGATAGCATTCAACAAAATAAATATTTGAGAAATTATTTAATGTATTGCGTTTATTATTTTATAATCAAACGTAACAATAAAATAGAGGCTATAAGATGGAAGCCGCATTACTGGTCTTGCCTTCCTTTGGCCAGCAACCAATCGAAGGGACAATTATTATGCTTTCAAGTCTTGCACGAGAATGTTCCGTAAGGAACAAACTTATGACGACAAAAGCATGAAAAAGGACAATTCTTGGAAGAAAAAACAATAAAATATAAATATTTATATTTAATTTGTCTCTTTTGGCAGACCTCATTTGAGTAAGCTTGTTAAATAATCAACTTTTATAAGATTCATGATTCATGAAGGACATCGCATGTTAGATATTGAAAACACCCTAACAGTAATGCACAGAGTAAACAACCCAGGGAAGATAAACCTACTCGAGGAGATGGAAATTATGAAAGCAGTCAATAACAACGATCATCTGATAAACGAAAACGAACCCAGTAAGTGTAACCCCCTATACCAGATCTTCAGTGAAACACGAGTTTTGAATCCTGCTGATGATGGGACTTATCCCGAAAGCTCTACAGTTAAATAACTAATAAAGGTAGGAGACGGACATTTTAGGTAAATATTCCATAATTTTATACTTTAATTAAATTAAATAATTATGTCCTATGAATTTAAAAGTAATGTACGTAGTGTTACACTCTGCAGCATATAATGCTGAACATGAAACTCCACATGAATCAAGACAAGGAAGACACGTAAGAATCACGTGTGCTCTCTCCTGAGGGATCGTGTTCTGAATTGATGCCCACCAGTAGAAGGCTGGAGAACCCGCAGGTTTATTACATGCACACTTGCACCTTAATTATTATTTTTAACGACCGCGCTTCTCATAAATACTTTGAGAAAAATACGAGAAGTCTGAAAGTTTAAAGCACTTATAATAATAATGCATGTTAAAATATGCCTGATCGGTGTACATTTGCGAAAGATAATTTTAACAATTGTCAATTTACAAATTAGTGTGCACTCCATTACACCACTGTTAACGGAAAATTGGAGAAATTGAAGGACATGTGTAATTATTTTACTTTCATTACACTTTGTTTGGCAAAATTGAAATTAAGGGGAGAATAAGGATAAACGCTTTCAGTATAGTTTTACGTTTCATTACATTTCATTTAATCTAATTCAATATTTGAACAGCATTGTTTATTCCTTTCACGAAAGGAAATTTGATTTTTATTTTTTAATTTATACCAGCTTTAACTACAAAACTATATTGCTTCTTTTATGTTGGTTATCGTTATTCCTGATCTAGAAATACCTTTGGATGGTCTTTTCAATCGCCAGACGTTAACGCTAATTCTTAGAACAACGATGGTTTATTTATTATGTTGTTGGCTCTATTGACTTACAAATGATTGATGACAGTTATGATTTTCCATGGATGTTATTGGATAACTTTCTGGTCATTTTGTTTAGAGTTGAGGAAAACTCTGAAAAACCTCAACTAGATAGTTCATGCGGGTCAGAAATGTAACCCGACTCCCCCCACCCCAAACTACAGCGGTGGTCAAAGTAAAATTTTGTTCGAGTTTATTTCCTTGTTTCTACTCGTAAAGTTCATCGGGTGTGATGCAACGTATTAGCATATTCTGAAGGAATCAAAGCGAGTGAGGTTGTTATTATGGAAATATTTTTTACAGGTTTTCGCCGATGCCATCTACTAGACACGCAAATATATATCCACTAACTCTGTAGCAGTAGCAATTTTTGTTTCATCGAAACCGAACTTGGCTCACAGGAATTAAAAAATATAGGTCGAGTTCGTTAACCTGCAGAATCGGATTATTGGGTCTAGGAGACAGATTCAAATGGAAGTTTAAATTGCTACACGGACCGCAATTTTTGATGTTTCACAACAGAAACTAACTCACTGCACTATCGAACACTTTGGTTCATGTCCACGTGGGCACAAACCCTACATACATCCCTATACTGATCTAATATTTTCCAATCATCCGACTTCCTTCAAATCATGGTCAATATTATTCTCTCGCTCCACATGCTATTAAAATAAACCGAGGAAGGTATTATAAAAATAACGAAATTCGACCATTAGAAGTGGGATTTTATCTGAAAAATAAATTAGAATTTGATTCTAGCAACCGCCACATTTGCTACGACGCAATGTATACAATACAATTTAATTTAGCTTTTAATTGACAATGTATCCTGCAACATACATTACTTTAATTTATCTAACATTTTTAATAAAGTAATGGAAACATAAATCGGTAGGTAGGATTTATATTGGTGACAAGTTATACAACAATATGCAAATTGGTAATAACTTATTGTTAGCACGATTTGTTTTCAATGCAGTCCTACTCTTTTAAATAAGCTGGCAACAGATATTGAGTTTCTTCAATTTAACAACATGAATATATTCCGTAAACCAGCAAAATGGATCCAAAAATCCGACATGTTGAGAAAATCGCTTAGTTTACGCAGTTCCTGCGTGACGGACTTTTGTCTTTCCGAAAATTAAAATACCAATCTTCATGGTTATGTTAGCAAAGACGTTTCCTACTTCTGCACGTTATACGAAAATGTATTCATTCAATCAATCAATTTGGACTACTATAATGAGGCGTCGGTAACTCCTTCACAACTCTTAAACTGTCCGCTTCATCCAATGTTTGATATCATGATGTATCTGTATTAAATACCGAAAGTGCCCCTTCAGTACTTTGCGACAGCTATATGGTAGAAGAAAAAACGGAATGCTTGTTTTGTAGGATAATGCATTGAACATGCTGACGGTTATATCGATAAAATAATATAGGAAAAAAATGTTTGACGTGTACGTAAATATTTGAGGACGTTGGTCAGCACGTTTTTAATTAAAACATTTGTGACTTTTATCTATTGGGAGGAATTATATACGAAGTATATAAACTCAAATATCAGTTCAGGAGAATTAAATGAGGGAGAGTATTGTATAGCTGGCTTAACTTGGAGAGAGAGAGAAAGAGAGAAAAGAGAAAAAGAAAGAGAGAGAGAGAGGTGGAGGGAGGGGGGGGAGGAGGAGGGAGGGAGGGAGGGAGGGAGGGAGGAGGGGAGAGGAGAGAGAGAGGAGAGAGAGAGAGAGAGAGAGAGAGAGAGAGACAGAGAGAGAGAGAGGAGAGAGAGCAGAGAGAGAGAGAGAGGAGAGGAGAGAGAGAGAGAGAGAGAGAGGAGAGAGAGAGAGAGAGAGAGAGAGAGAGAGAGAGAGAGAGAGAAGGAGATACCCCGGGTAGATAGTGACCACTTTAGTTCCGATACAAAAGAAAGAACCCACCCTGTTGTGAGTTTTCCTCTTCTCCCTTTCTCCTATTAACATCTGGTGAAGAAAACCGTCAACACTGGCGCGAGCGAGAGAGGTGAGTACAGTTGTCTCATTCTACAAATTTCTCGTAAAGTTAAACCAGACAGACTATAGGCGTATTGAGTGAAATACCAGAGAAAAAATTGCGAAAGGTCTTTCAAAAATGTTTAAATAGATATCATTCCTGTTCCATATAGATTGATATTATCAGAGACGAAGCTGTAGGCGTGTCTAAGAAAATGTTGTTAGATTAAAATTCCCCGAATAATGAAATAAATGGAATGAATAACTTACAGTTAACCATGTAGAATTATAGGTCAAATCGAAGTCAAACCCATTTATTGCTAAAAACTATTAAGATACAATGTATGAAACATATTTAATTTAATCTAGCCACCCCTGAATGAGACCAAAGTCTTGTGCTCTGGGGCGGATTCATTTTACAATACAGAATAAAAACAGGACCATTAACGAAATAACTACACAAAACACGAACATAAAGCACTCTTACACTTAATTATAAAAATATGTATTACATAATAGTACATTTTTTAAACCCATTTAGATATTTTATTACAATAAATATTATTTTTGTAATCCTAATTATTAGTTATATAATTTCTATTTGAAAAATAGAACAATATTCACATTAATTCTAAAATATTTTATAATTATTATAAACTTAAAAGTTATATAATTATCTGTTTGAACAATACAACTATATCGACTTTACTTCTGAACTATTTTATAATTACTGAAGATTATTTTTTACAAATGTTATTTTTTAGTTCCATTTTTGAGATTTCCGGACAAGTTAATAATAGTTTATTATATTATACCCGACCTAAGCTGAATTTTTAGTGTGTTATGCAAATAGCAAGACAAAGCTTGCAGTTACCGGTTAGTTCGCCGATTCCATTACCTCTAGTTGGGCCATGTGTATTATCTTCCACAATTTATTCTTTGCCAGGTGGACACACGTGCTAGAGCCTTTTCTATAAGTGTCCAGTTTTCGCTACTGTATACCACAACAGGTGGTAAGTCACAATATCGGTGATTTTTATAAGCTTCTGTCGCGCACTGTAATGTAGTGTGATATCCGTTTAGACGATCAATATAACTACAATGTACTGTAAACTTGCAGTTTTAGGAAGACGAAGCACGTTAGAAGTGCTTCACTAGGAGTGGATGTTATAACCAAGTGCATGTGGAGGGATGATTACACATGCTCAATTACATATCGATCTTGTTATCAAGGCTCTCGTGCATGGTCGATTTTCATGACAATTCACACATATTAAATTTTCCATTGCCTGTCATTTTCAATTAATTTTACTTATGGAATGGTTTACCCAATTTTTAGACATTATTAGTAATCAATCATATCATTTCATTGATCTACTATACGTCACAAGGGTAAATGTCCATGTTCAAGTGTTCTGGAGTATCGGTACTCACATTCCGCAATTAAACGGTTTCTGCGTAATTTTCAATAAGTTAATTGTAATACTTCTAGGATTTTATTTATTGTATTTCTCGCGTATCCTGCGCACTCTGATTTTATGGGACTTTTGATTCGCGCATTTTGCGAACTTATTTAGGTAACTCTTCTATTCAGTACAATAGGGATTTTCCTTCCCTGAATTTCATTGCCAATTCTTACATTTGAAGGTAGGTCATTTACAAGCAACTCAACTACCTGCTTCACAAAGTTCCGTTACTTTAACAATGCTTGTCCTTGGTAGAGACATGTTTTATAAAAATAAATAGCGGTATATCAGTTGACTTTCTACACTTCTACGTAATTACTTGCATTTATACGGTATTTCAAGATCGGAAAGAAAAAGAAAAATTACATCATCATGTAAATTGAAAGTGATAATTTTCACGGAACATTTCGGCAATCGTGCAGCAGAAAGAAAATTCGGAGTTCTTGAAGCCAACATGTCTTATTGGAGGAAACAGACGCGCTAAATAATTACGGTATTTGAATTATTTTACTTGCATACTAATATTATTGTTTATAAATTTATTATTGCATGATTATTATTTATATAATTCAAGATTACGTACAGAGTTATGCTAAAAATTATAAGAGATGAGAACATTAACTACTATACTTACCTACCATAATTGAGATAACTCAGAACATGACTTCTAATTTTAAAAAATCCGCATATTTCACGCTCCCAAAACATTCAGTGACCAAAGTAAATTTAAAGTGCGGAAATTACGCGAGTAAATAGGCATTTATGATAAAAATGTAACCCTAAAGAATATAGAGATAAGTAGAATAATGGAATTGGAATGATATATAATTACAGTAGTGAATATAATTAGATGGTATGGACATATACGGAGAATGGATAGAAACAATCCCTAAATTAATACATGATTGGAATATGAACAGAAGAAGACGAGTAACAGACCAAATAATATTTGGCAGCACAACGTTGAATGTTCTACGTAAAATGTTGGTCTCTCAGAAGAAGAAATACAACATAGAAATATTTGGGGAAATAAGTTTATTGAAAGTTATGCAATGTGTGTTTTACTTATTACCACACACACACACACACACATATATATATATATATAATATAAATATATATATATATATATATATATCCAGGTTAAAATCCCGTCCAGGCATTATTTTTCTTATTGTGCCATATATATATATATATATATATAATATATATATATATATATATATATATATGTTATATTGCAGATTTTCGCGGATATGACTATGAATAAGAAAGTTTTATTGGGTTTTCTGCGTCATGGATTCAAGTTCGGCCTCTGGCCACTGATTCCGACGATTCGGCATGATCCCACATGCCATTATCAAGGAATGATAAGTTCGGGTCACAGGTTAAGTATTATAAAATGAAACACATAGTTTTCGCTGTGGTCCGTTTCCGAAGACGTACATCCATCCAAGGTTTAGTTCTTATGTAGTTAAACATCTTCAGTTCTCAGTGTGGTCCGTTTACGAAGCCGTAGACCCATCCAAGGTTTAGTTCTTTTGTAGTTAAATACATTCAGTTTTCAGTGTGGTCCGTTTCGGAAGCCGTACACCTATTCAAGCGTCCGCGTCGACCAAACTCCATGTTGCCCAACCGTGGTTTCTTCATATCTTCATCGCTGTTCTGGGGATAACATGGTGGGCAGCAAGAGCAGTTTTCCATGTAGATGCTGAAAATTTCCTACAACATCTACAGAATCAAGAAATCCAACCTGACGATCTTCTAGTAAGCTGTGGCGTTGTTTCTCTGTTCACTCAAGTTCCTGTCAACGAAGCTATAGAATACATAAAATCAGAGATCAAGCCACCAGACTACATCATTGAGTTGACTCAACATTGTTTAAATAACACCTACTTCAGGTACAAAGGCCAGATGTACAAACAAGTACAAGGAGCACCAATGGGATCGCCTCTTTCGCTGTTATCTCTAATTTACTAATGACTTGTTTAGAAACAAAGGCTATTGAATTTTCAACACTTAAGCCGAAACTATGGTTGAGATAGTTGATGACACTTTTGTAATCTGGCTTCACGGTAGATCTGCTCTCAACGAATTCCTGACACACTTAAACAGCCAACATGATCAGATTAAATTCACTATGGAAGTTGAATAAGAACAGCGACTACCTTTTCTAGATGTACTTGTGATAAAAAGACCTGAAGGAAGACTTGCATAAACAGTATACCGGAAATCTACTCATATTGATAGATATCTGAATGCCGCATCACACCATCACTCGGCACAAATAACTTCAGTAATCATCAGTCTCGTCATCCGATCACGGCAACTTACAGACCAAGATCATCTTCATAAAGAGGAAAAACAACTGAAATGGGCACTTCTAGCAAATGGCTACCCCAAACATGCGGTGAAAAGAGTGTTTAAACGAGCAAGAAACGCACCAAGCACATCGGAAAAGAAGAACAGACCTTAGGCCCAGCCTTCTTACGTATGTGCAAGGCACTACGGATAAAATAAGCGAATACTACAAAAACATCAAATTAAAACTATATTTCACTCAGAAAACACCATCTCCAAATTACTCAGGTGTGCTAAAGATAAAATATCTCTTGAATCACAAGGCATCTACGAGATCCCTTGCTCCTCATGCGAACAAACACATGTAGGACATACCAATAGACGAATTTCCTGCCGAATACAAGAACATAAGGCTGCAATAAATCTTCAAGATCCTACATCAACTCTGGTGCAACATATGAAACAGAGGGGTCACAAGATCGACCTCACAGGATCTAGAACATTGGTTAAAATAGATTATGAAAAATCAAGAATCTACAGAAAAGCAATAGAGATTGAGAAAAGGCCACATTCTATGAATACCCGAGATGATGCCCAAAGATTACGATCTACATGGAAAACTGCTCTCGCTGCCCACCATGTCATCCCCAGAACAGCGAAGAAAATATGAAGAAACCACGGTTGGGCAACATGGAGTGTGGCCGACGCTTGGATAGATGTACAGCTACCGAAATGGACCACACTGAAAACTGAATGTGTTTAACTACATAAGAACTAAACTTTGGATGGGTCTACGGCTCCTAAGTATACAAGGATAGCAGAGTTACACGGTGCAGCTAAATTACCATATCTTTATGCTATAGTGAAAGATCAAGTTGCCAAAATGCGTTAAAACATTTTGGAACATGATAATCCAATAGTGCGCACGATAGGACAATTACCGCAATGGCGTACATTCCACAGAAACATATTCACCATAGACATCCTCCATAAGGGCAAAAGTGGTAAACATAAGAACATAGCGCTGAAGCGCCATCACAGCGCATGTAGGCTACACATTCCGTAAGCATATCCAACAATAAATTTCTAACAAACAGCCGTTTAGGCCAAGGTTACACAAAGAAAGCCACTTACTCATAGTCATTAGAAATTTAGCTGTCTAGGGATAGAAAAACGTTCCCAGTAAACAGCACACTGGACGGCAAAGAATTCTGTCAAAAAACGGACGGACGGGTCTACTGCTTCGGAAACGGAACATACCGAGAACTGAAGATATTTAACTACACCTTGGATAGGTGTACGTCGATCGTCGATCATGATTCATCGCATTCATCGTTGAATTGTGTACTGAATCTCTGCAATAAAGAAGCGGACCTCTTAGAAAACGATCTCAACATCTGTGAAAGTGTCCATTTCAGTGAATTTTTCCGTCCTAGTGTATTGAGTTTATTCCAATTTATTTGTTACAATGTAAGTTTTTTCAAGGTTTTTGTGTGTAAATTACAAGTGGGTTATGTGGCTTTCTTAGTGTAAGTGTTTCCAAACAGAAAAAGTTAAAAAAACTATTCTAAAATATAATTCATAATTAAAAGAAATTAAATAAAAATATATAATAACTTAAAATGTTCCTATAATGCATGTGTAATTATTATAATAGAAGGATTAAGATGAAATAATTGTTTTATTCTCATAACTATTCAAAAAATCGCTCCATTAATATTGATTTCATATACAATTAATTTTAATGGATTTATTATTTTAATTATCCTTCTTGTGTGTAAAGTGTATATAGTGTTAATTATTATCTAAAACAAGGTAGCTACGTCAACATTTCACATAGTGCAGTGTAAAATCGGCATAGAACTAAGTCTTGGCTTGCCAAGCACGATGGCAGATTGCATCACGACCGATATGGAAAAGGACCAACCAAACGCACTTTCTTCTGCGTATTGGGAAGAGTCTGTTATACGATTTGATGCTTATATTGAGCAGAAGCAACATGAGTTGGCTGATAATTACATCAAACTTGCAAACGAAATTAGAGGTGCTCTACTGCTCAACATAAACTATCTAACAAGTTTCAAAGATTTCGGAAAAAACCCAAATTGCACATGATTTAACAATTGGATCTCTAAAAAACTTGATACAATCAAGAAAACAGAAGTAAAAGACGCTTCCCAGTATGCCCAATTTATGCACTAAGCAGTAAAAGATATTGTTATTGAAATGCAAACAGCTTGTTTCATTACAGCAAAAGAGGACTTTTCTGCAATAGTAAATAGTTCCCAGCAAAGGAATCAAACGAAAAATGAAAAACCCCGAAGCACTCCAAAAGTGTCAAATAAGAAAGAAAAATCAAAACCAGATCAAAAAGATACAGGCAAGAAGAGGAAAAATAATGAAACTGGGAAAAATCCCAAAACTAAAAAGCAAAGTTCTACGCCTCCTATTATAGAAACGGTCAACAGATTCTCTCTTTTGGCAGATAATAACATCGTCAATGAAGTAGATTGGTTCCGTTAGTGAACCAAACGTATGGAGATTACTCAAACTGTATCATAACCCAGCACAAGTTCTAACCCAACAGCAAATTTAAACCAGCCTAAAACTGTTCCAAAAAAAGACCCCCGTCCCCCACCTATAACGGTGCTGGGCCACGGTGACCTTTTCAAGATGAATAAGAAACTTAAAGAAATACAAAAACAATCCTAAAGTAGTAAATACCCACGAAGGGCTGAGGTATTGCCCCACACATTAATATTAACACATTTGTGTTAAGAAAAATCACTATTCATTTTTTTTTCATGTTCTGCTATAGTCGATAATACGTTGGGATTCTATTTGCCTTGCTATTTCCTAGCCATCGCATAATAATAATAATAATAATAATAATAATAATAATAATAATAATAATAATAATAATAATAATGATAAAAGTTCATGTCATCATTAGTTTAGCGCAGATATAATAATAATAATAATAATAATAATAATATAATAACAACAATAACGTAACAACAACAATAATAATAGATATCAATTCCTATGTCATCATTACTTTTGTGCAGTTCTAGAAACCGCTGCTGTCTCGTCCCCTGTATGTTGCTCCTCCCATCTCATACCTCTCGCCTAGGAGAGCCCAGCAACTGAAGCTCGCTCCCAATAGCAATGCGAGACGATTACTTATGATATCTCTGATATACGGTTATCTAATATCGATTCAAATACCATCTAGGCCTTCCTAATAATATTTTCCACAAGACTTTCCCAATTTAAAGTCCTGAAAGCATTTTTACCGTCGCCTTTTCAAGCTGCATGAGCTGCCCAACTTAATCTCCTTACACTTTATAATAATATTTTAATAATAATACTTTATTATTCTGGCAGAGTTAAGGCCATAAGGCCCTCTCTTCCACTCAACCAGCACAAATACAAATAAATATTCGACAAATATAGATATACACTATACTAATTATAAACAGTTAAAGATACAATAAATGTAGCAATGTAAATGCCATGTACAAACAACATTTTATAGGGTAATAACAATAATGATACGATAATAATAATAATAATAATAATAATAATAATAATAATAATAATAATATAAATATGATACATTATACGGGAAACTAGACACTATTGGAACAACGAAATGAATTATGTGGATCGTGTGACAAATATATATTTTAAAATACAGATTTAATTAAGTATCATTTGTCATAGAACTTTTCATGTTCATAGATTACATCCTGCTGACTTCAATGAAAAAACATATTCTCTGCGTGTTCCAATATTCATTTTAACACTTAATTCAATAATCGCACAAATATAATCGAGAGTTTCTTGAGTAAGAAGTCTCTCGGTTCACGATTTCTTCTTAGTTAACACTGACATTTCCCCCCCCCCCATTTTTAAACAATTTTACGCACAATTTGATAATAAAAATGCTCTGATGTGTGCTATATTCAATTTTGGTAACTGGGTCGCTGTGACTACATATGGTACAGAAGACGGTAAGGCGGCCAGACACAAGGCGTTAATGCAGTCAATTTACCTTACGTGCGCGATATTTGTACTGCTAACCTTGTTACGCTTTGCATTTAAAACATGCAGAATTATACTGCATTACCGTGAAATTTAAAACAGACGATTCAAATCAATACCGATGCCTTGTATCTGCAAATAAGTTATTAATCTCTTTCCGATATTAAATCAATAGTACGATATATGCACCTTGGATTCTTGATGAGTATTTTAGTCCACAAGGATTTCTAGTTAGATTTAGGTTTGGATTGGGATTAATTCAGGTAAATTGTGGTACAGCTGGAATCTCTTCTCAGGAGTCAGAAGTTGTATACAGGGGATGCTTCATAAAAAAAACTGTTTGTTGAAGAAATAACTCAGATTTATTCCAAGTCTTGAGTTACGAGAATATCAAGTTAATTCCCGTGGTAATATCTTCATCATACATTTAAAATCAATACTTCTTATCCACAACGTTGGTTATTTTCATTTCAAGTATAAAAATTCTTTTTTTTTTTAAATCATAGAATCGGAGAGATTATAAAATTTTATCTGCGGAACTATTGTTGTTTCCATTCAGAACAAAACGTTGATACAGAATTAATACTTTTATTAAGTTCATTATTACGTTACATGACGTTTTTAATTTATGTTGTTCTATTTAACCAAGTTACTAAAGAGTAAAAAGAGGGAATATTTGAGAGAGAAGATTAATGATCTTGAAATGAATGCAAAAAATAGGAACATTAGAGAATTATATCAGGGAATTAGTATAGAGAAGAAAGGGTTTCAGGCTAGAACAAACATAATTCGGAATGAAAATGGGGATATGATTGCAGATTCCAAGAGTATATTAAATAGATGGAAAAGTTATTTTAATCAGCTATTAAATGTACATACAGAACAGGACATCGAGGAGGATAAGTTACAGACAGCAGAAATGCTAGTCGCAGAGCCAAGTGCATTAGAGGTTGAAATTGCAATTGAAAAATTGAAGATGTATAAAGCATCAGGTTCAGATGAGATCCCAGCAGAACTGATAAAATCAGGGGGAGAAAAATTGATGGACAAGATACGCTGTTTGCTTAGTATGATTTGGGAAAAAGAAGCTCTTCCAGATGAATGGAAGGAATCAATTATCGTACCAATTTATAAGAAAGGAGATAAAACTGATTGCAACAACTATAGGGGCATCTCATTACTTTCAACTTCGTACAAAATTCTAACAAATATATTAGTAAGCAGACTTACTCCCTATATTGATGACATTGTAGGAGATCATCAATGTGCATTTAGAAGAAACAGGTCTACAACAGATCAGATTTTTAGTATAAGACAGATTTTAGAAAAGAAATGGGAATATAATGGTACTGTACATCAACTATACGTAGACTTCCAAAAAGCATATGATTCAATTAAGAGGGAGAAATTATATAGTATCCTGCTGGAGTTCGGAATTACTAAAAGTTAGTTAGACTTATACGAATGTGTCTAAATGGCTCAACGAGTAGGGTGCGTGTAGGCAAACAGTTTTCAGACACTTTTGAAATCCAGAATGGGTTGAAGCAAGGAGATGCACTATCTCCTCTACTATTTAATTTTGTACTAGAGCATGCCATTAAATCTTTAGAGAATGAGGAAGGCTTACAACTGAATGGTATTAATGAGCTGTTAGTTTTGCTGATGATGTAGTACTACTGGCCGATAGCGAGGAGATACTAAAGGCCAACACGCACACACTATTGAGTAACACTAAGAAATTAGGACTGGAAGTAAATATCAGTAAAACTAAATATATGGTCACACGTAGAAATACATTATATAATGGAAATGGACAGCTAATGACAAATGAGGGAAATTTTGAGGAATTGGCTGAATTCAAATACCTAGGAACAATAATCACAAATAGGAATGAGATGCACAAAGAAATTAAACATAGGCTCAATTCTGGAAATGCATGCTATTATGCATTGCAGAGACTTTTGATGTCCCAACTCCTTTCAAAAAACGTTAAGCTGAAAATATATAAAACTATTATTCTACCAGTTATATTATATGGGTGCGAAACATGGACTCTTACTTTAAGGGAGGAAAGGAGATTACGAGTATTTGAGAATAAAGTTCTTAGGAAAATTTTTGGACCAAAGAGAGAGATGAACAGACAGGTGAATGGAGAATACTACATAACAATGAACTACATGGTCTTTATAGGAAGCCAGATATAATAAGAACAGTTAAGTCCCGTAGACTGCGATGGGCAGGACATGTTGCACGTATGGGGAATGAAAGACGTGCATGGAAACTTCTTGTAGGAAAGCCAGAAGGAAAACGCCCAGTTGGTAGACCAAGAATGAGGTGGGAGAACAACATTAACTATGATTTGAGGGAAGTAGATTATACAGGGAATGATTGGAAAGCATTAGCTCAGGATAGGGATGTATGGAGAGCTTATGTCCGTGCGGCCATGAACCTACGGGTTCGATAGTGCCAGTGAGTAAGTAAGTAAGTAAGTATTTAATATAAGCTTAAATCCGATTGGTCATATAATAAATATAAGTGTTTTTCATTCCAATTGCAATTTGGTTTACTTTTATTCATGGAAATATAATGTTATTCAGATTTTATTTTTAAAGTTTAATAGAAATATTTAGAATTCTGACACCAATGAATTAAAACAAATTAAAAGCATTATTAAAATCATCTTTATCTAATCACACATTTTTATTATTAAAACATTCTTATTTGACAATAACTAACAATGAAATGTTTAGATTTCTATTTAAATTTATATTTAAGTATAACAAGAATTTAAAAATGTAAAATTATTTATAAACTTCAACTTTATTCCATATTTGGTTCGTCTTCCGGGCTTATAGGCCGTGGTCTGGTTGTCTTCATACTCGACGTTTCGTCTACTGCTGCGGTAGACATCATCAGGAGATACTGCGTGCTCTCTGTGAACTCCTCAACAGTCGGCTGCAGACTGGCTGGTCGTTGGAAACTGTCTCTCTGTTTATAGCTAAACCCCGGTTGGGGGGGGGTTTTCTGCGCAGACCGAGTTATGCGCTGTCGTGCAGTTTGCAGAAGTCATAGGCTTCGTTGTTGTGTTATGCAGTGCTGGGATCCAAATTTTGTTTATCTTCATGGTTTCTTCTTTTTTGTTGAAGGAATTCTTATGTTTATATATTTCAATGGCTTCTCTGTATAGTCTGGTGTAGTAATGTGATGTTTGTGATAATACCTGAGTATCTTCGAATCTTATAATTGTTGTTGGTTGTTCATCAAGTGTTCCGCTACGGCCGATTTTTCATTTTGTTTTAATCTGCAGTGTCTCATGTGTTCTTGTAATCTTGTGTTGATCATTCTTTTTGTTGTACCGATGTACACCTCTCCACAACTGCACGGGATACGATATATACCGGCATGACTTAAAGGATCTCTAGTGTCTTTGGCTGGGCGCAGTATATTGCTGATTTTTTGTGTTGGTTTGTAGGTTGTTGCTATGTTGTATTTCTTTAATATTCGTCCAATTTTCTCTGTTGTTGTTTTGATATAAGGTAGGTAAACCTTACCATTTGTCTCTTCCTTGTTTTCGTTTTCGGGCCTATATTTATTGGGATTTATGGCTCGACGAAAATCTGTTTTGCTGTATCCATTGGTAAGAAAAGCTGCATGGAGATGATTGATTTCTTCTTGCAGATACTGTGGTTCCGAAATCCTTTTGGCTCGTTCAACCAGGGTTTTTATTATCCCGCGTTTTTGTCTCGGATGGTGGTTAGACTGTTTGTGTAGGTATCTGTCTGTGTGAGTATTTTTCCTGTAAACCTTGTGTCCAAGTGTCATGTCTTGGTTTCGGATTACCAAAACATCCAAAAACGGTAGACTGTTGTTTTGTTCCTTTTCCAGGGTGAATTGGATGCTGGGACAAATCCCATTTATGTGTTTCTTGAAGTTATCTAGTTCCTCCTCACCGTGCTCCCAAATGACTTTATTATTTAGGTATTATTAAAATCCTACTGTATTGTTTGGACTGTTTACTCAAGTAATAATAATAATAATAATAATAATAATAATAATAATTATTTATTCTGGCAGAGTTAAGGCCATAAGGCCTTCTCTTCCACTCAACCAGCACAAACACAAATAAATATTTGACAAATATTGATATACACTATAAACTAATTATAAACAATTAAAGATACATTAAATGTAGCAATGTAAATTTCATGTACAAACAACATTTTATAGGATAATAACAATAATAATACTTACGATAATAATAATAATAATAATAATAATAATAATAATAATAATAATAATAATAATAATAATAATAATATGATAAATTACACGAGAAACACCAATTAATATAATTATTACGTTATCCGTATCGTATCTAAGATGTTATAATTGTAATTAAATTTATTTGTCAGTTAACTCAGTCGGTAAGGTGGTCGGACGGTCGGGTTTGATCCTGAGCGGATATTTTTTTCCGGTGGTAGACATTTTATCATCCCGTTTCCAGTATCTATCCTCAAACCATAACTTAAACACAAGATCACAACATAGTCTCTTACTTAATATACCGCAACATGACATCACATCACTCCATGTCATATACCATCTCCACTTCTCGCAACTGGAATTCCCTACCACAAGAAATAAGGGGCTGCCGGACATTTCATTATTATCCAGTGTAAGATATATATATATATTATATATATATATATATATATTAATTGGTGTTTCCCGTATCTATAATGTATCATATTTATATTATTATTATATATTATTATTATTATCGTATCATTATTGTTATTACCCTATAAAATGTTGTTTGTACATGACATTTACATTGCTACATTTATTGTATCTTTAACTGTTTATAATTAGTATAGTGTATATCTATATTTGTCAAAGTCAAATATTTATTTGTATTTGTGCTGGTTGAGTGGAAGAGAGGGGCCTTATGGCCTTAACTCTGCCAGAATAAATAAAGTATTTTATTATTATTATTATTATTATTATTATTATTATTATTATTATTGACTCTCGGTCTCTCTCATAATCCACAAAAGTGAGTAAAATGATCCCATTATGCCCTTAGGAGAATCTTGGGATAGTGGAAGATTAAGGTACCTACCTTCTAGACAATCGGCATAAGGTGCAATTCGGGATGTCAAGTCAGCGTGATAGCAGCTTTTACCTCTAGGATATATGTCTGAAAACTTATTTCAGTTAGAGGCTGAGTCTACCCCAGGAGCATGATGCTGGGAGAAGGTTTAGGTCAGTTTAAGAATCATGACCTCACCGGAAGTCGATTCCGAAATTTTCCTTCTTGTACCCAACAACTCTGCTGTATCAGATTTTATAAAATGAGTAGGCTGGAATTTTCGAGGATGCAAATTTTCCGAAGCGCTAGGCTAGACATTCGTAACTTCTCGTGCCGTTGAGTAAGGAACGTAGATTCTTGAATAAACATCACATGGACTTCATTGTGTGCTAAAAGAAATAATTTAGTATCAACAAAAACTGGCATGTACCTATTCACAGAACGGAAGAGATCTTATGAATTCAATCTGTATATGACGTACTGTTCCCTGATAGAAATTCGCGGACGTCCAAAACCTATAAAGAACTGTCCATAATTTTGATAATGCCGCGAGCCTCCATTTTGCAAGGGTAGGAAATACTCCGACCCTAGTCCAGACTCTGTCACTCCGCCACGAATAATCCGTTATTTATCAGATCTACAAATCCCTACGATAGGCCATATTGGATAGACTTTACTGCTCTCGTTTTTTAGTTACTTATAACTCTAATTCACAGTGATTTCCCCACACAGCATTAGATACATAATTACGGGGTAAACGCACGAAGATCTATTTGAAAAAAATAAAAGTAAAAGTATCAAATTAATTTTAAATAAATAAAAATCAAGATTTATTTTTTTTGTCCAATGTCAACAGGTTGTCTTTTATGACAATTCTGACTTTCACCCCCTAGCATTGGCGGAATTGTAATCCACTTCTCAGGTTGGGGCACCTGGAAGGCGGATTTACTTTACCCCGATGATATGAAGGGTGATAAATGATAATGAACTGCCAGAAGAGTCCTTAACCTAAACTTGACTTAAATTCCAGACCACGGGCAACAACAAGAATAATAATTCTCTTTAAGGATAAATTCCCGGATCCTCATAAACTTAAGTCAGAAATGCTGACCACTAACTTGTGAAGATGGTCATATATTGTATATAATGTGTCCACTTTTATAGTACTAAAAGTCCGTCACGCAGGAACTGCTTAAACTAAGTGATTTCGTCAGCAAGTCTAATTTATAGTCCAATTCAGCTGGTTTACGGAATGAAAATGTCTTTTCTTTAATTGGATATCTCAATTTCTAATTCAAACTTATTTTTATAATGTCGGGACTGAAGAGAAAACAAATCATGCATAACCATAAGTTATTATTACCTATTCGTAAATTGTTGTATAATCTGACAATTTAAATAATTCAATTTATTCATTTTTGCATTACTTTATTACAAATATTTCTTTCCACTACCTTAGTTTAACCTCTCACTTTTCAGGCCACACGCTACCCAGGCGTTAGAGAGATTTTAAATTATGGATCACACACACATACTTTTGACCATACAAGGACATGGAGGATCTTCCCGAATGAGTGAACAGCTCAATGTCGAGATAACACAACACGAAGACGAAACACGCCATTCATATTACATTCATATTAAATAAATTAAAATATTTTATCCCAAAGGAAACAGTGTTAATTTATTGGCTAATTAAAATATGTTGCATACATGCGACGAACCAAACATGACAGTTTCTAGAGTAGATGTTTAATTTCTAATAATTGGATTTCACTGATTTTTGGAGAATACTTATGTCGGTTTATTTTAACAATATACACTGAGGTTTGTTGTGAAACATCGAAAATTGAGACCCCTAAGGCAAAATTTGTCTCAGGTGAAGTCCTAAAGTTATTAGTCCGATTTTTTCTGGTTAGCGAACTCTACCTTATTTTTTAAATTAATTGCTATATGCCAAGTTTGGTTTCGATGAAACAGATGTAAGAAAACACACACATATATATATATATATATATGCTTATATACATTTTGGTCATGACCAGCCTCATGGGCTAGTGATCAGCGTTCCTAACTACTGTTCATCAGGTCCCCGGGTTCGATTCAAGTCAAACCATAGACATTTTTTCTTAAAGAAAATTATTCATGTGGTTGCCCACGGTTGGAATTTAGGTTAACAATTTTCCTGGTGCTTCAGTATCATAATGCAAGCGAGCTGTCTATGATGAGTGAAGAGGATATTAAAATCCTGGAATGAAGTGAAAGCTGTTGCCAGTAATCGTGTTCGGTGGAAAGCTCTTACTGATGACCTAAGCTACTAAAAGGCGCTACAGGATCATGCATGTCTTATCATAATTTTCACACAGACGATCCGGTTTATCTGGAAAACGTCGAAAGATTCTTGATCTTTTGTTTAATTATATTCCACATTTTAATCAGAACAGCTGCGTGGCAATAAATGAAATTCACAGAATTGAATTATATTAATGGAACATGATATATTCACTATCATTAAACAATTTACTTTCAGTCCTCCGTTAAAATTCCTTGAATTCAAGGATTTTTCTTGTGATGATCAGTATAATTTTCTCTTTTTAAACTTTTTACATGTAAAAATACAAACAATTACCGTTAAAATTGGTTATATTTTTATATGTTCAATCAAGTTACGTGTAGA
Organism: Diploptera punctata; assembly: GCA_030220185.1. Taxonomy (NCBI): domain Eukaryota; kingdom Metazoa; phylum Arthropoda; class Insecta; order Blattodea; family Blaberidae; genus Diploptera; species Diploptera punctata. The sequence goes on along the minus strand of JASPKZ010003871.1, from coordinate 1,385,456 downwards.
ATCAATCATAGGCCTATATATATATATATATATATATATATATATATATATATATATATATTCGTTTGTGTCTGCATGTGCTAGTCTGCACGTGTTATGTGCTGTGATGTGAGGCTGTTAATAGAGAGATAACAAACATTGTGTTTTTAAATGATGCGAAACCTTAGTAGGCCCTACTCGTCGACTAAAACGACTAATTTGACAACCATATAATGATTTATCACATTTGTCTGGGGATTTTCCTTTCCATAAAGATATAGTTTGGCGACGCTAGCGCTAACATATTTCACCTTTAGCCGTGCAGACTTTACTTGGGGGAGTATATATTGCCTTGTCCGCGTATAGTAATAATAATAATAATAATAATAATAATAATAATAATAATAATAATAATAATAATAATAAATAGAGGTAATAATAATAATAATAACAATAATGCTTTATTTTAGCTGGCAGAGTTAAGACGATAAGGCCTTCTCTACCACTCAACTAGCAAAGAGTAAAATTATACAAACATTACAGATTTATTACAATATTTTAAGATATTATTAAAATATAGACTAAACAAATGACAATGGGATTTGATATAATACTAGCTAATACTAACAAAACCATGGAATACAATAAAATTACAATAATATAAAATAAAATAAGTAAAACTTCCTAGATGATTATTTACAAGATGCTGAATATAGTTGTTATGGAGTTAATGTTTTTTTGTGTCGAACTTAAGATATCAGTTAATTTGGATTTAAATAATGATGGGATTGACAGTCCCTGACATGACTGGGAAGTGAGTTCCTTGCTCTAGTCACAGATAATGTGTAAGATTCAGAGTATTGATTTGTCCTATGCTGTGATATCAAATGTAAAGAAGATTCTTGTGATCTTGTTCCTAAATTGTGATGAGCCGATGAATTTTGAAAGTGTGTTGATAAATATCTTGGTAAATATGTGTGCAGGATTTAGAATAGCAAAGCGTGTGAATATAAAGTTCTTCTGCCATTTAGGCGTGCCATGATAAGGCCTGAAATGAAGGAAATACGTGGTTATAACGACGGAGATTGAATGCAAATCGAATACACGCATTATGAGCTCGCTGTAGTCTGTCAGATAGACGGATATGTATGTGTGTCTACGCATGTGTATAGGTCTATATGTGTTTTAGTGTCTCTACACCTGTGTGTACGCATGTGTTTGTCTGCGCATGTGTGTATGCACGTGTGTATATGTGTATAAGTGTTATGACCTATGTGTGTGTGCATGTGGCGGCTCTGTGTCGAAAATAGCCATACACCCTAGTCTCGATCACTCCATACGAGGTAGCTGGTGGACTAATCCTAACAAGAACAAGATTTTCTCGGAGTTTCTTCAATTTTTGTTTCTGTGAATAACTAACAGGAGCATCGTCTCATCTCAACCTGGCCCTGGAGTTCCGCTGGTCACGAATAAAGGATGCTCAGATGTGACCAAAACGAGCTCTAAGATATTATATTGAAGATTAATAAATATACTCAATAGTTTCGTTTTGTCGTCCCAAACTCCTCTAAAAAAAATTAAACTAAAAACATATAGAACAGTTATTCTCCCAGTTATATTATATGGAGGCGAAACAGAACTCTTTACATTAAGGAAGGAAAAAAGGTTGAGAGTATTTGAGAACAAAGTTCTCAGGAAACTTTGTGAACCAACGAGAGATGAACAGACAGGCGAATGGAGAAGACTGAATAACAGTGTTCTATACGATCTTTATAGGAAACCATGCATAATAAGAACACTACGTCTCGTAGACTGTGATGACAGGACATGTGACATAAATGGGGAATGAATTAGGGGACATGGAAGCTTTTTGTAGGAAAGCAGAGGGTAAATGTCCAGTTGGTAGACCAAGAATGAGGTGAGAGAAGAACATTAACCACGATTTAAAGGAAGTAAATTATAGAAGGGATGATTGGAAAATATTAGCTCAGGAGGGAAGCGTGGCCATGAACCTGACGGTTCGACAGTGCCTGTGAGGAGTTAGTTAAATAATGTTTTTGTAACTACTTAATTGTTTACATCACTACACAACTTACAATTCGTATCAACTGTTTGAAGTGGAGCACACGAATCTTGTTAATTTCAGTAAAATCGTGGATCACATTTTTTAGATTCTGTTAAGGGGACTATGTAGGCCTATATCTAAATATAAATTACAAAAAAATATACACTTGTGGCTGGAAACAAAGCTTATTATGCAAATATCAAATTGTTTAAATCATCCTTTCTGTCAGACAAACTAAGCTGAAAACTATACAAAACGCTAGTGAGACCAGTTGTAACATTTGCAGCTCAAACATGGACACTAAACATAGAAGATTAAATTACATCGAGAAATAACAATTGAAGAAATCTATGGACCCGGATGTGAAAGTGAAATATGGAGAACAGAAAATAAATAGAATATATTTGACCTGTGTGTCTAAATCTCTTCAAGTAAAGATACTGTAGTTTTGATCCATATTTGGTTCGTCTTCCGGGCTTATAGGCCGTGGTCTGGTTGTCTTCTTACTCGACGTTTCGTCTACTGCTGCGGTCGACCTCATCAGTGTTTTTTTTTTTGTGGGCGCATGAAGCGCCACCCAGTGTGCCGCGTTGGACCCAGGAGCAGCTCCCTGGCGGCGAATACCTTTGTGACTATCGAGTTGGGGTTTAGTCACTTAGCCTGCGCTTATTTAGCGGCGTTGTTGTTCAACTAAAAATTGATGTTGACGGGAGGTGAAATGAGTTGTTACCTTGCTAGAGCAGGGCATCGTAAACAACCTGGCCGGGCAAGCAGAGAGTCCGAAAGCCGACTAGGAGGAATGAGCCACGTTACTCCAGCTGCAGCACAGCTCCCATTTCATGAAACTGGGACATCAAGGTCTGGGGAATATGTTCCGATGAACTGCACGCAGCTGTAACGCATACCCTATATTGCGAACAATGGGATTAGTATGATTTTGAATAACATGAAACATGTTATCCACACGTTGTTCAATTATAGTAGCAATATAAGGCATTTGCGATATGTTCTGAAGCTCTGCGATCCTCGTGTATAGAGGGGCCGAAAAAATAATTTTGAGACATTTGTTCTGTATTATCTGGACTTTCTTTTTGTGACAATAAGCGAGGATGCTCCAGGCTTCACAACCGTACAGCAACATGCTACGGATCACAGCTGAATAAAGAGTCAGTTTGATCCGTGTTGACAGTGTAGGTGACTTGAAAAATGGATAAAGTAAGGCAATTGCCGCATTTGATTTATGAATAAGATGCCGAATATGAATTTTGAACGTAAGCCTGGAATCCAAATGGATCCCAAGATACTTGACTGAAGGCTCTGGTCGGAATTGGTGAGGTCCCAAGGTGAGTTGGATTTGGCTTCGTCTACTAGACTTAGAAAACAAAACAGCTTTAGTTTTGTTTACATTGAGTTTAATGTTCCATAGACGAAACCAGGAATGATAGGAATTCAAGGCAGACTGGAATATAGGGATACGGCGAGGTAATAGACGGAAAGGTGTCTGATGATACAACAAGTAGTGTACAGTAAGGGAGAAAGGACTGCACCTTGTGGAACTCCCGCCAAGAGGGTCTTACAGTCAGAATTATACCCACTAACCGACACATAAAATTGTCGGTTAGTTAGGTATTTAGCTATAATTTTAATTAAATCAGCCGAAATTTGAAATTTGATTAATTTGTATAATAAACCATTTATCCAAGTCGTATCGAATGCCTTCTCAATATCGAGGAATACTGCCAAAGTACTTTTCTTGTTGTTGAATCCCGTTACAACCTGGTCAACCAATCGAGCAAGCTGGAACGGAGTACTATGTGTTTTTCTAAAGCCAAATTGGTGGGTAGGAATAAGGTTTCTCTCTACCACCTCTAGTTTTAGTCTTGCCAAAATTATTTTCTCCAGAACTTTCCCCGCACAGGTAGAAGACTGATTGGCCTTAAGTTGTCCGGGTGGGTTGGATCTTCCCAGGTTTAGGGATAGTGATAACTTTGGCTTTTTTCCAGACTTCAGGGAAGTACTGGAACTTAAGACAAAGCTTCACTATCTGATGGAATAGGAGTAGGGCTTTTGGCGGTAAATATTTTACTGCCAGGTTTGGTATCCGGTCATGACCGGGAGCGCGAACGGAAGGGAGATCATGGATTGCGGCTAACAATTTCGAAAGCCGTATATCTGGAAGGGTGAGAGGAATGGGTCTTTCAAGAAAGTACTACTGTATGATGTACTTCAACTTCATGAGCCTGTGTGGTGAGTTCACGTGGGCGGAACCGTTAGTGCAAGATGATTAGAGAGGATTTGGGCTTTCTCCTGTGGGAGATAAGCCCAAGTTCCATTATCATTAATTGCAGAAGGAGGAGGCGGTGCTCGACTCCGGTTTATTCTTTTGAGAATCGTCCACGGGGGCGTTTTAAGATCAGTAAAACGCTTGAGGGACGAGTCCCATTCAGCATTTCTCATTTCTTGCAATCGATTCCGCACCAAATGAGTGTAGCGATTTGTAGCTGTTTGTATTGGGGTGCGCCAAAAAGTACGGTATAACCTGAGATACCGCTTTTTTTCATTTAGTTAATTTTGAAGTGTGGGATCGTATGGTCGTGTGTGTGTACTGTCATTTGTTGGCGTTGTAGAAAGTGCAATGGTCGTTTTAATGCTGGCCTGTAGACTAAGGACGGCGTGTTCTAATTGTTCTGTAGACTGGACAGAGAATGTAGACTTAACCCATTGGCTAAGCATGTGAGAGTAGCTCTGCCAGTCTGTGTGATCATGGTACATGTTTGGGGGCGAGGACAATAAAAATGTGGGGCTGATTTTAAAGAGTATAGGACTGTGGTCTGAGTTAAGTATGTCTGTAATTGTGGTGACGTGTGGAGAGATAGGTACATTCTTCGAGAGAGCGATATCTAGTATGTCAGAAAAAGGCCAAAACATGTGTTTCTAAAAAATGTATGTTCCCTTGGGGCAGAAATTTCTATGTTATGATGTTGGCAGTAATTTTGGAGTATCACACCAGATCCATTTTGGGTACGACAATTCCAAAAAAGATGTTTACTATTGAAGTCTCCCGCTAACAAGTAGTTAAGGGAGACGGAAGTGAGAGCATTTAGGTCGTACCGCGTTAGGAGTCTGGTAGGTGATTTGTAAATAGAAGCTATGTAAATTGATTCGCGATTTGAAATAGGTAGGAATATGGCTGTGGCTTCAATGAATTGAAGCCTGGGTATAGGGACCACTCAGTGACCAATGGTTTCTTTTATACAAATTGCAGTGCCACCAAGGGGACGGTTCAGTCGGTCGTTTCTATATATACAGTAATGCGGAATTTTGAATTTATCGCCAGGTTTTAGAAATGTTTCGTTTAAAAGAAGTATATCTATATCTCTCTCTTGTATAAAAGTAGTTAGCTCCTGAACTTGCTTTAATACACCATTGGCATTAAATGCCGCAACATTGAGAAAGCTTCCGATATGGAACCTACACATGTTCATCGAAACACATATTCACCAGGTTAGTCATGAAGACAAACTTTTCCATAGGAGTTTGTAGTTTAGCCAACGTAGGCCCTATGTTATTTAAAAGTTCATGTCCATGACTAGATAGTGGTAGCTGAGAGACTTGATTTGATCGGCCGCTAGCAATGCTTTTTGATTGGGTATTTGTAGTATTGATAGATTGACTATATGAAACTTGAGGATTTATTGGCTTAGATGTAAACGTACGTGGTTGACGTACTTGCAAGTTTGATTTTGAGGATTTTCTTTTCTCTTTAAGAATGCAGCTTTGCAGCATCGAATGACGGGCATTCTCTGTACGAGGCAGGGTGGCCTGACGCACCACAATTGGCACACTTGAGTAAAGACTTGTCAGTTAAGGCTTGAGTTTTCACCGGACAATTTTCATGATTGTGTGGGCCAGCACACACTACGCATTTGGGCGCCAGGCTGCACCCCGCAAAAGTATGGTTAAAGCGTTGGCATATGAAGCATTGCTTTAAGCCAGATCGGGGTTTGTATGGCTCCACCGCAACAACTGCATATAGAAGCCGTGTTAGGTTATATATTTCCCTGCCTGCCTCGTTGTTATCAAGTTCAAGTATGAACAAGGGAAATGGAATGATACTGGGTGGCGCTTCATGCGCCCAAAAAAAAAACACCAGCCAGTCTGCAGCCGACTGTTGAGGAGTTCACAGAGAGCACGCAGTATCTCCTGATGAGGTCTACCGCAGCAGTAGACGAAACGTCGAGTAAGAAGACAACCAGACCACGGCCTATAAGCCCGGAAAACGAACCAAATATGGATCAAGACGCCGGCCGCGAAAGCCTACAATTATGTACGAGGGCGGATCGGAAAGTAACGCACAATAATTTTTTTTTAAAAAGTTTAATAGTAAAAAAAAAAGGAAAAAAATCACAAATGAACTTACACATTTTACCTACTTTTCGACATAGTCACCAACTTTCTCAACACATTTTTCCCATCGTGTTACCAGTTTCAATATGCCCTGTTCGTAGAAGTCTGTTTGGTTGGAGTGTAGCCATCTGCGCACTGCTGATTTCACTTCCACATCTGTCTCAAAGCGTTTGCCGGCCAGGAATTTCTTCATGGGACCAAACAGATGAAAGTCCGATGGTGCAAGATCCGGACTGTATGGTGGATGCTGGAGCACCTCCCAACCAAATTCGGCGATTTTCTGACGAACGACAGCAGCAACATGGGGGCGAGCATTGTCATGAAGAAGTTTAACGTTAATGTTGTGACGTTTGTCACGAATGGCACGACGCAACTTCACCAAAGTTTTAATGTAGGCCGCAGCATTCACAGTGGTCCCGTGTTCAGCAAAGTCCACCAATAAAACACCAGGCATATCCCAGAACACTGTCACAAGCACTTTCCTGGCAGATTGAGTCACTTTGAATTTTTTTTCTTTACTGGGGAACCAGCATGTTTCCACTCCATTGATGCCTGCTTTGTTTCGGGCGTGTAGTGGTACGCCCACGACTCATCACCTGTGACGATTCCTTCCAGAAAGTCATGTCCTTGTGCGGTGTACCGCGTTAAGTGGTCCAAGCTTGCCATCATTCGCTGGCCCTTGTGGTCGTCTGTCAGGTTCTTAGGCACCCAGCGAGCACTAACTTTATGGAATTTCAAATTTTCATGAACAATATCGTACACCGCACCATAGGAAATGTAGAACTTCTGCGATAAGGCTCGCAGTTGCACATGCTGGTCGTTCAGAATTGCCGCCTCAATGCCTCTGACATTCTGCGGGATTGCTGCTGTTGTCGGCCGGCCGGAGCATGGCGAATCACTAAGGTTCACGCGTCCCTCTTGGAAGAATGTGCACCACCTGGAGACATTGCTACGGTCCATACAATCATCCCCATACACGCCACGCATGTCCCTGTGAATTTCACTGGGTTTATGCCCTTTGGCACACAAAAATCGAACAACACTTCTCTGTTCCTCACAGGTTGACGACTGTAGCATGCGCGCCATCTTTGTTGCATAGTTCAAGCTTCTCTCGCAAGAGGTGCACCTGAGAAAAAAATACCATCTGTAGTGAAAACTTCAAACTATATCTCTGTGAAATGTCAACATTCTAGCTGCAATACGAAGGCAGAAAAAATATATTGTGCGTTACTTTCAGATCCGCCCTCGTATACTGTAGTTTATTGATGAGCAAAATTAGTAAAACGCTATTTCTCGGAAATACCTAACATAATTTAACGAGTTTTTATATCTTAACTCCAAGTTGGATTCCGTATAATATGACATGATATTGTAGACATGATATATGACATGATATTGTAGACTTGATATATGACATGATATCGTAGACTTGATATATGACATGATATTGTAGACTTGATATATGACATGATATTGTAGACATGATATATGGCATGATATTGTAGACCCAGTTGGCTAGGAAATATTAGAATTAATGAATTAGAATACCAAAACATATCTTAAATAGAAAGTAAAAGAAAAAATAAATCAAGGGAGAATTGATTATAAGAATTAGAGATTAACCTTAATCAAATGAAAATTAGCGAATAGAAAAATAAAGTTACAAAGAGAGATGAGTGGAAGTGGATTGTGAAGGTAGGCAGAACCCACCCTGGGTTTTATAACTGAGAAAGAAGAAGATCAAGAGGACTATCTATAGTTCTTGTAAAACAAGACCGGCCTTTGTTCTTACATGTATGTGAATCCAGGACTTAGAAATTACCAGTTAAGACAAATCAAATAATCATAAATTAATAGTGGAATGCAGGCTTTCACGGCCGGTAATCATGGTAATAAAAGATTCCGGGCTATGTGGCCGTGGTCTATAACTGGCGTTTCTTCCAGACGTTTCTCCCTCAACTGCGGAGGGCATCTTCAGTGGCGAGCGCTTACAGCTGTTGTTTCCTTGTCGTAGACTCGACTGCGACTGGCGAGCGCTTACAGCTGTTGTTTCCCTGTCGTAGACTCGACTGCGAAACAGTCATTTCGCAGTCGAGTCTACGACAGGGAAACAACAGCTGTAAGCGCTCGCCACTGAAGATGCCCTCCGCAGTTGAGGGAGAAACGTCTGGAAGAAACGCCAGTTATAGACCACGGCCACATAGCCCGGAATCTTTTATTACCAATCATAAATTAAATTATCCAGTTTGTATTACTGGTTATAAATTAAGACCAAAAAAGGAATGTACACTATACTGCTCTACACTGTAATCCAAAAGGAAAAAGTAATATAGGCCGACAATTGAAGAGATGACGTGAAAAATTACTTTGTGATGGAACAGGCCGAAGGCCTATTCATTGATGCCAATTATGATGATGATGATAATGATGATGATGACCTAGCAAAGAAAAATACATATTTGGGATCATTATCAAACTACGAATCTATCAGGGTTTCCCGCGTCGCGAGTATCAGATTGGAATTTTCTTTTCAACTAATAAAAACATCGAACTGCTTTAGAAGATAAATTGTGCTTAATGCTGGGATTTTCCTCCACAATTTTGTCTAAATAATTTATAGACGTCTGTGAACTACAAAGGTGCCGGCCGAGTTCTCCTGACGCACCGTCACAGGGGCGGGTGAAAGAAATGAAACGAAATGGATGAGTTGAGTATGGAGAAATGGTGGAATGAAATTTGTGGCAGGGAAAAATGGGAACAACCCAGAGAAAAACCTGTCCAAGCTCCGTTTCATCCACCACGAAACCCACATATAAACTAATATCTTAATACCGATATCTTAGTAAAAAGAGTACTAACATAAGAACACTATATTAAGCATAAGCACAAGAATTGAAAACTGTATAATTCTGTAACAGAAAGAATTACATTGTAAACAGCACGCTGTTTAAAAAAAAATCCACTCTCTCATATTGAACTCTTATGCTATTTCTAATTGCTCTATCCGCGACTATTTTCAATATATTTTTCATTACTTTTTGTACTTTGTTAATAATTATTTTATGATAGAATAAATGAGGGATGATATATTTCAACATATCGTTGAAATATCTTATGCCAAATTTCAACCAAACCATTTTTCTAATGTTAATTCTGAACAAACGAATTCGTCGAGCAGTTGGTTAGACACTCGCCTTCCAACTCTGGGTTCCGAGTTTACGTCTCGGTCACTTAATGTGGGGCTCATGGAGTTTGCATCGAAGTCAGGACAAGTTTTTCTCGGGGCTTCTCCGTTTTCTCCTGCAGAAAACTTAATTCCACCGTTTCTCAAGTTACGTAATTAATTTAGTTTTATTTAATTTTCTCCAGTGATGGTGCAATAGGCCTAGTCAAACGGCATCCTCTTATATTATAGATATTCTATAGTAGGGGTATACCCTCGACATGGACACTGGTAAGAGTTTAATTATTAATACAGATATAAACTAGATATTGGTTCCATAAATATTCCGGGGATACTCTCTTTCTGTTTCACTTATATATGTTCTGTCGAAGTATCGCATTTCTTCTACACATTCCTTCAGCACTTGATCTTATAACTCATCACAAGCTTTGTAGGTGCAAATGCAAATCTCAACATATGATGAACATTATTCCTCAATATTCTACCAACCGTATCAGCATACATTTGTTGAAGGCCTCTTGACCGAATTGTTCTCTAAACACTCTACCCAATACGAAATAAACAGAGCTGAGTGTTTGCATTACGAAACACAAATCAATGTGAATTAATTATTTCCTTTTCGAAATCACTTACAACAACAGTAGGTTGATTATTTTAACAAAATCTATCATTTCTAAGAATAGTATACTGGAATAACTTTTTTACACGCTTTATATTAGCTTTACCTATGTAACGGAATTTTTCAATCCCACTTAAAACCATTGTATCGACTTGAAACTTTGTATATTTGTAAAGCACTAATGACAATACAATGATTTTATAATTTGTTTCTAAAATTCTGGCCAGAATCAGCAGAAAAAAAAAACGTGTCTGTGTAATTATGTAACGGAATATTTCAACACGATTTTCACCCACTTAAAATCATTGGATCGACTTGAAACTTTGTATGCTTGTAAAGGCCAATGACAATACAATAATTTCATAAATATTTTCTAAATTCCTGTCCAGAATCATCAGAAAATCAAAATAATAAAAACCGGTATAATAGGTTGCGGACTTATCAACTTTTTAGTCAATCGTTATAAGAGCTCAGTTGGTAGACTGTAGTGGTATATAATGTCAGTAATCCATAGGTCGCTGGTTCAAATCAGGCCCGGAGGTTTTTTAGAAGAGTATTACTTTTAGCTCATACTATAATAGTATCGAATTTAAAGATATTTACATTTTTATCTTATTCTATAAAATATTAAAACTAAAAAATAAAAAATAAATAATAGTTTTAAAAACTGAAACAACACGCTTTATTAGAAAACCGAACTAAAAAAATGAAAAATAATTTTAATTTCCAACACGCTTGGATAAAATTAAAAGGTCAACAAAAAAATCACCTCCTACACATTAAGAATAAAACTATAGTTATCTAAAAAAATAATTTTACCACCAAAAGAGTGGGATTCTCTATATCAATTAATATATTTGATAATAAACAGATATTGGTAAACGTAAAGTCTCTAAGAAGAAAATGTAAAAACCATAAAAAGCACCCTACGCTTTTGATGGTAAAATTATTTTTTTGTAGATAAATATAGTTTTATTTTAAATGTATTGGAGATGATTTTTTTGTTGACCCTTTTAATTTTATCCCAAGCGTGTTGGAAATTAAAATTATTTTTCATTTTTTAGTTCGGTTTTCTAATAAAGCGTGTTGTTTTAGTTTTTTAAACTATTATTTATTTATCCTTTAAAAGAGCAAACGATAATGGAATAGACTTTCCCAAGTAGGAACATTGTAAATTCTGAATAACTGCATTATTAATGATGGAAACATCTGAAAGGTACCAGCTCAAAACAGACTTATGACTGACTTAGAAGCCTTACTCTGTCCTTAAAGCAAAAATAAATAAATAAATAAAAAATATATATATTTATAAAAAATATATACAATTATATTATATTTCTAATATTTATGGAGACTATGCCAAAGTGTATGTGTAATAGACAAAATAAAAGCGTTTGAAACATGATTTATCAATCTTATTACTTGTTCTTCAAAAATATATTCTACAAGTAATTGAAGAAAGGAGACTAAAATCGTTTGACCACGTAAATACGATGTTAGATGGCAGGATACCTAAGATGATATTAAAATTTAAAGCGGAGGGGAACAGAAAAAAGGGGAGACCAAAATAACAGTGGGTTCAAGGAGTGCATAGGAGTATGGTGTCGAGAGAATTAATAGAGATTGGTAGAGAGAAAAGGGATTTACGGAGGAGTAAAATTTACAATGGGTTGTAGAAAACTACTGTGCCGTGATGAAGAAAAAATTACTGCCGTGCTGTTAGGTAATTTGTTTTCCTCTGTGGTTGTTAAAGACTGTGTTCTGTGCTCTTTCCCCTCCTGCTCATCTCCCCCTCTTTCCCCTCCTTACGTCATCGGCGCGGTTTGGTGTGCGCCGATGTTCATGTATCATTAACAGACGGAGTTACGCTTTGGTTCCTGGAAGATCCCCTGGCTGAGGACTGTTCCGTTTTCTTTTGACAAGCTGTTCAGAAGACGTATTTGTTTGTATGATTGAAGACTTTAATCACTATAGTGAAGAATGTAAGGATTTATTACGTATATTTATGTTACGACTGTTCATTATTGTTTTCTATTTATTATGTTTATATTCAAGTTTAGACAGCTAATTATATTGTTTGTGTTTATCATTCAATCTTTAATTACATTCATTTTAGTTAAAATATCTTGATGTCATTTTATTACGAATTGTTTAGCTGTTTCGTAGTGAACTTGAACCTTAGATTAGAGTGCTGTAGAGCACGTTCCCGGTCCTTCCATGATCAGATAATAATATTAAAAGAAATAAAAGAAACATTAGCTGTAATTTAAAAAGCGTTGATGATTATAGTTATCATACGAGTGGTATACTTAAAGAAAGAAGAAATTGTCTGTAAACGTGGGCCCAGCTACAGACTCTGCGAAGTAGAAGCTTGTATGAGACGAGCTAGGTTTGTATTTAAAAAAAAGTCGGGTTTCACGTAATAGAGAGATAGTCCACGATCGTTCAAATAGTAGCAGAGCGTTGGGTTACCACTTGCGTATGTTTACACGTGTTTAACTATAAACGTGTCTTAATCTTGTTCTCTTTCAGCAGTGTTTATCCTTGTTATTATAATTGTGATAAATATGCCGAGTTGGATTGATATACTGCCTAAAGACAGTTTAATTTCTGAGCTAACTAGATTAGGTCTCGAAGTCCATGATAATTGTGAAACCTTAAAACAGAGACTTGAGAATTATTTAAGTAATCTTCCTACTTCTGAACAACTCTTAATTAAACAGAGATTTATCGTAGATAGTTCAAGTATGGAAGGGAAGTCTACTGAACAGACTTCGAAGGAAACGCCCGTTGGTTTAGTTAGCGATTTTTCTGGGAATGTTCCAGACTTATTATCTCCAGCGATGGAAGAGAATAATAGCAGAATATTTCGAGAGTTATTTAAGAAAGTTAGCACTTGCAACGGAAAAAGGATTCCGAGATGCTGATATTTTTCTTGATATTTTGAACGTGATGAAGGACGATTATTTCGTCAATTCCGTCCTCACATGCGTCGATGGAATTCTTTTCAAAGTTTGGAGTTATGTGGTTCAGCTTCGTATGAATGAATGGAAGCTTTGGAACATGTGAAAAGTTTTATGCTGCCTAGTCGTCTATTAGAAGATTTCCGAATTAAGCTTGTTACCCGTCGTGTTTTCAACGATGTGAGGAATATTTATACGAATTAATTTTTGAGGTCCTTAGTGCTTGTCAATTGTTGGACCCCTCTATGTCGGAAGATAATCTAGTTGAGATTATTCTTCAAAATTTGTATCCCGCAGTCAGGTCTCATTTAGTCTTCGTCAAGAAACCCGCTAATATTGACGAAATGTATGTTCTGGCTAGACATATAGCTGATTCCGAAATTGCTGAGAAGCAAAGGAATTCTGCATTAGAAAGTTCTAGAAATGATTCGGTAAGTTCCAGTCCTTCGGAAAGACATTCTTCTTATTATTATTCTCAAAGGCAAAAAGATAAGATACAGTGTTATAAGTGTGGAGAATTTGGACACTATTCTAGACAATGTTTGTCTAAGAGCTATAACACGCCCCATGTAAATCTTCTCGCTCTTTCATCTCAAAGGCCTGAGAAGCAGGTTAAGAGAAGCAAAAAGATAGTTCTGTCTTCAAAATGTCATTACATAATGTGTAGGTATTCACAATAACTGTCCCGGCATTAATGTTGAAAAAAAGTGGTACTGATCTTGAAAGTGTGCTAACGCAATAGGTGGTGGGTTTTGATGTGACCCTGTGTTTTTTCTAAATTGCGATATGGGATTTAGCATGTTCTCAAGTTCATGTATGGTTGTCTTAAGTCAATTATTGTGAACTACATATGTGAAGACAGGTATGTAAATAGCTATTTATGTAATGGCATTGAGTGTGTTATGTTTTGTTATCATTGTATTCTCAGTTTACTTTTGCGTCTGTTTTTCCTTGGTTTGGTCTTGCTGCAGTTTTCCTTTCATCCCATCTTGAGCACGAAACAGAGTATTGGCAGTTGAGTATGCTGAGGGACGGCCGCTCTCGAGTATCCTCTTGAGTTGTTGCTGTATCGTTCATCCATCTCCTGATAAGGGACGGCTGAACGGGGTTGCGCTCCGGCAACCCGATTCTGTAGTTATTCAGCCGCCCGTGGAGAGATATCGCCTCTCGCTCTCCAACGTGGGAATCAACGTCTGCTGCCTGCAACTGGATATGGTGGATTGGTTGCGGCATTGAAGTGAAGATTGAATCTTAAGTACCTATTTCAGTGCTGCATTGTTTGGATCGCACCATGGTGTTCGAGCGAAATGGCGAAGATGAAATTAAAAAGAAGAATTGTGTAACGTGATGTGAATTAGATATTCTTCTTTTTGCTTGAGGGAGAAGGGAGTGATATTGGGCCGTGATGACGAAAAAATTACTGCCGTGACGTATTGTTACGTAATTTGTTTTGCTCTGTGGTTGTTAAAGACTGTGTTCTGTGCTCTTTCCCCTCCTGCTCCTCCTCTCCTCCTTACGTCATCGGCGCGGTTTGGTGTACGCCGATGCTTATGTCCGAGACGTGGAGACATGTATCGTTAACTTAAGTTTGGTTCCTGGAAGGTCGCCGGGGATCGAGGAAAGATCCCCGGGCTGAGGACTGTTCCGTTTTCTTCTGAACCAGCTGTTCAGAAGACGTATTTGTTTGTATGATTGAAGACTTTAATCACTATAGTGAAGAATGTAAGGATTTATTATGTATATTTATATTACGACTGTTCATTATTGTTTTCTATTTATTATGTTCATATTCAAGTTTAGACAGCTAATTGTATTGTTTGATTTTTCATGCAATCTCTAATTACATTCATTTTAGTTAAAATATCTTGATGTCGTTTTATTACGAATTGTTTAGCTGTCTTGTAGTGAACTTGAACCTGAGATTTGATTGCTGTAGAGCACGTTCTCGATTCTTTCATAATCAGATAATAATTTAGATTTATTTATTTAGCCTGGTGGAGTTAAGGCCATGTGGCCTTCTCTTCCACTCACCAGGGCAAACATATATTACATTAGAATATAACAATCACAATAAACTCTAATATTAAATACTAAATAAAAATTTGATCAAAAAGATAATATCTATTATATTATGATCTATAATGCAACTAGTTAATGTTAGTTAAAATTAAGACTAAAACTAATAATAAAATGTATACAATCAAGACATATTAATAATAGTAAAAGAAAAGAAAGATTAGCTGTAATTTAAAAGCGTTGATGATTATAGTTATCCTACGAGTGGTATACTTAAAGAAAGATGAAATTGCCTGTAAACAGGGGCCCAGCTATAGACTCTGCCAATCAGAAGCTTGTATAAGACGAGCTAGGTTTGTATTTAATAAGAGTCAGGTTTCACGATCGTTCACTACTCTATTGCAGAGAAATTCCTAAGAAGAAAATTAATTGATATATGTCTAATAACATTATGTTGATAATAGTATGTCAAAATTGATATTGTGAATAGCTACTATGAATTAAATTAGTATGTCAAATGGAATATGTAAAATTGTATATGCTAAAAGTCCTGCTAAGGTCTCTTCGACGAGAGCGAACGCCGAATATCACAGACCAGATACCGGAATTGCCATATCCTGCACAATATGAGCACTGCAATTAAACAAATAGGGTTTTGGGATTCTATGCTACAGACCACCTACATAAATTGAGATAAAAAATAAAAAATGCACAGATCATTATTGTAGTATGCGAATAATTCACTGGTCGACAAAAATATTTTTTTTTCTTTCACAAGAATGCAAATATGAGATTTTAGAAGTATTTTTCGTCCTGAATTTAAATATCATTTCAGTTTGTTCCTATCAGGCAAGAGTTTTCTGTGAGATTCATTTACGTTTTTTACAATTTCTATAATTTTTAATAAACTCCATCTAGAAAGTGGTAGATAGTGATATTCGGGCATATTTTGCATCTGGAACAACACTCTTCATGGTCCAACAGTAGTCAGCCAGCATATTAGAACTCCACTTGCCTTGGTATCCCTTTTCCACTGTGGAAATTTGCTGATGAAACGCTCACCGTGCTCATCACATACTGCTCCAAGATTTTTTGTAGTCGCAGAACGGGCATCATCACCCAATACTGCATTCGGAAGAAGAAGAAGAAGAAGAAGTCTAAGTGATAGTCCAAAAAGTGAATTTTTAAGGACATGTTGAATCCCATAGCTTTATAAGAATGTAGATGATCAGCCACTATGTCACGATAATTTTCCGCTTTATGGTTTCCAAGGAAATTGTAACATACATTTTTAAAAGACTGGCAGGCTGATTTTTTTCAGAGGATTTAACAGATCTTCAAAATGTTCTTCAGCTATAAGTGACCATATTTGGGGCCCTGTAAAAATTCCTTCTTTCAGTTTAGCATCACTGACTTCTGGTAATTTCCATATCAAGTACAAGAATCCATCAGAAAGTTTATCCTTAGCTTTGACAAAATGTTTTATTACTCCTAATTCAATATGCAATGGAGGTAAATATAATTTTTCAGGATTAACAAAGGGATATACGACACATTTTTCTGGCCAGGGATAAGAGATTAACGTTTAGGCCATGATTTTATAACGCAGTGAGACTTCTTATCTCTGCTGTCCCATTCGCACAAAAAAACAGCAAAATTTGGTGAACCCAACTTGCAAACCAAGAAATAAAGCAATGACCTTTGAATCACCACATCTGTACCATTTATATTTTTCATATTGGATTTTCTCTAAAACCAGGTACGGTAGTTCATTGCCAATATGTAGCAACACAGCCTTCAAACTAACTTTAGAGGAGTCTATTAACAATCGCCACTCATTTGGCTGGTGTTGAAGCCCTAGAGTTTCTATAACAGAACAAATATCATTGCAAAACACAATACTATTTTCTTGAGAGAAACAGTCTTTGACAGCACTATAGCGTCTACGATAACTACATATTCTTACATATTTTTGAAGTATATTCCAGCCTTTGAGTCTGGAAGTTAAAACAGTTTGCTGTTTAGACAATTTTAAATCCCGAACCAGGTCATTGAGATCTTGTTGATTTGGAGAGTACGGTTCTGATGAACAGCTACTGCCTTCATATGTAAGATCATTTTTAATTCCATCTGAATCACTTTCAGTTTGAGCTAGGTCAAAATCAGAGTTAAGAGTTAAGGTCCTATCTGCATTAGGGTTATAACGTTTTGGACTTTTGTGAAATAAAATATTTCCCGTGTAATGAATAGGTGAACGTTTGCTTAAAACCATTCAAAAAGGTCCTAATTTCACTGAGCTTAAAGAAAATGTCACCCCCAAATCAATGTTTATTTTCACAATATTTCTAAAATTTGTATTAAATCTACTCAATTAATATATTGTGTAGTATTGGTATAAAATGATGTGTAGTGCTCATACTCATTACATTTAGTATCTATGAATACTAGTGGATGGAAACAATAGCTTGTTTTTTTTACTGGGAATACATGATGTCACACAAGAAACGTTATAATACCACTCAGAAAAATAAAGGGACCTGGACGAATAATCTAGCTAGATTCCAGCAGTTACATAGAAGACGAAATGTGTCTACTGTACATTCTTCACTAGAAGAATACTGCAAGATTTCTCTTCAACTTCAAATTATTGGAAGGTATCAGTTTCTTGGATCAAAGGAAGAAATGAGAGAGTAGCGAAAATGTCTGAATAAGTTACAAATTTGTGGCGAAAGAAACTAAACTATCCCCATGTGTCAAATCAAGTAATATATACAAAGTACTGAAGACTTATGAAGAATATGTAAGGTGGAGAAAATGTGATACTCTTGACCAGCTCTTTGATATTTCAAAAGTAAATGGCCAATCGTTATCTACTGATGTCAGTAGATTGTTCCAACTACAATTGGAAAGCAAAGGACAGATTGGTTACTCAACAGGTAAAGTAGCACCAAAGGAAATAATTCACCCTACAAAGAGGCAGAAACTACCTACATAATCAATTTCAAAAAGTGTTGTTAAAAAAAAGCAGAAAAGGGTGTTGTTGTACCTCAATTTATCGGTTGTCAGCATCACATTCTGAACAGAATTCTACGTTTAGTGATGGATCAAGAACATGCTGAGAATACCAAGCCTCCAAACATTGAATAACCATTTGTATCTAAGTTGGTGAACGAGTATGAGGCCACGATTTGTGAATTGAAAGAAGATATCCTAGATACATCGGATTGGAGAGATGACATGAAGTTCCTGTACCATCTAACACATCCATTTATATTCTTTGAGGAAGAAGACGCTTTCCATTCATTTGATTCCAGAAAATTCCAAATATTAGTAATGCAAGATGGAATTCAAGAGCTACTCTTGCTCTACTTGCATTTATACTTGCGCCTACTACAAGTAATGCTGTGAAAAAAGTTTCATTTAAGTGGGCAGACTATAGTTTAGTAATCAGATGTACAATATGAATGACTTCAAGACCTTATCAAACATTTTAAGGGGTTTTTAAAAAAGCACTGCACTCTTTGGAAAATCATTTGAAGAAGGAGCAATCTGCATTAAGTATACCAAGAAGTAATCAGTGCGCCGAACATTCAATTAAAGTCCTGCAAGAATTATATGCCTCCTGTAGAAATAAAGACAAACTGTATCTCCGATTTTGTATGCAATCAACAATAATAAACAATGATTGTACATGTGGTTGAACACTTATCTCTTTTGTTGTTTGTATTACAGTATATATCTTGTGTTGCACAATAATCAGGCAGTAGTGAAATATTAATGTTTGATTTCGGGGTGACTTTTTTAAAGGAATATTGAAATGACAGTCGATTCTTGGGTACAGAGGTAAAAGTTCATCAGATTACGACACAGGAAGGTGAGGTTGTAAAAAAATTATAACCCTAATCTGCATATACTGGTACAGGGAACCCTTCATTGTGTAAGACAGGCCTCATTGCAGATGGCAAATTCGGATACTTAACTGTATATTTTGATTTAGATGTGATTCTTTTAATATTTGTTAAACAAAAATGACAATCAGTAAGATGATCCTTCAGTTTCCTCCAAATCATGGGAATTGCAAATGGCATATGATGTGTACCATTTTCCCACCCAATCAACAGTCTAACACACGAATCACAACATATATTTGGGGCCCAGCTCTTATCAAAATCACCCACATAATAGCTCAAGAAAAGTTCATTACACTCTTTCACAAGTGGTATGAATTTTCGCCTCTGAGATTTGAAGGCCAACTCACCACAAATATAGCAAACATTATCTGCATGATTTATACACTTTGGTGGCATGATGAAAGAAGAAAACTCTAAAACACAACATACGCAATACACTTCTAAACAGAAAGGAAGGAAATATATTTTCACTAGTGATATTCGTGCTAACAAGCTCACAGTCAGCTCAATACTGACACAGTGCAATGCAGATTAACAGGTCTGAACATGTTAAAACACGCATGGACCTGCACAATCTTGTATTTTGGTGGTTCAGCATGACATTAGATATAATTTCCTTAAATACAGCTTGAATAAAATCGCTACATATAAAGTAAAGTTTCCTATGACAGGTCAAAGAGAATGCTAAAATCAATTTTAAAAAAGTAGCTGTCACAAAAAAACTGTGCCTGATGGAAAAATTCTGACTACATATCTGAATTTAGTATGAAAAAATGCACTAGATTCACTAATCGGATTTCTTGTAAAAAAACCTTGTCGATCACATGAGGAAAAAATATATGTTGATTTCTTTTTACCAAATAAATGCGAGAAATTCTTTAAAGTTGAATGAGTAGTTGAGGTAATTTAAATTTAAAAATAGTTATATTTACAATGGAAAAACATGCATTACTCATTACTCAAACATAATAGCCAGCTTATTTATAACGGACGCCGGATAATCCATTAAATGTAAAACTAATCTGGTGTACACTAATTGCCTTTTTTCTCACTTTAACTTGCCCATTTTAACACATAACGAAATGAAATTAATATAGACTATTATATGGTTCACAAACTTACAAATGGATGAATAAATGTATAAAAAATGCAATATCATGGTGGAAATTAGTATTATGTTGGCTAACACAGATTGGAGTTTTGTAAACATTGGCAGTTCCTCCATTACTTTATGGGAGCGAAACTTGGGTAATGACCAGAAATTACAAAGCGTATAAATTAACTTCCTTAGAAGAATAAAGGGCTGCTTAAGAATGAAGATAAAAGAAAGAGTTAAATATATATCCACTGAATGAAAAATCAAAGAATACAAAGATACATTGTTTAGATATGTAGAATGAATTAATGTAACAAGAATACCAAAACAGCTTTTAACTTCAAGCCAAGAGAGTCAAGGAATGTAGGAAGGCCAGTGAAGTGACAGAACAACTGTGAGGCAGTTTGTCTAGCCCGTGAAATGAAGAAGAAGAATATGTTGGCCAACATGACACTTACAGCCACTTGCTCTCTGTTGGAACATTCACAGGTGCACTCCCGGCGTAGTACAGTAAACGTTTTTGTTCATTTTTGTGCTTCTATAATTAATTTCTAAACGTAAATGAAACTATAGAACACCAAGCTCCGGAACATATTAAAAGTAACATCGAAGGAGGATAAAAAATTCAATATATATATATATATATATATATATATATATTGTTGAAACTTGTTAATTATATTTTAATTAAATTTTCAAAATCGCTTCTATTGTTTTGTTTAAGCTGGTCAAAGGAGCTTCCATGTTGATCACGCAGAGTAAAAAACTAAGTGTTAGATCTCACGATTTAATATAGTATTTTCATTATGGCGAAGATGCAATATTGTTTAAACATCTTCACCATCTTTCTTGTTAGTAGGCTACGCCCATCATATCGATTGTTTTTATTTTATGAAGGCGGTTATATATATATATAGTACGTCATGTATCTTATAAGAAATATTGATTTCATTTCTTTATTATTGTTTATTAAACAATAAAAAACAAATTATTATAAATTACCTAAGATTGTGTCAAAATACAGTAATAACACACTTTTACATGATTTTGTTTTCTTTGCGGTCCGAAACATTTTAATAATGGGCACGAGAATATATTGTTTCGCCAATTTAAGAGTTACGTATGTGCTAATAGCAATTGCTAATAACAATTAGTTAAAGTAATGACAATATCAAGCGACTGTAAATATTAATGACAACTTGTTAGTGTTAGACAGAGCTATTGTAAGTGTCATAACTTGCTTAAGTATAATTAACAGAGAGAATTGTTTGAAATTCAAATAACAACCATAACCAAACAGAACAACTTAGCGTCACAACAACTCAAAATTATATTTTAAGGAAACGAAAATAAAAATAATAACTTGACATTTTAGAACTAGTAAAATAACATAAAATCTTAGACAGGAATATCAACAGATATAAAAACGATAGAAATGTTCTAATATTGCTAAACCAAGGCATGTAGTACCGCAGAAAACTGTAGTAGAGAATGCTGTCATATAGAGACTCTTAAAAAAAAATATATAGTTTAGTACGTAAGTTAAGAAAGTACATGCATTACAGTTCAAGACGACTTCTATAGAAGTCAGTTCTGCTTCAATTCCCGAGCAGACCGACCTACTTCATCTCTTGTGCAGGCTGTTTGTTTTTGGAGTTCTACTTCTCCTCTAACAGACTGCCCTGCTTCATTCGAGCAGGCTATATACGACTTTTAAGTCTAATGACTACAAGTCAAGTCCTGTCTTGAGTTACGAGCAGGCCGCTCGTGTTTTCTATTAGAGCAGGCAGCTTCTTCAAAGTTATTCTTCAAGTTATAATTAATACTTCAAGACTTGAATGTAAATACAGTTCTGCCCTCATCGAACAGACCAGTAATCTTACGCCAAGTGTTCGTAAAAGCTTGATTTCAGCACCTATTGTTATAGAGCAGGTCTTATTAAAGCAAAAGTTAAGATTCTGCTTAAGTTCAATACAGTTTTGTTTGTCTACGCGACATATTGAACATTGAGCAAGAAGAATAGTGAAGAGACTTAATAGTGAGATAGTGCGCACTTTCTACATGGTTCAGTGTACTGCTGATGTTCTCCGTAAACTACGTGAAGTGAAAAAACAATACTTGTGGACATTGTACTGCAACAAACTTCGCTTCAAAATATCAAGTATTGATGCTATTTCGTCAATTTGAATCGACGTACTATCAAGTCCATCGCAGAACACTACGGCGTATGCACAATAACTTCAAAATCAACAAGCGTCTTTCACTCAACTTCACGGTATAAAATATTGGTTTCTTACTATTTGTAGCCACTTCTAATTAATTTCAACCATTTTAATTACAAATACGGCTATTTTCTATGGTTTATAATTGTTAAATTCTAATTTTGTATTGTTAATAAATTTCAAGATTGGTAACAAAGACTATATTTATCACGAGATTGTAAAGAAAATGTATATTGTTCTATCTGGTCACACAATTAATCAAATCTATAAATTTCTATGATCATACCAATCATTTGCTTGCTATCTCTCATTCTTACTGTGAAATTTACCGATAGTTCCTCTGTTTATATCCGACCAACCATTCATAATAATAGACAATATTACTTCCTGTTTTATATAGATATACGAATGTGTTTAAAATTCACAAGAGAGATTGTGCTAGCCGTCGAGAAGAGCGGACGTGTTTTTGTTAGAGTGGTTGAAGTGTGCAGGGGACAAAGCATTATGGAAGAAGTTAGAAAGCTGATTGAAACATTGTCAACTGAAGTGAAAGAGGGGTTTGAAAAGTGCAACGTGGGTGAAAAAAATCGTGATATTGAGACGAACATGCATCGGATGGAGAACAGATTGAAATGGCTGGAATCTAAATTAGACTATCTCGAAAACTAGAGTCGCCGTAATAATATTGTGATATATGGTGTGCATGAAGAAGACAGAGAGAGCTGGGAGGAAACTGAACGTATAGTTAAAAGAGTAGTGGCGCAAATCGGGATTGATTTGGTGGACAGTGATATTGAAAGAGCGCACAGAGTAGGTCGTTGGAATAGTGGAAAGAGACCGATTGTATGCAAATTATCACACTACAAAATAAAATGTTGGATCCTTAGAGACAGTAAATATCTTAAAGGGACCGGTATCAATATTGCCGAAGACTTTAGTGAGAAGGTGCGCCGCGAAAGGGACTTTCTTAAGGGACACATGCTCGAGGCGAGGAGGCAGGGCTGCCATGCAATCATGCAATTTAATAAATTGATTATAAATGGACGAATCTGGAGCAGGGAACAACTACAAAATATGGACAACTCTGAAAATGAATTTGAAGAGGTCATTGACAGCGAGTCCCCAAAACCTACAGGGAACGCTTCAACAGCAGGTAGTCTCCTTACAGCAGAGGAGGGAGAAAATTCTACACGAGAGAAAGAGAGAGGGAGCACTACGATACTAACTCCCAGGAATCCAATAAACATACAGCAAAAAAACGGCCGAAAGCAAAAAGCATACCCCACCTCTAAGAGGTGAACGACCGGCGGACACAAGAACTCCAACAAGAAAATCACTAAGACTTCTGAATTTACCCGCAGAAAAGAAACTATTGAGAGGGGAAGTTCGAAAAATACAGGTAAGACTAATGACAAGGGAACACAATAGGGTTTGTTGACAGTCGGTTCATGGAATATCGAAGGGTTAAAACAAAAACTTTCAATGGATAGATGTGTAGAGTTTATTGAGACTTTTGATATATTAGCTCTAGGAGAAACATGGTTAAAAGGTAATGAATGCGTAAATCTATGTAATATGAAAGGTTATTTTAAGGGTAATCAAAATAGAGGAAAGAGAGGTAGATATCCAGGCGGTGTTGCCATTTTATATAAAGCTAACTTAGACCCATATATTAAAAAGGTAAATATTACTTTAAAAGAGGCAATTTGTATATATTACCATACAGGACGAGCAGAAATGTGTCTGTTGTCTATTTACCGCCAACCACTAAATTCCAGGTATGCCAATCAAAATTTTTTCGTTGAATTGTCTGACTCGTTGGCAGAAATAAAATATAGGTTTCCGGAAGCGGGAATAATAATTTTAGGGGACTTTAACTGTAGGATTGGGGAGGAAAATATCACTATAAAATCGAATGATAATGAAACACGAGGTGAGGGTAGGAGAAGCAAAGATAAGATTTTAAATTCAGAAGGAAACCAATTGTTAGCTTTTTGCGATGCATTTGAACTTGAAATTCTGAATGGGAAATATGGGGAAGATAAAAATGGAGAACTGACATTTATTAATAAAAATGGAAGTAGCGTAATCGATTATTCAATATGCACACAAGATATGATTCCAGTCCTAAGTAATTTCTGTATAGTTTCCAGAATCGAATCACACCACTTCCCAAACAAACTTACTTTAAATATGAAAGGTATTAGTGAGACAGTTAATGATGAGGTGGCAACAATATTGCGGCCAATTACACGTTTCAGGTGGATCGAGGATCTGAGAGAAGAATTTATCAGGAGTTTGGAAACGCTAATACAGGATCTGCAATTAAATGATCTTAGCGGGGAGGAAATTATTAAAACTTTGACAGAATGTTTTCAAAAAGCAGGGGAAAAATTCAAGGTTAAATACGCAATGAACCAGAAGGACAAAGGGTGGTACAATAATGCATGTAGAAAGAAGAAGAAATTTGTCGAAAGTAGTCTTTTAAAGTTTAGAAAAGAAAGCACAGATGAAAGCAGAAAAAATTATGCGCAAGAGAGAAAGGAATATAAAGAATTATTGGCAGAAACAAAACTAGCATGGCAAAATAAGAAATCCGAAGAAATGAGAGTCGCGACTGAAAGTGGGAACATTGCGGACATATGGAAAGCGTTAAGGGAACTCAAAGTAAAGTCCATAAATCGGACAAGAGTAACGCACGGGGAATGGAGAAGTTACTTTGATAGGGTGCTGCGAAATGAGAGGTTAAGATATAATCAAGGAAATATAGTTGAGATCACTGACCCAATTCATATTCAATTACTGGATCAGGATATTTCGAAAAATGAAGTGGTTTCTTCCATTAAATGTTTAAAGAATGGTAAAGCACCTGGGGGCACGTCGTAGCGTAGTGGTTAAGGCACTGCGCTACAAGCCGGAAGGTCGAGGGTTCGAGTCCCGGTGGGGTCAGGATTTTTAAACTGACCCAAAACTTCTGGCGGCACTATGGCCCTGGGGTCGACTCAGCCTCTAACTGAAATGAGTACCAGACGCTTGTTCTGGGGTAAAGGCGGCCGTCACGCAGGGCTGACAACCCGGCTGACATCAAGTGCCGATTGTCAAGAAAAAGTGGGAGCCTTAACCTCCTACTACCCCAAGGGCCTCCTGAGGTCTGTAGTGGGATCACTTTACCTTTACCTTTATGGTAAAGCACCTGGAATTGATGGAATACCAGGGGAATTCTTGAAAAATATGATATCATCCAATAAATTATCAGACGTTTTGAAAACTGCGTTCAACAAACTTTTTAATGGAGGAGATTATCCGGAAGCCTGGGCGACAGGTGTCATCCAACCGCTATACAAAGGGAAAGGTGGGGCACAGATACCAGAAAGTTACAGGGGAATTTGTCTCTTGTCAGTGTTCGGAAAAATATATTGTAAAGTACTTTACGAACGAATAAGACAATGGGCTAAAGAGAACAATAGGCTCTCAAAATATCAGGCAGGTTTTAGAGAAGGGTACTCCACGGTGGACAACGTATTTGTTCTGAGAACATTAATTGATGACAATCTGAAAACGAAGGGGGGTAAATTATTTTGTGCATTAATTGATTTTAAGATGGCATTTGATACTGTGGACCGAAGCGCACTTTGGGAAAAATTAAATCGGAAAGGATTGTCTCATAAAATGATACATGCTTTAATGTCAATTTATAAATATGTTAAATTTTGTATAAAAGTAGACCAAGGGCACATTACAGAGAGCAGTGAAGCCAATCGGGGAGTGAGACAAGGTTGCATTTTATCACCAATGCTATTTAATCTATTCGTTGATGATATTGTAGACGTAATGCTAGAAGGAGAAATTGAGGCTCCGGAGATAGGAAATGTTAGAATCCCAGTCCTGTTGTATGCAGATGATTTAATTATCTGTTCCAAGACAATCAAGGGATTGCAAAGAGGTCTTGACCTACTGGAAATATACTGTAGGAATTGGGGATTGACTGTAAATGTTAGTAAGACAAAAACAATGACCTTTAAAAATGGGACGGTTTATGGTAGAGCAGAGGAATGGAAATACAGAGATCAAGTACTTCAAAACGTGAAACCTTTTGAATATCTTGGTACGACGTTGAAAATGAACGGAAAGTGGAAAAAACATATTGATATAGCATTATTTAAAGGGAGGGGACAACTTAACAGTGTACTCGGTATTCTGGGTCGAGTGCCTGATATTCCAGTCAGCACATTAGAAAAAATGTATGCAGCGATGGTCAGGCCAGTAATGCACTATGGTAGTGAGATTTGGGGTTTCCAAAGAACGGAAATACTAAATAAGGTATATACGCATTTTCTAAAGTATATTACAGGACTTAGTAAGGCCGTTTCTAACTGTGGAATTTTATATGAATTCGGGTCATTCCAGGACGACATTAACTGTAAAATTCATGTACTCGAATACTGGTTGCGAGTAATCCAAGGTGAACAAACAATGCTTAGAGCAATTTGTTACGACCACCAAATTAAAAACATAGATGTTAAATTTTGGGCAGACGAGGTTAGGAGAGAACTCCAAAAGATTGGGATGGGCTGGATATGGGAAAAAGGGACTGAAAATCGCAAGAACGTGTGGAGAAAAATAAGGAGGAGGTACTTAGATATAAACCAACAAGATACTTTCGCCGAATGTACAGGAAAACGCTCACTATGTTTACAAAGAGACCTAAAACACGTCTGGGGAAAAGAATCGTATATACTCAACCTAGGATTTAAGGAGAGATCAGGGCTTGCTTTGTTTAGGCTAGGGGAATGGAAATTTCTAAAAATTAGCGACGATCACGATATGCGAATATGTCCAATGTGCGGGAACTTTGAAGATGAGATACATATATTAGGAAAGTGTAATGATTTAGAATATTGGAGACGTCAGTTATTACCGGAAAGATTTCTAAATTAAAATCGGGAAAGATTGGCATGCTACAAGTTATTGGTAAATCCAGAAAATTGGATAAACCTCGGTAAATTTCTGGACAAAACGCGAAAAATAACACTCATTCATGAATAAATATGTTATCAAAATGCAATACCATTAATTATTAACAATTATATATAAACTAATTAGTGTATAATGCTATTGTGTTATTATTTAATTGTAATATTAATGTGTTTTCTTTATGTAATTGTAATGTTAATGTTTTTCTAGTGTATAATGCTATTGTTGTATAACTTAATTGTAAGATTATTGTGTTTTCTTGATGTAATTGTAATGTAAGTTATGTTATTAGTGGATAATGCTTATTGTGTTTTCTTTATGTTAATTGTAATGTTAGTGCTGTTTTGTTTGTTGTATTTTTCTTTACCACTGAGTACCAATTATTACTTTATTGTAACGGACTGTCAGCAGCACGTACGGCTTACTGCCCGTGCGAACCATATTTGTAAATAATATTGTAATATCTTACTTTTTGTCTAATAAAGTCCTACTACTACTAAAAAGTCCTACTACTACTAAATTTCACAAAGAGTAGGGTGCGGTGTAGGCAAACAGTTTTCGGACACTTTTGAAATCCATAATGGGTTGAAGCAAGGAGATGCACTATCTCCTATACTATTTAATTTTGTACTAGAGCATGCCATCAAATCTTTAGAGGACGAAGAAGGCCTACAACTCAATGGTATTAATAGGCTGTTAGTTTATGCTGTTGATGTAGTAGGCCTACTTTTGGCCGATAGCGAAGAGATTCTAATAATCAACACGCACACACTATTGAGTAACACTAAGTAATTGGGACTGGAAGTAAATGTCAATACAACTAAATATGTGGTCACACGTAGAAATACATTATATAATGGGAATGGACAGATAATGACAAAGGAGGAAAATTTTGAGAAAGTGGCTGAATTCAAATACCTAGGAACAATAATCACAAATAGGAAATGAGATGCACAAAGAAATTAAACATAGGTCCAATTCTGGAAATGCTTACTACAATACATTACAGGGACTCTTGACGTCCAAACTCATTTGATAAAAACGTTAAACTGAAAGAATATAAAACTATTATTCTACCAGTTATATTAATAGATACAAAACATGGACTCCTACTTTAAAGGAGGAAAGGAGATTACGAGTATTTGAGAATAAAGACCTTTGGATAATTTTTAGACCAAAGAGAGATGAATAGACAGGTGAATGGAGAAGAATACATAATAGTGAATTACATGGTCTTTATAGGAAGCCAGATATAGTCAGGACAGTTAAGTCTCATCGACTGCGATGGACAAGACATGTGGCAAGAATGGGGAATGGAATACGTGCATGGAAGCTTCTTGTAGGAACATCAGAGGGAAAACACCTAGTTGGCAGACCAAGAATGAGGTGGGAGAATAACATTAACTATGATTTGAGGGAAGTAGATTATACAGGGAATGATTGGAAAACATTAGCTCAGGATAGGGATGTATGGAGAGCTTATGTCCGCGCGGGTATTGAACCTACGAGTTCGATAGTGCCAGTGAGTTAGAGTTTATATAGATATTGTTGCATTATTCCTTTCCAGTTATTCAGAACTTAACCGGGAAAATTTAAGGTACGTGTTTTAACAGTATATTTCGAAAGGATTTTAATATTGCTGTCCAGCTTAATCGATTCAAGTATTCAAACATCCGCCTAGTTTTCAGTACTGTTACAAAGGATTTGTTATTGAGAATGGTTCTTGTAGACAGTATTACATTAATAGCCTGTGGTGTGTATATCTAATGAATGAGAGATATATCCTGCAATCAAATAATTCCGGGAATAAGGCTTGGCGTTTTCTCCATACAAATTTTCGTTTTAAATAGAAACTTCAAAGTCATAACTCAGACGATAATGTGTAGCATAGGAATCGGAGAACCGTATAAAGTCGACATGAAACAGTAAATCTTATTGAATAAGATGGATGGGAGTTCCAACCTTCATCAAGTTTATAAATATTTATTCGTGTTAATGGTAGGTTCGATTTATACACTTAATTCCAAAAAGTAAATACTGAATGTTACAAAACCAGTTACATAGCAAACATAGGTTATAGCGTTCGTGAGAAGTGTTAAACTCTCATGATGGAATAAAATATTGAATATTGGATTATTTATAACATGTGACGCGAAAATGTTCTTCCAAGTTCCAATAATACACCATGCGCATGCGCCAACAAATGCAAAGCGGTTTGCACTATGGATTCACGGCATGTAGCCAACATATACACGATATTTAACGAACCTGAAAGGTACCTAACGCAATTTCAGCACTCTAATCTGTGAAAGAATGCATCACCCAAAACAAATAGTTAGTTCTGAAATTCTGAAGTTTACGTGTACAGTTAATTAGTACATACTCTGTGTTGGCTGCACTGGAACACGACTTTTTTTTAGAATATTCATTAAAATTAATATTGAAATAATCGTTAGAAAGAATGTAAAAATCATTGTTAATTGTGGGAAATAATTTGAAGAATGGAGCCCTAAGAATAAAATTTGACAGAAGTTTATGAAGGAATTAAAAAGTCGCATCACAGGTTGTAAAGAATAGCAGCTAAGCAGCTAAGGTAGGTAGTGCAACAGAAGTATTTTATTTAACGCCATTCTTACGTTAGATTCGATTAGAAGTGATGGGTTTGAGTTTTAAGACCCTAACGTGGGAACCATCTTTTAGGTTCACTGTATTATTCATCTTTATGGAATGACTGAGATCAAAACTGCTCCTCGATGATTATGATGTTCCTTGTTCGACACACATCAAGCATTCATACACATGACACATACTGCCATTTGTAGGGGCTGGCCCCAAGGTCTCGAGGAGGGGCTACAACCCTCCCTTTGTCTATATTCTCCCTTACGTTGACACAAAGGCTCAGAGTCGTGAGGAAGTACAAGAGTGCGACCCAATTAGACCATCACAACCACATATTTTAAACATCTAATGCTTGATATACCAATATAATTTTTTAACTAACATGAGATTAGATTAAAGGTGATTTGAAATGAATGAATGGAGATTAAATGACATAATGGGGAGGGAAGAGGAGTGGAGAGTGTCGATGGAAGAAAATCGGGAAACGGGGGAACCTCCAGAAAAGCCCAAAAATTTCGGTGTGGCCACGACCAATACCCCGCCAGGATTCGAACCTGAGATCCTAGTCGAGGCGGCAGCCCATGCTAGCCACGGCTCCACAGACAGGGCGTAAGAACACACTTTAACAATTCTCAAATTTGTAAAAATTCCCTCTTCCAACAAAACTGTTTTAATTAGATAACAGTAGAATGGAGGGAGCCTCCCAAAGAACAAACTTAAGACAAAACATGTTATGTATAATAAATTAAACGTAAAGTAGTGATTTACCCTTCATTGTATCTTTAACCTGTCGTGGTGGGGTGGCTTGCGTTCTTAAATGATTCCGAGAGCCGTGCCGGCGCGCCGGAAGCCGATAGGGTTACCCATGCCGGACTGTTCGAAAGTGATAAGCCAGACGAAAAATAGTACCTTGATCGAAACCGTAAAAGTACAATCATCAAGAAATGTAGACATGGGTTCTACTGGGGTAAAATTTTCTGGAAAGCTGTTAGTTTATACGTACACACACTATTAAGTAATATTAAGAAACTGGGACTGGAAGTAAATATCAATAAAAATAAATCTATGGGCACACGTAGAAATACATTATATAATGGAAATGGACAGCTAATGACATACAAGGGAAATTTTGCGGAAGTGGCTGAATTCAAATAACTAGGGACAATAATCACAAATAGGAATGAAATGCACAAAGAAATTAAACATACGCTCAATTCTGGAAATGCGCACTAATGCGTCGCATTACGTCCCAACTCCTTTCAAAAAACGTTAAACTGAAAATATATAAAACTATTATTCTACCAGTTATATACATGCAAACATTGACACTTACTTTAAGGGTGGAAAGACGATTACGAGTATTTGAGAATAAAGTTCTTAGGAAGATGTTTGGACCAAAGAGAGATGAACAGGCAGGTAAATGGAGAAGACTTCATAACAGTAAACTACATGGTCTTTGTAGGAAGCCGCATATAATAACAGTTAAGTCTCGTAGACTGCGATGGGCGGGACATGTGGTAAGAATGGGGAATGAAAGACGTGAATGAAAACTTGTTGTAGGAAAACCAGAGGGAAAACGCCCAGTTGGTAGGCCAACAATGAGGTGGGAGAATAACATTAAATATGATTTAAGGGAAGTGGATTATACAGGAAATTATTGGAAAATATTGGCTCAGGATAGGGATGTATAGGGAGCTTATGCCCGCGCGGGCAAGAACCTACGGGTCCGATAGTGCCAGTGAGTGAATGAGTTATAAAAGTCGGCCGCGGTGGGTTACTGGTTATGTTCCTTCTCTAGTTCCGAGAGACGTGCTTTCAAATCAGGCCGCGGTGGGTTACTGGTTATGTTCCTTCTCTAGTTCCGAGAGACGTGCTTTCAAATCAAGCCGTGGTGGGTTACTGGTTATGTTCCTTCTCTAGTTCCGAGAGACGTGCTTTCAAATCAGGCCGTGGTGGGTTACTGGTTATGTTCCTTCTCTAGTTCCGAGAGACGTGCTTTCAAATCAGGCCGTGGTGGGTTACTGGTTATGTTCCTTCTCTAGTTCCGAGAGACGTGCTTTCAAATCAGCCGTGGTGGTGTTACTGGTTATGTTCCTTCTCTAGTCCCGAGAGACGTGCTTTCAAATCAGGCCGTGGTGGGTTACTGGTTATGTTCCTTCTCTAGTCCCGAGAGACGTGCTTTCAAATCAGGCCGCGGTGGGTTACTGGTTATGTTCCTTCTCTAGTTCCGAGAGACGTGCTTTCAAATCAGGCCGCGGTGGGTTACTGGTTATGTTCCTTCTCTAGTTCCGAGAGACGTGCTTTCAAATCAGGCCGCGGTGGGTTACTGGTTATGTTCCTTCTCTAGTCCGAGAGACGTGCTTTCAAATCAGGCCGCGGTGGGTTACTGGTTATGTTCCTTCTCTAGTTCCGAGAGACGTGCTTTCAAATCAGGCCGCGGTGGGTTACTGGTTATGTTCCTTCTCTAGATCCGAGAGACGTGCTTTCAAACAGCCGGGGGGGTTACTGGGTGATGTTCTTCGCTAGTTCCGAGAGACATGCTTCAATCAGGCCGTGGTGGGGTACTGGTTATGTTCATATCTAGCCCGAGAGACGTGCTTTCAAATAAGCCGTGGGGGTTACTGGTTATGTTCCTTCTATAGTACCGAGAGACGTGCTTCAAATCAGGCCGCGGTGGGGTACTGGTTATGGTCCTTCTCTAGTTCCGAGAGACGTGCTTTCAAATCCAGGCCGCGGTGGGGAACGGGTATTTACTTCCCTAGTCGAGAGAACGTGCTTCAAATCAGGCCGCGGGGGTTCTGGTATGTCCTTCTCTAGTTCCGAGAGACGTGCTTCAAATCAGGCCGCGGGGGTATGGTTATGTTCCTTCTTAGTTCCGAGAGACGTGCTTCACAAATCAGGCGTGGCCGATAACTTTAGGATGGAAAAAACCAGCAAATCCTCGGAGAGTCTTTAAGCCGTGGGCCCGGAGTCTGAAGATTTTAGGCTCAAGAAAAACCACAGCCTAATAAAAATGCTTCTGTGCATCCGTAATTCTTACACACAAGATGACTCCTCAATGGTTGACCGCCCGACATCTATAGGGAAATGAGCGTAACTAAATAACTTAGGCCAGTAAGGGAGGCCCAAACCGGCAGGGGAAGAAGGGTTACGAAAAGATAATTATATTCATGAACTTGAAAAAAAAGTTACAACATCAGACATTCCAATACACTAGAAGAATAATGATAGCTTTCCATGAAAAAATATCTTGGGTGAATAGAAGGTTATAGACAATTCAGAAGAGATCAGCCGATTTGTAATAGCTGAGGAACGACCTCCTTTGACACCAATGTAAGTATGGTACGCATGTCCGTAGAAGCTTCTTGGTCGAGAGGTCTCAGTTAAAATTGCATCACATTCTAAGCTTTTTAAAATTAAGACCAAAATATAAAGTTAGAGGGTTATTGGGGAGCTTTTTATGTTAATACCGACAAATATAAATTGTAAAAATATGTCTCTTTGATTGTCATCCTCAAGTCTCCATGAGATCACGACCTACGAGAGCAAGAAAAAACAAACCATAGAGAAGTATGTCCGAGAGTCGGCACCATAGTACAACGGGAGATCACTTTTTGATAGTATAATAAAATATCCCGCGCCGACTCTTGGACGTGTTGTCTAGTTAATTTGTTGACTCCGCAGCACCTGGACAATCCCCGTTACAATAAGTAGCGGGTCCAAATTTAAAAAAAAACAATTATATCGACTGGGAAATTCGATATGGTGACCACATCAGACACATGCGGTTGCGAGGCTAACAGCCGACTGTATACCAAGGGCCATCTAGGCCTATCCTGCCACGGAAGGTTGGAGTCTTATTGCTATAAGACACAGCCAGGTCGACATTGTAATTTCTCCGAACATTTAAATTTCTGCCGAGGAAGCGACATTCTCGAATTTCCAATTCACAGAATTATGATACAGTACGGTTCCACCGGTATATTTTCGTCAGTTTTACCAACACACTATGAGAAAAAGTGGCTAAAACTGTTCACTATAAAAATGGCTAAAATGCAAGTTGTTTCCGGTGAAGGAAGCTGCATTTTAAAATTTATAAAATGGACTTACAAATTTGAAATTCCGAGGAACAATTTTGTAAATAGTTTTTCTTCTATTTTTTGGAATTCTGTTATTATAATGAAGTGACTATATTATGAATATAAAAGTATCTTAAGATATATATTTGTTTATTCTTACAAAGACAGATTCTGTCATGCTAGGTTTAAATTTCCTTAATTTTTTTCTCTTTAATTTTATCTTAGTTATATTTTTATTCTCTTCTCATTATAAATTCTTTTTCTATGGAATATTCTATGTTTATATCTAAACTCTCACTAAGTGGTGGTGTGAATTGCTATTTACTAATATCGTATGTAGTTTTAAAATTGTAGACTTGAGCCTATTCTGTATTAAGTGTACTATCTTATTAATAATCCTATCAGGAGATATCCACGTTTCTTTGTGCATATTTTCCCTTGCAAAAAAGCTATTCATCATGCTTAATTTTTTGTGGTGGCAAAATATCCATCCGTTATCATTACAGAATTTATATAAAATAATTAAACAAAAATAAAAATCGCTAGAAGTGGCTACGGAAAAGAAAAGTGATCACAAAATCAATTAGAGGCCTTTTCACAAATTTGTTACTAATTATATTTCTTTAAATAGGCAGATGTAGCCACAAAGTGGCTAAATTGACAAGCCTGCTTTCCTCGAGCGACGTTAGTGTACAAGTATATGTATAAATGGTCAATCAACTCTGCATATTTACACCAATAAACTTTATACATGACCAGCTAACATATTTTAATAAGCAATAAGAATATTTACAATAATTAATTTTAAGTTCTATTTTGAGATTAAGAGAAACAAATAACTGACTTATTGTTTTCCTTGTATGCATGCTTATAAGAACTGACTACACTCTGCTCAGTACTACATACTATTAACTTTTATGAATAGAGTTATGCATATATCCAGCTTTCTATAGGTATGTATAAAAACACAGATGTTTGCCCACATTTTAGGGAATCGTATTGAAGAAGAACTGTGGTGTGAGCAGATAAATTCATATTCACTGGGTGAAAACAATGCCATGTAACGTGCTATAGCTACGTCACAATTGTGATGATAATAATAGTTTATGTTTCAAGATCTTTATGTTATACTGAAACGTACGTTTATTAAATAAACCTTTAGAAATATTGATTAGAAAACATGAAGTGTCTGTTTTAAACATACAATTCTACTATCATCATGTCATCACATTTGAATTACCTAGCTCTGTAAGTATAATACGTCGACGGCGGTTGTCTAGTGGTTATGCGCCTTATCTCTGGTCTTGAGAGTCGCGTGATTCAAACTCGGCCACAATCGATTTTTTTAGGATGGAAAAATCCAAGGGAAAAGTCCATTCAGAGATATTTTTGGCCGTGGATTCTAAGTCTGAAGGTTTCGGGCTCGTAAAAGAATCTCAAGCTTGAAAGAGAGGAATCTGGGCAAAATTTAACAGATCTTCCTAAATGCGAGAAATATTTTAGTTGCATAGTAGATATCTCATTGAGGCCGCATGCAGATCACATGTCACTGACATCTTTAGGGAAATAAGCATAACTAATATACCTTTGTCAAGAAAAATGGGCGGCAAAGTCTAGACCCAAATAGTCGTGAGGCAATAGGTATAATACATTGAAATATATTACAAGGGAAATATCAACCTTTGCATTCCGAAACCTACCTTGAAATTTGTTCTAGAGAAGCATTATGATGTACCATATAGCCTATCTGCCGTTTTTACTTGCGGAGACACTAACATACAATGCCAAATCTCACTTTAATTATACTGAAGATATAACACTACTATCACCCATTGAAGATGCCCTTCTACACTGATAGAAAAACATTGTTCTCGCTGCCATCATGTCATCCCTAGACACAGCGTAGAAGATATGAAGAATACAATGGTGTGGCAACAAGGAGCGTGGTCGACCCTGATGGGTGAACAGCTCCCGAAACGAATCGCAATGAAAACGTAATGTGTTTAACTATATAAGACCTAAACTAATGACTTGAACCTATCAATCCTTGATAATGGCATGTAAGACCATGCCGAAACGTCGGAATCAGTGGTCAGAGGCTAACCTTGAATCCATGACGCGGAAAATCCAAGAAAACTTTCTTAATCGTACTTATATCGGCGAACATCTACAATATAACACACACATACACATGCACACACACACACACACAAACACAAATATATATATATATATATATATATATATATATTGAATAAGAGTGGAACAGGTCCACATCCTTGTCGAACACCTTTGCTTGTACAAATAAATATAATAACCGCATATCATGAAAATGAAAGTACATTTATAATTTATTATGGATCTTCGACCTTGTCTACAGTACTTCGATAGTTTCCAATTAATAGACCACTTTACACACGATTATTCATAGAGATTCTGTATAATGTGGAAAATTAAATTAGAGTTTATATTAAGATACTTTTAGCTCAACTCAGCTCGCGAAAAAGCTATCCTCTTGCTCCTAATATATATATGTATATTAAACTATGGTAGAATGATCTTTAATCAGGAGCTAAAACATACATTTCAAAGGGTACAAATTGAATGAATTCGCTCAGAAAGAAGATGAAACATCTTTAAAATTCAATAAGACGTAGAAAAGAAGATCACGGTACCATAATGGAAAAATTATCCATCAAAAATCAAATTAAATGTACGGAATTTTAAAAGATTAAGAAGTCACAATGTGGAGAAAAATTCCATGGAAGGCAGTTTTATTACTATTTTATTAAAATAATCGAGAGGCTAGATTCATAAGACCGTAAAGAAAATACATCACAATGTTTGATGTTTACATTCATTTTTAATACAATTCTCACCCCTACACTACTTATAAAGGACGTCTTATATTTTAAGTTGGCAACGAAAGATAACCCTAGCTTAGCTTCAGGCAGGAAGTTTTTATCTGTACAAAATTGATTATTAGGCTATACAATAATTGGCTGCATAGATTTTTTTTAATTTTCAAACATCCAAAATAAATGTATAATTGTCAGTTGTATCAGAGTTCGATACCCGGCGGGATTGAACTTTCGACTCTTCTTATGCCACCGTGTACCAGTGAATATTCGATAGGAGAACAAGTGACTTTTAGCGCTGCTTTGGCTAATGTGATAACACATGTTGCCGCTAGAGCCAACTATAAACATGTTTGCTCACATATAAGGGGATTCTATTCCTAGAGTCCACCTACATTAGTGTAAGTTTGAGAAGTTAGTGTTAGTTTGGGTGAGAAAATGGACGAAGTGGTACACGAGATTAGAGTAGCGTTCACTTGTTTATAAGCGGGTTTTTGCGAAAAGTTGGCTACGTTGTCTGAGCAATGACTAATACACATTTACATTGCAAATATGCTAATTTTCGGTTACTTAGAGCTCTACCTCTCTTTATTTAAAGAAAGTTTCAGATTTTTGGGGAAAAAATCAACATATATGTTTCTCTGAGGTAATTATTTACATATGTGGGGCCAACAGCCGGCTGGTAGGCTAAGGGCCTGTCGCATCAGGAGTTTAATTATTTACATACTGCAACAATTATTTGTGTGTTTTTCCGTTCTTTATTTATATTTATGTTGATGACATGGTGGCATAGAATCCCCGAAATTGTAATTGTAAAATGTTCAATATCGATGCTAGGATTTGTGTGAAGGTGTACAGTTTTCAATCGCTATATTATTCCCCAGATGCCTGGATTAAATTCCAAACCACTTCCAGTGCATATCTTTAGAAGGCATGTGATAATGTTAATGGTGATTCGTCCATCGGATGCAATCTCCTTGGTGCTTTTCGACAGGATTAGGCTAAATGGTGACACCGGGTTTCACTTCCTTTCTGTTATTTCTCGTTATCCTTTTACAACATACACTAATTACATAAACACTTGAACATCCACTCATCTGACTCCTTTCTCTTCACAACACACATCATGTACGTACAGTATTTGCCGAATTGGTCATCTTTATGCTGGACCCGAAGCACGAAAAATACAGTGCATGACATGGGAACACACACACGTATTAAGATTAGGCATAAGTTATTGGAATTGGTTTGAAACTCATGGGAAGCTTGAACACTAGTATCCAAGATTCTTTGCCAACGAAAATCAAATAGGCGGTTATTTCTATGCACCTGCCACCTAACCTTAAGAAATTTCCGGGTGCTATTTTTTTTTATAGGAATGAGGCCCAGAAACCGCCAGAACGCGGTACAGTGATGTTGTATCATACGTAATGTCATTTTTAAACAAAATCTTATTTATATTTGTTTTCTGACAAGGAAAAAACTACTCTTTAAATTAGAGACTATCGTGTTCAATGTTCTTGAGCCACCTTTCAGCGAAGTTTATTATCCCGTGACGGTACCAGTTGCTGGTATTTGATGTGGCAAATTCGTTGTAACCCACTTCAACAACGTCAATGTTTTCGAAACTTCACGCAAGAAACGGGCGAAATAGACCATGGATCGCCACTGATTGAAATCTGAATGCGCAAGATCAGGGCTATATGCTGGTTTGGTATAAGTTCGATTCCTCTCAATTTCTTATTTTTGTTTTCATGGTTGTTGATGCAACTTGGGGATCTTGTATTGCCCTGCTAGAGAACCCAATCTCTGTTAATTATATTGGATATCACTGTCTCAAAATTTAATTAACTCTTTCCAGTTGTTGAGAAAAATGATCAGCATCGACTGTGCGCCCGTTTGGACCACAACTTTAAAATTCCACCAGACACACAACATTAACATTAAACACTGACATTACTTACGAGGCAAACTAATATCTACCCCTTCGCTATCCAGAATTAAACCTGAACCATCCACATATCAGGCTGATAATCTGGATCTAGACCAAGATATTATGCTGTGGTACACAAGTATCTCAATTACCTACAATTTTACAAAATTAAATATTATAGATTACGTAGCCTACTTTTGCACTTACAATTTCACATATGTTTATGTTGATACAGTGACCATTTCAGGAACATCTTATATATAAAGCTTTCTAAGATTATATTTATATTACATTGTTATTGACTATAGAAATTTCGAGTTCATTGCGTTTGAAATTTGACCGTTTACGTATTTTTTGTGGTCGGCGTTCCTGATCACAGAACAAGAAGCCTAAAGTATAATTCCGATCTTAGATATGCGGATATTATTCTAAAGGTAATTTTGATAATTCTAGAAGATTTTATATACTTGGGAACATGTGTACCTCTCAGTAACCATGCAATTATAGAGATACATAGAAGAATAAAATGACTAGTAGAACCATTTTTGTAACACCATTTTTAAAATATAAAATATACATCGCATATAAAATTTCTCTTATATAAAACGATAATACGACCAACACTTGTATGTAGAAGTGATAGCAAGACTCTTTCACAAAATGCTAACAAATTAACATATGCAATCGAAAGGAAGATACTAAGGAAAATCTACGGCTCAATTAACGATCAGCGAATTTGGATAAATAAAATAAATGAAACGAGACAGCTATACAGAAAACTCAAATATTAGATGTTATTAGGCTTAAAAGAGTATAATGTGGTAAAAATGGGCGAATAAAGAGGACAAAGAAATGTCTTACAAGAGCACATTGGTGGAAGGAGAACAGTGGGACGGCCGGGAGGGCGATGAGAGGATGCAGTACGTACAGATGCAACTTCTGGGAATTAGGGCATTGGAAGTTGGTGCTAGGAACAGGGAAGAATGGAACAGGGGAGGCAGGCCCGATTCGGGCTGAAGAGCCATAAGATGAATCGATGTCCTAATTTGTCCTAAAGGAACCTATTGTAATACAAAATAACAATTGATGTGAATAAATTAAAACATCTGCAATATAAACCAATGGTTTATATTTAGTGTAAATTAATATGGCGTATATTCGAGATCGTTCGGGTTAATTTGTTAGGAAGATGCCCATTATACACTACTTTGGGTTTCAGGAAAGTGGATTAGAGAAAATAGTCAGGAATGTAATTTTAAATCTAGAAAACAAAAATGAATAAAAAAGGGGAAACAAGCTGATCCCTCAGTGGGAAATAAACATGTTAGGTAATCAATGAAAAACAGTCCGTAGGATGGAGACCGAGCATGAAAGCGACGAGTTATGTAACAATGCATCTTATTGAAACGTAGCACATTAATATCTTAAAAGGGTCCCAAGATTGGATTGCTTCTTGCTAGATATTTCTAGGCACGCGTGATTATCAAGAATCAGGCGATTTACAATTTAATTTAAAATTACCTTAAGAAATACGTTTTTAAAATATAATTGGAGCTGATGCATTAGAGCAGTATATCAATATTATATATTACAACGTTTACAATATCCATCCATAGTAATTCTCCCCGAAGGCAGGTCCTTCACTGCAATCATAGCATTATCATGCTATGCTTGCAGCTTTACTAGGAAATTGTAGGTGTGGTAGCTTCCCGTTGCTTTCAACACCGGCGAAGGATGATGATGATGATGATGGTGATAATGATAATGATAAGGATGATGATGATAGCCATATGATTTCGGGGACCGTTTGGACGTTAAAGTTTCCCTGACATTTGTCTTACAGGTGAGGAAAAACCCCGATAAAAACCTCACCCAGAAAAACTGTCCCGACCGGGGATCGAACCCGGGCCCGCTGCATGACAAGGCAGCACGCTACCTCGAGACCACAGCGGTGGACTGTTTACAATATAATACAGTAAAACTTGTTTAATCCGGAACGTGAATAATGCAGAAATCTGTCCAATGTGAACACATTAATTGGTC
Organism: Diploptera punctata; assembly: GCA_030220185.1. Classification (NCBI taxonomy): domain Eukaryota; kingdom Metazoa; phylum Arthropoda; class Insecta; order Blattodea; family Blaberidae; genus Diploptera; species Diploptera punctata. The sequence goes on along the minus strand of JASPKZ010003871.1, from coordinate 1,344,488 downwards.
CCGGCGAAATAATAGTTACTTTACGTATGTTTATTTTGCATAAAACGTAATCTGTCCAACACGGAAACGGAAGGATATTTCTACACAATCCCTGAAAACAGTTATAAAGCGGAAAGAAAGAGCAATAAATTACTTTCCACTTCATTGAATTCCCGTTCTGCTAAAAAAATATGGAATGATTCCTGCCGCCGGTTGAAGTTGAGATACTACCTGTACCTGAAATTTTATTTCGGTCTCACTGCACACCCGTTTGAGATATACAGATACGTATCTTACAAATAACAATTGCAATGTATTTATCTTAAATTTGTTCTGAGACCGATCTTTCACAGGTAACGTTCTGAATTTACAGAATAAAGATGGCTAAAACGTATGTATCATTGTCATTAAACGAAAAAGTGAAAATGATTGAACATAAATCTCCACATTTCCGGACCGATGCTCCAAAGTCAAGCACTACCTCTTGCTAAATCCATAGGGAATGACCTTTTCAATGCATCTTCGCGTTGGCTGAATAGTTTTAAAAGACGACAGAATGTGGTGTGGAATGAAATTTGAGGGGAATCAAAGGATGTGGACAAAAGTGTAGTTATTAGTGACCGGAAACCGAAACTGCATACTTTAATTTCAGATTACGCGCCGAAGAGACATTTTTAACACTAACGTAACGGGACTGTTTTTTTTTTTCGCGCGTTACCGTCCAAGTCGCTCATACATACTATACTTTGCTTTTAAAAGGCAGCGGAATTACAATTAATCCAAGGTACGTAAAAATACATATACGGTACTCTATAATCTAGGATTATTGATAAGTTTTAGTTTTTTATAATGCGGAATTTTGTCTAATGTGGAAAAAAATGGCCCCATGCGATTCCGCTTTGAGCAAGTTTCACTGTATACAAGAAACAGGGACTTCTAACTTTATGTAGTACATAGTTCAGACGACTGTAATAGAATAAATACATATGCAGGTCTACAATTTGTCATAAGTAATGGCACGAGTGATTTCCAATTTATCAAGAGTAGCATTTGTTAGGACTACGTATCGAACAAAATTAAGCTGTTTACTCACAAATCATTATTTAAATATAGTTATTTAAAAATATTTATATATTTAATGTAAACGGCGATGTTTGAAAACAAATGAGAAGTGCTTGCTTATGTTTCATTTGTTCATCCAGTGCAGCTTCATCATACTATTTATTGCCAAATAGTATCGCAATATTGTAAGAATGCACCCTAGTGGAGAAAAAAATGAAACACATCAAACCGTATATTATAACCAACATTATAGGTAATTAATTATTTTTTTCGGAAACAACTCAGTAAAATCAGTATTTAAAAACACAATTTTATTAAACACACATTTATCAAATGTGCAGGTTACAGGAATCTGTTCATAATTTCCACGTTCAAAGCATTTGTTGGAGAGTTATTCACTACAAAATAATGCTCTGACTTGTTCAGAATATTGAGAAGGAGGAGCTTTCTTTATTTTGGTAATAAAAATTCGATAATTATCGAGGCGAAACACGACTGTAATTGGTTTATAACAAAATTCATTGAAACGTATTTGTCCGTCCGGTTTAACACTGTGAACAGAGTTAAATATATATCCATTCAATGGTAAAATCAATGCATATGGTGAAAAATATTTTAGACATGTAGAAAGAATGAATGTAACAAGATTTACCCAAAGCAGAATTTAACTACAAGCCAAGAGGTTCAAGAATGTAGGAAGGCCAGTGAAAAGATGGGACAGAAAAGCTATGAGGCGGAACAGGCATTTTGTCTAGCCCGTGAAGTGAAGAAGAAGAAGACGTGATTGGTCATTGACTCCCATTTGAGGCATGAGTTATATAGTCTACAGAAGATATTCATAATAATTATTTATAAAGAATGCACTATATTAGGAACACAGGTTGTTTCTCGAGAAATTAAAGAGTCACTAAAAAAAAGTATTAATCCACATGGATCGGAGTGTTTCGGAACTACGGCTTGTGACATGAAATCATGCATAACAGTACATTATTACCTATTTATATATTATTGTATAATTTCACACACATTTAAATAATATCTACTGAATCATTTTTCCACTAATTTATTAAACATATTAAATACATTAAATCAACGTACACTTAGCGACAAAAGGAATGGGCCGACTCTTGATCTCGAATATTTCAAGTTCTAACGCGCGATTTACACAAGTAAACTAATAGCAGAGTAGAGCTACAATACGTTTCTCTTCTTCCTTTCAAGAACATTCTTTCTAAATACAACAAGGAAGTGAGAGCTTAGCTCAGTGCTTAGTGGCTTGATTCATATGCAAGAGTTAATAGGTCCGGTTCCCGGTAGGTAATTTTTTTAATGTTAAAATGCTTTCTATTTTATTCCGTATGTTCATTCTTTAAAAAAGTACTAACTGTTTGGAAGTATTACTATTTTTATTAGTAATATTATTTATTTATAAACAGGTTTTCAGTGAAATAAAACATCTTCCTATGCCGAAAGCTTTTTTAAATTTCTATCTTCTTTTTCTTGGGTACATTTTGAGTTAATTTTGATCCCCAGGTAATTACATCATTTGATAATCCTATTATTATTATTCTTCTAATTATTATTATTATAGGAAAGCAACAGGATTAGATAATATAAATATGGAGTTAGTCAAATATAGTGGAATATTGTGTAAACTACGAATACTTCATCATCATCATAGTACATTCACGAATTTAGGCCATTTGTTGACCTGTTTCGGCCTCAAGAGAAACACCATCCAGAAGTCTTTTGAGTGGACGTCCTGGTCTTCATGTTGAGACTTGAAAGTAGTTTTGAAGTTCCTTAGGACAGGTTACTGGCCCGACGCTAAGTAGTCCAGTGGTAGTGCTGCTACCTTTTAGTCTCTGGACAGACATTAGGATACCGCATTTACTCAGTACCTGATGGAACGGTTATACCGCCGTGACTTCATCTAATTAATATATGTTGGCAGACCTATGGGATTCCAACCACTTGGAAAACAGCAATTGTGAAGAATATATTCAAAAGACGAGACCGGAGAAATTGCGAGAATTACAGAGGGATTAGCTTAATGAATACTATCTACAAGATATATACGAAAATAATAAATAATAGATTGAGAAACATAACAGAAGTAATAATAAATGAAAATCAAAGTGGATTCAGAAAGGGAAGGTCATGTATAGACAATGTCTTTACACTGAAATAACTCATAGAAAAGAGAAGAGAACATAACTTAGAAACTCACATAGGATTTATAGATTTGGATAAGGCCTTCGATTGAGTAAACAGACAAAAATTATGGGAAATATTACGAATGAAAGGATACCCGCTGTGCCTTGTTGAAACAATAAAGAAATTATATGAAGACACAAATATAATTATAGATACCGCATTCAAAAGAACAGATACAATCAAAACAAATACTGGATTACGACAAGGATGTAGTTTATCACCCACTTTGTTTAATATATATATATATATATATATATATATATATATATAGACGATATTTTAAATAAATGGAAAGTTTTAGTGAATCCAGGAATAAGAATGGATAATAAAGTGTGCATAAATAATATTCTATTTGCCGACGATGTAATCATAATACAGAAACATGAAGACGACTTACAGAAATCAATGCATGCATTAAATGAAATATGTAAATTATAGGATCTAAAGATTTCTGTAAGGAAAACGAAGACCATGGGTTTTAGAGGAAGAGATCCAGTGAGATCCAAAATTATTTTAGAAAATCAAAGTATAGAACAGGTGTCCAGTTTCAAATATTTGGGCTGTGATGTTGGCTACAATGTGGAAAGAGATATTGACTCCAAAATAAATAAATTTCAGACGGTGTGTGGAACAATACAGAGAACATTCAAAAATAAAATTAGAAAAGAAACCAAGATAAAAATGTATAATGTTATGGCGGTTCCCACAATATTGTATGGTTGTGAAACTTGGGCTCCAGTGAAAAAACAGAAGGATAGAATACAGACGGCAGAGATGAGGTTCCTAAGACAAATGAAAGGATGTACAAGACTAGATAGAATAAGAAATGAGGATATAAGAGAAGAATTGAAAGTACAGCCTTTATTGGATAAAGTCACGAATTACAGACAGAAATGGATTGATCACATGGATGGAATGAGTAAGGAGAGATATCCATTGTTAGCAAGAAATTATCAAGCAAGAGGAAGACGTGATGTTGGGCTGATACATTATGAAATCGGAACGGGCAATTGCCTAATCCCTGGAGTGATGATGATGATGATTATTATTATTATTGATGATGAATTATTATTATTATTATTATTATAGATGATGGATTATTATTATTATTATTATTATTATTATTATTATTAATGCAATTATGTCAATCATTTATGGGCTATTAGTACGCTGGACTTGACACACATAAACCAAATACTTTAATTGAAGGGTGAAACTTTTTCTTCACTAATCCATAATAAGTAAACAAACTCATAAATATATGAAGCTATATTATACATTTATGTAATAATATACATTTATAGCATTATTATTAAAATGTAGTACTACACACACACAATTAAATTTACACCGGTAGCTAAATGATGTTACAGAGTTTACGAAGGCAGGAATATTCCGTAAGATAGTGTAGAGTGGACGTCGATTATGTGGCAGAAATTAAATTTTATAGGATGTATTTTGCGAAAATATAAACGAATAAAAAAATTGTCGGAGGGTTCGAACCCTGGCTTTTACATAATATATTCTATCTCGTAAGAAGTTTAACGAACTACGCTACTCGAACGCCGGATACTAGTTGCCTTGTTTACTTTTGTACTATGAACGAGAGTTGAACTTTATTTTAAATGTCGCAATTTGAGCATTATTGCATTTGTCGAACACTCGTAAACATCTAGAAACATGTGTCCTTCGCTGTCCTTTAACGATTTAAGACGGTTAAAACCAAATGCAGCGTATTTAAACATTTAACAATGCGTTACCTCGTGAACCGCAGCTATGGCATTCCGAGCATGCGCAGTGGGCCATAACAGGAAACTGCTTTTTGAAGCGGCTCATTCTTGTTGTCGCTAAGTGTACCTTATAGGACACATTGCCAACTTTAGGATAATTTAATTGTATGATTTACGTGGCGATTGCTAGAGTGAATTTTTAATTTTGGGTTTAAGATAAGCCCTATTTCTAAAGGCTGGATTTCGCTGAATTTTGGATAACACTTTCTTCGCCTTGTTTTAATAGAATATACTAAGTAACGGCGTGAAACATCAACATTACGAATGGTACAGCTATTTATAAATTTTCGTTTCGGGTGAACTACTGCACTTAAAGCTCCGATTTTGTTGGTTAACCAACTCTACCTTACTTTTTCTCATTAATTGCTATATACCAAGTCTGGTTTTGATAAAGCAAACATTTTCGCCGTTAGAAAATTTAAGGAATATATATATATATATATTCAATGGTGTAACGTCCCGATGTTGGGCCTTAGCATTTCCTTTATTAGGAATTAGTAGACTAACTTAATTTAGTTACGCTTATTTTCCAAAGAAGTCATGCGGTCAACATACCGACCCAATGAGACATCTAGTAGGCAAGTAAGATTTTACCAGGAAGAAAGAGGACGGTAAATGTTGCTTAGAGGCCTTTTTATTTAGACTTAAGCATATTTTACGAGCCTCAAATATCTTCATTCGGGACCCTGGCTTAGAGTACCTCCCAGAGGACTTGCTCCTTAGATTTTTCCATATATATATAATATATATACATCGATTCCGGCCGGATTTGAACCAAGCGATCCTCCGGACCAGAAGCAAGGAACATAACCATTAGCCACAGAGTGGAACTCCTGACCTGCGGCTGGGCTAGCGGGAGAAGCGCATGCCGGCCGCTGAATCCTCACTCCGCGTCACACGGCATAGCAACTGCACGGATAAACTCGCGCCGCCGAGATATTGAAAGTTAACCGCCTGGAGAGGCAGGTGGGTTTCAAGCTTGTAAGGTGAAACACGCGTTGTGTATTCTCGAATTAGAGGTCTTAGTTCATAATTATTATGCCTCGATCTGTGTTTACAGTACAGCATAGGATTTCTATGTACGATAATTAGGTCCCTATGTGAAAACAGAGTCTTGCATAAAAGTCGATAGTCGATTTCGAACACAATTTCCAGGTGTAAATTCTCCAAGTAGAGATACCGTTCGACGACTTGTACATAAATTTAGAGAAACGGGTTCTGTGCTCGATAAGAAACCAAATGTAACAAAATGTGTGCTTACTGAGGATAAATTTGATGAAATAGGAGAAAGATTAGAACATAACTAACACACTGGCTGTATCGAACCCATAGGTTCATGGCCAAGCGGACATAAGCTCTCGATACATCCGTATCCTGAGCTGTTTTCCAATCATCCCCTGTATAATCTACTTCTATCAATCATGGTAGTGTTAATCTCCCACCTCATTCTTCGCCTACTAACAGGGCATTTTCCGTCTGGTTTTCCTACAAGAAGCTTCCATGCACATCTTTAATCCCCCATACGTGCCACATGTCCTGCCCATTGCAGTCTGCGAGACTTAATTGTTCTTATTACGAGTATATCTGACTTCCTATACATCTCATGTAGCTCACTATTATGTAGTTTTTTCCATTCAGCTGTCTGTCCATCTCTTTTTGGCCCACAAATTTCCTAAGAAATTTATTCTCAAATACTCGTAATCTTCTTTCCTCCCTTAAGGTAAGAGTCGATGTTTCGCACCCGTATAATATAACTGGGAAAATAGCTGTTTTATATACATTCAGTTTAACTTTTTTGAAAGGAGTTGGGATGACAAGAGTCCCTGTAAGGACTTGCTCCTTGGATTTTTCCATCCTAAAAAATCCATCGACCCCGGCCAGGTTTGAATCCGCGACCCTCGGGACCAGAGGCAAGGAGCATAACCACTAGTCCACAGCGGCCGACTGTAATTATTGTTCGTAGGTATTAGAATTCAGCCACTTCTTCAACATTTCCTCTATTTGTCATTAGTTGCACATTTCCATTATATAACGCACTTCTATGTATGAACATATATTTAATTATTAATGTTTACTTCCAGTCCCAATTTCTTACAAGGAAAGTACTTATGTTGGACCAGTTGGATTGTAACAAAAATTGCTCCATGTTTAATGAAGGATACTGAACACCGTTATATTAGTCATTTTATTGTAAATTCAATAGTATGCATAATATTTAATAGCAAATAAGGAACAAGAAAAATAAATAAAGGCTTGGCATCGGCATATGACACAAAAATAAGTAAAACATTCGGAAAAAATAAAATAAAGAAAAAAAAATGTGTGGTGAACGAGAGAAGAATTGAAAGTACAGCCTTTATTGGATAATGTCACGAATTACAGACAGAAATGGATTGATCACATGGATGGAATGAGTAAGGAGAGATATCCATTGTTAGCCAGAAATTATAAAGCAAGAGGAAGGCGTGATGTTGGAAGACCTAGAAGACGTTGGGCTGATGCAATATGAAGTCGGAACGGGCAATTGCCTAATCCCTGAAGTGATGATGATGATGAACGAGAGAAGAACAAAAAAGGGACAGGGAGAGAGAGATAAACCTACGAAATAAATTTTGCAACGGAGCGGCACGGTTACTTGAAGAGCCGCGCACCGGAGTGTGAATGTTTTTTTTTTTTTTTTTCACTCCGGCAGTCGAGTATCCGTACAGTATGTACTAAATGTTTCTATTTAAACATAGAAAATCAATAAATTGAAAGCTAATAGAATATTTGTTTTATTATTTATTGATTGGCATATTTATGGTGTAAATTAATACTTATTTTTTTAGGACATAACAGTATATTTACACGTAAATGCGTACATTTACAGGCAATAGTCTTGTGAGTCAATGAATATTTCATCAAAAGAATAAAATAGGCATAATAAAACCATTTTACGTCTTAACTACGTTAGAATCTATAGTTCAGGAAGATTTTGAAAAACACGAATAACCTTAATTGGAGGATGACCAAGAGTGGCATTTATTAGGACTATTTAACGAATAAAATTAAGCTGTTTACTCACAAATCATTATTTAACTATAGTTATTTTAAAATATTTATATATTTAATGTCCACCGCTGTGGTCTCGAGGTAGCGTGCTGCCTTGTCACGCAGCGGGCCCGGGTTCGATCCCCGGTCGGGGCAGTTTTTCTGGGTGAGGTTTTTATCGGGGTTTTCCCTCACCTGTAAGACAAATATCAGGAAACCTTTAAGGCCCAAACGGTCCCCGAAATCATATGGCCATCATCCTTATCATTATCATCCATACCATTATCATCCATACCATTATCATCATGATCCTTCACCGGTGTGGAAAGCAACGGGAAGCTACCACACCTACACAATTTCCTAGTAAAGCTGCAGGCATAGCATGAAAGTGCTATGATTGCAGTGAAGGACCTGCCTTCGGGCAGAATTACTATGAATGGATATATTTAATGTAAACGGCGATGTTTGAAAACAAATGAGAAACGATTGGTACGCTTCATTTCCTTCCTTTGTTCATCACTGCTACCTGATCATAATATTATTTATTGCCAAAGGATCGCAATATTGTAAGAATGCAACCTAGTGGAGCACTTTATAACCAACGTTATACGTATTAATTAATTTGATGTCCTATGATGTAAATATGACAATTATATTTTTCTGCAATGTCATTTCCTGGAAAATAATTCGTTTAAGAAAGTGCAAACAGTGTTTTCTTTTCTTTGTGGTATAATCAATTGTTACAAACGTTTTTATATTATCTATCGCATGTGCTTTCTGCTGACATTCATGCGTTATATATACGACCTGGTAGCCGTATTTCTTCGAGGGTCAGTCGCTGCAAAAAAATGCTATGACCTATACAGAATGTTTAAAAGGAGGTGCTTTATTTATGATGATAAACTTTAGTTGGTAAATTTTAGGCGAAACGCGACTGTGATTGGTTGTAAATAAAAATTCATTGAAATGTGATTGGTCATTGACTCCCATTTGGGACATGAGTTAAATAGTCATAAGTAATGCCACGAGTGATTTCCAAATTATCTATAAATTCACAACTGACGAAGTGAGGAGTGAATTTATCTAGAAAATTTGGAAATCAAGAGTGGCATTTGTTAGGACTATTTAACGAATAAAATTAAGCTGTTTACTCACAAATCATTATTTAACTATAGTTATTTTAAAATATTTATATATTTAATGTAAACGGCGATGTTTGAAAACAAATGAGAAACGATTGGTACGCTTAATCTGCTTCTTTTGTTTATCCCTGCAACCAGATCATACTATTTATTGCCAAAGGAACGCAATATTGTAAGAATGCTCTCTAGTGGAGAAAAAATGAAACACCAAACTGTATATTAATTCATTTCTGATGTCGTATGATGTAAATATGGCAATTATATTTTTCTGGATTGTTACATGGGAAAAAATACATTTAATAAAGTGGAAACAGAGGTTTATTTTTTTGTGGTATAATCAATTGCTACAAATGTTTTTATATTAACTCCTGCAAGCGCTATGTGTTGATATCCATGCACTATATATACAATCTGGTAGCCGTATTTCTTATAGAGGCAGTCACTGCAAAATAATGGTCAGACCTGTTCAGAATATTAAAAAGGAGGAGCTTTCTTTAATATGGTAAATTCAATATTGATAAATATTTGGTGAAACACAACTGTGATTGGTTGTAAAACAGAAATCATTGAAATGTGATTGGTCATTGACTCCCATTTGGGGCATGAGTTAAATAGTCAAGGTAATATCGTTCATCAAAGTTTTTGTAAGCCACTGTTATATAGGTGTTGTAAACTTTTATACAGAAAATATTAAACACGAACGGGTTGCAGACAATTTATTGTTGAAATTTACGTGCTGAAAGTTTATTGACGCATCATTCGAGTTATTTTGCTGCTTTCTGTACCTAGTACGTATTGAGTTCATTTCCCCGAAAGCAGAAGGTGTCACAATGTGGGTTCATGCACGCTGATGGTATTTCTGGCAGTGACCCATTTTCATGCAGCGCAGTGACGGAACTCTTCCCGATAAGTATGACGTCATAGAGTGCAGCGAAGACGTCACGCGGTGGAAGCGCGGCATGGGGAAAGGCAAGGGTTGTTTCGAAAATAGATTAAATTACCTCAGAAAATATCATATCCTAATGGTTCCATTTTATGAAATATGTATTAAAGTAGATATGGAACACTTACAGTACAGCAGCCTACATCAACTATATAAAATATATCGTCAAGATTTTACGGAAGTATCTTAGAAATGGAAACATTCAAAATAATACAGATAAATAAACAAAATCATGCAGGCACTGATTAAACTTTGCTAATTTTTCAGCAAGTTGTATTCATGGTCCAATTTTAATGGTTTAAGGAATATATATTTTATGTCTTCTTCTTCTTCCTTCCAAGTATTAGGCCAAGGCCTGTTACGATCCTATAGAAAATTTTCCCTCCAGCGTTTCATAGGACGGCCCAGTGATCTTCGTCCTCTTGGTATATATCTTTATAGTTAATCCCTTGTACATTCCATGTGCTAAAAAGCAAAATATTTTTTTTCTTCCAAGAGTTGTCCTTTTCATGCTTTGGTCGTCATTAGTTTGATCCTTCCGGGAAATTCTCGTATAAGACTTGAAAGCATAATAATAGTCCCTTCGATTGGTTGCTGGCCAAAGGAAGGCAAGACCAGTGATGGGGCTGGCATCTTATAGCCTCTGGTCAGGCTTTTCTGGAGAAGAAAAGAAAATAAAGGAAAGAAGAAATGGAAGAAAGGAAAGACTCCCTAGCCCTCGGATGCCCTAATAGCGTCGGGGTCGAAAAAAACAAGAGTTAACCAAGAGAGGTTAGATAGTAAAGTTAAAAGAGTGCAAAACACAAGTAAGTGGAAGAAATGTTTTGCTCAGCTTGGGCACCTTGTGGTCGCCATCCACATATCCCCTAGATGAGGACCCCTGAGGGGTATATTTTATGTATCTCTGGTAAACTGAACTAATTTTTTACACGCTTTCTTGACCAGCGAATTTTCTGCATGTATAGAAATTCTCATTACTTCTGTTTGATTAAAAGAACTACCCCTTACAGGAGAGTGAAATATTATAAAATTTATATTTGCTCTCCTATTGGACATTTCACGATACTAAAACTTTTGCCCATTTATAAATAATATTTATGTCACTGAGGTCACCTGGAATACTTTCTAATACCTCATCTTGTACAAGCACTAATAGTTACACTGTGTGATCTAAAATATATTTTAGAGGAATCTCAGCTGCGCTCTCTGTTATCAGGATAACACTGTTGTTTTACTTGTGAATATAGTGGGTATATGTTGGCACCTCATGCCTTTGCTGCAGCCTGAATATGGGTATAATCATATTTTCCTAATCCTAAATCAATAATAAGTACCATAGCTTCCTCTGAAGTATAGCGATTCAAAGTCTGAATAGAGCACGGCTCCATTGCCCGCTTCACCTTTTTTTAATCTTAGTGGTGATATATTAGTGTAGAGCTTCACTATTTCAGCAGATGTCCTTTTTCCACGCTTCCTTAGACACTTCTGAGTAGCCTAAGTAATTTTATTTATTTTTTCATAAGATACAGTCCTTGACTTCGTTCTCTCCGAACTTTCACTAAATGTTTTCTTGGTCTTCCTGGATTTTCCTTAATGCTGTCAATTAATATATGAAGGTTTATATCTGTGTGTAACCACTGCTGATAGTTTTTCTCTGTAACTTTTTCATTTATTTGAAATTAGAATCGATGTAAACGCACTCACCTTACGCTTCAAATATTTTTCATCTCAGAGTGGCACTTATTTACTCTAATTTTCTCTACAATATAATAGAAATCTCTTGGGAAACCTTGGTAGTGGATCATTTAAAATTTTGTTATCTTTAAGTAGTAAAACTTACTCATAGTTTGCGATTTTTCACACTGTCCTCCGAATTACTAGTATGAGTGCAAACACTACTGTAAAGAAATGACTCTATTTAAGGAGGTAATTAATAGTGATATATTTTTTTTTTGATAATAATCTAAATGAGTGTAGAAAACATCCTAACATAGAAAGAAAAGATGGACCAAGATATACTTTTTTGTAACGCTTATCAAATCTTATTCTTTGATTGTAATTTTATATAATTGCAGTACTTTATAAAATGCTTCATAAATTAATAAAAATTTAATACAATTAAAAAGAATTAGTATATAAAGAAAGAGCATACACTCTACTACAGAATCCATGCGAAAACGTCACTCACACGACAAAGTAACACGAATACTGCGAGGAAATAACATGGCGTTCTGAGCATTAACTTTCGTTGGCTGTAGCGAGAATACAATTGGCAGCATAATCAAAACAAGCATACGTTTAAACATTTGATTCATATAGTATATGTTTCACTACTTTCTTCACAGTTCATAGTAAGTTCAAAAAATAATTTTGTCCAGCTATATCGTGCACTTTTCAGTATGTGTGCTGGTTCTGAGATACTGTACCTCTTGACGGCTAATTTATTTGTTTTTATAACTGTTGTAAGAAGTTCAACTTCTAACCCTTGTCCTTGCCTATGCGGCGGTCTAGGTGGGTGCAATATTTCAATTTCTGATGCCAGCTCATTAAAAAGTGTCGGCCTGAGTTAAAAACGAACAATGTAAAACCATAAGTTAATGCCTACTTGTAAATTGTTCTGTAAGTTGACACCGATTTATAATATATTTAATCAACTAACTCGCTGGCTTTATTGAATCCGTAGGTTCATGACAGCGTGGAAATAAGCTCTCCATGCATCCCTATCCTGAGATTATGTTTTTCCAATTCCCTGTATAATCTACTTAATTCAAATCATGGATAATGTTATTCTCCCACCTCATTCTTGGTCTAGCAACTGGGCGTATTCCTTCTGGTTATCCCACAAGAAGCTTTCATGCACGTCTTTCATTCCCTATTCGTGCAACATGCCCTGCCGATCGCAGTCTACGAGACTTTACTGTTCTTATTATATCTGGCTTCCTATACATACCATGTATCTCACTATTAGGGCCTATGTCTGAATTTTATGCGCTGTGTTTATTCGCTCTGAATAACATCAATATATTGAGACAATATTTGCTTGAAAGCGGTACATATGCATTTTTAATGCCGCAGTTTGTCCTTTTGGACATTTCTGGTATTCTCTCCTGGCATTGGCGTAATTGTAACCCACTTTTGAGGTTGCGGCGCCTGGAAGGCGAGGTTACATTGCCATTGACGGGTTATGATGATAGTGGTGCGCCAGGATAGTCCTTAATCCTAAGCTTAATCTAAGATGAATGTGAATGATAATGATTGCGATGGACTTATGATGTTCGGGGACGGTTTGGGCCTTAAAGTTTCCTGATATTTGTCTTACAGGTGAGGAAAACCCCGATAAAAACATCACCCAGGAAACTGTCCCGATGGGGGATCGCTGCGTGACAAGGCAGCACGCTACCTCGAGACCACAGCGGTGGACTAAAGCAGCTCGAGCATATTTATGCATCCTATGTTAAACTGAATTAGCTAATCCTGGAATGAGCTATTACGTGTAAGCATAACAAGAAACAAAACAAAGAATAGTTATTTAGATGATTAGTTACAAAAGCAGAGGTTTAGTAAGGAGAAGCTCAAGTTACATCACGGCCGAGTTGTAATAGCAGCGAGTTGCTAAACGTAATTTTGTAACGCGTTGTCTACAATATTTTATCTACATTCAGATTATTTTAGTATATGTTCTATATTTAGTAAAGGAAAGTTTATTTGTATAGTTATACGAAATAATCATTAAATTTGTATTTTACGTTTTGTTGTGCCTGCATTTTATGTTTTAATAGCATGTTTTGTGTTTTGTTAGAATATAAAATATAGGTTTTGTTGCCGAGTGCCTAAGAACTAAAGCACCACTGATTATTATAGTAGTAGATAAAGGCCCAGATTAATCAACCTACTTGTTAAAATAATTTAACATAAACCTGACAGAATTTTGCATTCAATCAACACTACTTAACACTAACAATCTGTTAAAACTCTGAGTTAGCTTAACTGTCCTCTTCAAAGCAGTTAAACCTTATTAATATTTGTTAGGTGAAATTAAAATAAATAATTAGTTAAGTAACTTTTCGTTAAACGTATATCAACAGAGCTTGAATGAACTAGGCCAAAGTTGATTTATTGATAATTTTAAAACCACTGAATACTATATAGATCGTAGTTAGTTCGTCAAGGAAAGCAGGTTACAAAATACTAGTAGGCAATATAAGATACATTTATTTCTAACGTATCGTATGTGAATTCAACATTAGCATGATTAACGAATTTTCCATATGAATAAAAAACCTACGCAATTTATAAAAAAAAACATATCCTTTGATAAAATTTGGAACGTTTCCCTATGGAGAAGAAAACTGAGTTTTATCTACTTTATCTGTGGAGTTAAGTTTTACCTGTTTACAGTTGAATTTGTATCCAGGAAAACAAGAAATAAACTTGTTTAAAGAATACAGACACCACAATTAATTTTAAAGACACACAAACAACCTGTTTAACCAAACGACATCTGCACATGTTCAAAAAAACATATCATTTTATACACTGTATATCAGGTTACTTTATATTCTCATATACACAAACAACCCACAAATCTTATAACATAAAGCAAGCTTCAAGCTTCTTTCGGTTCATTTCAACAGTTTTTTTAAATTGTTTAACTTTTAAATTCTCATTTGAATTCAACTTGAAAATTAAAGTCTGCCAGAAGAGTGAAGATTAGTCTATCCATATTCACTGAATGTGATGTGCTTTGCCTTTCATGGAGCTGTGATGTAGTTATTTTCATGTGAACTAGGTGTTTATTCTGCCTTTTACCTAATGTTGTTTAATGTCATTGATGATAATTATGATATTGTCGATTTTTCAGGCATTTTGTGACCAGAGACTTTCGTCGTTCACATCACCACCCTCCTTTGTTTCTTTGTGTTATTATTACATACACACAAGCGACAATTTTAAATTTTATTAAGTGCTCAACACGACTCACAAGCACTATCGAACCCGTAAGCTCATGACCGCTCGAACATTAGCTCTCCATACATCCGTATTCTGAGCTAAGGTTTAACAATCATCCCCTGTATAATCTACTTCCCTCAAATCATGGTTAATGGTATTCCCCAACATCATTTTTGGTCTACCAACAGGGCACATTCCTTCTGGTTTTCCTACAAGAAGTTCCCATGGCCCTTTTCCATTACCCATTGGTGCCACATGTCTTGACCATCTCAGTCTACGAGACTTAACCGTCCTTATTACATTTGGTTTCCTATAAAGAAGCTACGTTTAAAAAATTGCAGTAATTAATTCACACGAGCGGTGCATTTGATTCAGCACATTCAGCGCGTGTCATTTTCATTAGCGAGAAGATAAGAATTGTAAGTAATTATGAATGTCTGTCAATATTAACCTACAGATGTTTCAGTTTATTTTAACTTTTTTTAAATTTTGTTTGCATTCTTTGGTTCTGTCTGTTAAGCCGAATATGTTAAGCTCATTTCGAATATCTGTGCTGTAAGTTATTTATCTTTTAATATATACATATCTCAGGAAACTAATTTCTGTAGAATATATGTTTTAGTTGACTTTTAGTAACTGACTGCAACAACTACAGAGGCATCTCATTACTTTCAACTTCGTACAAAATTCTAACAAATATATTAGTAAGCAGACCTACTCCTTAAAATGATGACATTCAATGAGATAATCAATGTGGATTTAGAAGAAACAGGTCTACAGCAGATCAGATTTTTAGTAAGACAGATTTAGAACATAAATGGGAATGGTACTGTAACCCAACTATATGTAGACTTCAAAAAGGCATACGATTAAATTAGGAGGGATAAAATGTGTAGTACTCTGCTGGAATTTGGGATTCCCAAAAAAGTTACTTAAACTTATACGAATTTGTCTACAGGGCACAAAGAGTCGGTAGGGTGCTTGTAGGTAAACGGTTTTCGGATACTTTTGTAATCCACAATGGATTGAAGCAGGGAGATGCACGTTCTCCTCTACTATTCAAATTTTTACTAGAGCATTCCATCAAACCTTTTTGGATGAAGAAGGCATACAGCTCAATGGTATTAATAAGGTGTTAGTTTATGCTGATGGTGTAGTACTATTGGGCGATAGCGAGGAGATACTAAAGGCCAACAGGGACACACTATTGAGTAATACTAAGAAATTGGGACTGGAAGTAAATATCAACAAAACTAACTATATGGTCACACATAGATATACATTGTATATTGGAAATGGACAGCTAATGATAAATGAGGAAAATTTTGAGGAAGTGGTTGAATTCAAATACCTAGGAACAATGATCACAAATAGGAATTAAATGCACAAATAAATTAAACAGAGACTCAGTTCTGGAAATGCGTGCTATTATGCATTACAGATACTCTTGACGTCCCAACTCCTTTGAAAAAACAAACTGATAAAATATAAAACTATTATTCTACAGGTTATATATTATATGAATGCGAAACATGGACTCTTACTTTAAGGGAGGGAAGGAGATTACGACTTTGAGAATAAAGTTCTTAGGAATATTTTTGGACCAAAGATAGATGAACAGACAAGTGAACAACATAACAATGAACTACATGGTCTTTATAGGAAGCCAGGTATAATAAAAACAGTTAAGTCTCGTAGACTGCGATGGGCAGGATAAGTGGCACGAATGGGGAATGAAAGACGTGCATTGAGGTTTCTTGTAGGAAAACCAGAGGGAAAACGCCCAGTTGGTAGACCAAGAATGAGGTGGGAGAATAACATTAACTATTTTTTGAGGGAAGTCTATTATACAAGGAATGATTGGAAAACATTAGCTCAGAATAGGGACGGCTGGATAGCTTATGTCCGCATGTCCATGAACCTACGGGTTCCATAGTGCCAGTGCGTTAGTTAGTTGACGTTTAGTCAAATTTCAAATTTTTGACAGGAACATGTATAACTTTATAATTTTTTTAATTGGCTTCTTTCTTCATGTATTTATAACAATTTCTAATTGTTCCACACATGTATCTAAATCCATTCAATTTATTTTCAACATCCTTTTGTTTACCTATGTTACATCATACCCCATATTGTTTACTTCATCTATTATTCTGTTTCCTATACATATTTTTACGTAGCGGAAAAAAGACCCTTCGTTTGCTATAACTTTTATTATATTTACAGAATATTTATAGATCATATTCTTTAATTTCATATAATATATTATATATAACTTTCCTCGTTAGAGGATTGCCTCAAGGACCAAGTGATACAGACAATTATTTTTTTTAAATTGATGAAATACATTTTATAAAAACATTAAAAATTTTCAATTTGTAATTGAAGTATACATACTATTGAACCGAAAGTGCATTTTTCGGCTCAGTATGGTATCTTCGTTCTCCTCCCTACACTGGAACATTTGTGAAATATGCCAATATCCTGTTCTCCTGGTAGCTACCCCTTCCCTCTTCATCCTTCCTGCCGCGCATGTCTACAGCGCATCTCCCCTCTACCTCAGAACCTTTATATACATGGTGCACTTGCAGAACAGTATTCATTCGATCATCCTAGCAATCGGCGTTTTGTCGTTTGAACGGATTCAAGAGTGGAATCCGATTCCAGGTCACGATGCGACTGGAAGGTTAAAATGGAACTCTACATAGACAAGTTGTCCTGAGGCCAAGAAGAGGCCTGTTTGAGTTAGTCCGGCAGTCTAGGGAAGAGGTGATCCCCGAAACTCGGACGCATGTATGAATGTTGCGTGATGTATGGTATGTTATTTATTTATTTATTTATCTGTATGGCTACTTTGATCGTTTAATCAAATACTATCATTTTTGTTGTTAATTTATTTTTACTCAGCCAACTTGTTTATATTAAAAGTTATCTTTTAAACAACGCCTCTCTTTCATTGTTCAAGTATAAGTAGTTGTTTACTATCCTGTAATGAAAATCACTCAGGAAAGAAACTATTCCGAGCTCCTCAACTATCATGCTGATTAGCATTCTTGAAACACAGTCATTATCTTGTTCACTCACTGTATGTATTTAATAATCAGTATTCTTATATATATATATATATATGTATGTATCAGAGAAAGAAAGATGAATCAACGGCTGCCTTCTATGGGCCCAAGGTAAGCCATTTCCTGATAGATATCCTCTTTGGAAATCAGATCCACATTAATAGAAACAGCAATTACAAAACCCGATCCCGGATTAAAGAGGTAGCAGTCAGCGTGGTTTCTAAAAGAGCTACAAATGGTAGTTAGAGAGCGTGGTTGTGTTTTTTTAAACGCCACAAATGGTAGGCAGACCGTGGTTTTGTGTTTTTTTTAAACGCCACAAAAGGTAGCAGTCAGCGTGGTTTGGGTTTCGTAACCCCCACAAATGGTAACAGAGCGCAGGTTTCTTGCCAGCACACTATAAAGTAGAAATTTTGTTTATATGGTTTCTGAAAATTGAAATTGATCCTCTAATGGCAGCGATGGTACGTTTAGAAAGATACGCCCTGTCCAAATCTAAGGAATTCCAAAATGTAGCTAAGAATTCTGGTGTAGTACCTTTTGCCCCGATCATCAATTCTGTGACGGTTATACTATCTAATTGGTATTTATATTTGTAATAGTCAATTGTTGACTCATATATGGGTTTCTTTTCTCAGTCAACTTCCTCAGGTTGGCCACTATGAGTCTCAAAACGGATTGTGGGATGTAATATCAAACAAATTTTAGATTATGATCTGAATGCAATAATATCTATTCGTCTGTTACTACCATTAGTGGCCACACCATGAACGTCCTCATAATAAACTGTGTATGCATAATTTAGCAAAGGTTTCTGCCATCATATTTCGAATAGTGTGGTGCCGAATGTTTCTCAGTAATTCTCCAAACGGACAAGCCCCACGGAGGTGTGCAAGGGTTTCGTGCTCTCTGCGACAACGTCTACAGAAGGTATCGTCCCTAGGCCTGCCCGGCAAAGAAGGCACCGACGATACATTGGCTTGCATTTTAATCGCTTCTCTCCATTCGGAACAAGACAATCCCTGATGATCACGAATCCGTTGATTTGCTGGTGTATATTCATTGCATATGACAGTCTATTGTGACGTATCTTCAGTATCAGTTATTATCACTTTATTATCCATAAATAATACAGTATCAGCGATAGTATTATTTACTTTAAAATTAATTTTTAAAACATTCTTCCAGTTATCCATAATGTCTTATTTAATAATACATTTTAATGTCTAAGAACTGCAGTGTCACAATTTAACGATATGTATGAAACTATTGCCTTTTTTTAAATCCATTCACCTCGGAAGACTAGTTCTGCCCATGTCTATATTTGTTAAAAAACATGAATAAAGTTAGATGAATGTGAATGTATTTCTACCCTACAATGTTTTGTTTAGTACTTGAAAGGGCGTTCAATAGTTAATGTGTTGTTTGTGGTGAACCAATTATACACAGTCTTCGCAGAAACATTCCATAGTTATAACCTGGTATAGCGTCGCAGTCAGTTGATGGATTTATACGAAACTAGTGTCAATAAAAAGAGAAACTCAACGATTTTAGTTCCTACTTCAAATACACTCGATGTGTGCTCCACACGTCTCGCTGCAGACGTCAAGGCGATATTCCCACTCATACCACACACGCTCCAACATATCTATAAGGATGGCGGCAATGATACGAAATCCGATCTCTTGCAGATTTTGAAGTAGTGGAGATATGTAGACAAGATTATTTATGTGAGCCCATACACTTTCCGATTCTAAACGCAAAAAAACACATTTAGTTTATGGGAGTTATGTTCAACCTCCAAAATGCAATGTGGATTCTCGCTACCCCAAATTCAAATATTTTTATATTGACATTCCTGTGGATTCGCCAAAACACTTTAAATTTTCCATGATTCAAAAACACTTGAAAATGTAACATTAATTCCTATGCCTGTTTATTTACACACTCTATGTTAATGATGAATACATCTCATTTCATCTCTTGAGGTGTCTGCCCACTTCCCTTCTTCCTCTAAGACGTAGGTTCTTCGCTGCTTTAATAAGCCTCGTATCGTTAGCTCTGTCCACGATTGCACTCCATTCCCTTTTCCTTGTTGTAATAAATGTCTCAACATCTATGATCTTGCATTCCTCACTCACATTCTGGTTCCTGACTCTTTCATGTTTTGTTTACTATGGCTCTTAAAGTATTCATTTCCGCAGCTCTCATGAGTTGTTTCGCTTGGCTAGTATCTGCTCTTGTATCCACAACATATGTCACTTGATCGTATACATGTTTTATAAACTTTTACTTTACGGAGTACATTCTGTTTTTAAATATTTGTTTCTCCATATAACATCTCGTAAGTATCCTGATGTTCTCGATGCTTTAAAAACCTGAGATCATACTTCATCAATGAATATACATGAGCTAGAAATGTGTGTCCCAAGATATTTAAAATCCATAACTTCTTGTATAATTTTCCCATTAACTTCTAATTTACATCTTATAGGGTTCTTAGATATACAAATGCATTTAGTTTTATTTGTAGAGATGTCCATATTATTTTTTTTAAATTACATGTAATACGATTTTTTCCTCTCAAAAAAGTGTCTTAATAAGAAGCGAACTAGCGGGAAAGAGAGCTATTTTTCTTGTGCTGCCATCTGTTGCATCTGCAAACATATAAATTATAAATGATTTGAATTTATCTTTATAATGACACCAATTTCGACTGCGACGCTATTACAGGTTGTAACCTCGAAATGTTTCTGTGGACATGGTGAATGTTCAGAACATTCTCCATTACAAGTATGTCCTTGATGGACTAGTAATTGGCTCAACTCTGGTTTCGAGGTTCTCACATTCAAACCTGGCTAAGTAGTTGGATTTTTAAGGCGTACTAATCCTATCAGAAGGAAAGTAAAACCATGGGTCGTGTGTAGTAGATTTACGACAGGTAAAATAAACTGAATAGCTCCCTGAGCTCGATTCATCGACTATTTCGCAACTTGATTTGAATAGCGACGTTAATGACCTAAATTGTTAAAGAACGTAATTAAATAAATACTACTTAATTTTGGTTAACATTTATAACCAATAAAAATAAAATTTGCTTTTAGTTAAATCAGTGAATTCCGAAGAATGAAGCTATTGAGATTTTTGTCATTAACATATTTTTGAAAAATTGTTAAAGATCTTCACCGATCCTCTCTAGTTACACCGAAAATGACCATAATCAAAATTTATATATCCATATGTCCGTTAACGCTCTTACGGCCACATTTGTTTGACTGAAACCAAACTTGACATATAACAATTCATTAGAAAAAGAAAGATGGAGTTCGTTAACCAGAAAAATCGGACCTTTAGGTGTAGGATTTCACCGGAAATAAAAAATTTTAAATCGCTCTAACAGTCACAATTTTCAGTGTTTTACAACGAAACTCAGCATATAGTATCAAAATAAAAGAAGAAAGCTATTGCTATAAAATCAGATAAATCCGACCAATAAAAGTGGGGGTTTGCCTGGAACCCGAAAATGAAAACTAACTCTAGAAAATTTCCGGGCTTTTGGCCGTGGTCTTGAGGTTTGAAGTTCCCCGACGTTTCGTCAGAGACTGCGTCCGGCATCCTCAAGGGTTGTCCTAAGTCTCAAGACAACCTTTGAGGATGCCGGACGCAGTCCCTGGCGAAACGTTGGGGAACTTAAAGCAGTCTCAAGGCGATACTTTGAGGATGCTGAACGCAGTCTCTGGCGAAACGTCGGGGAACTTTAAGCTCAGGACCATGGGCAACAGACCTGAAATCTTCTTCACGATTATCATAATAACTCCGGCCGTGAAATCCTAAGTCAATACATGACACTAGAAAGCTTCGAATATCTTCGGACATCCAGGGAACTGGGGGTCTAGTAATTCGTCTCGTCTTCAAAGGGGCACGTTTGATCTATATTTCTAATATCATACTCTTAAATTTCAGCAATTTCTCGTCAATAGTGTGTAGAGACCACAGATCATGTCGCGATAATTCGAGGGTGTCTGCAATTAGAGATTGCTTGTTTCATGTTTTGGAAATTTCATATGTCAATAATTTACGGAGAGTCCTAGGATACTGGAGAGAATATTCGATATACATGGCTTCATAGACTGATATACCTGGATCTGAAATGTGTCCGCATTTTATAATTTTCTGTGAATTTGTTATTGCTATGAAAAGGTATCAGTCGTGGCAGTGTGATGCGTGGGTTTTAGAGGTAAGATGTTGCATTTGCATGCTTGAAATAATGCTAGTAGTTACGATTGTCAAGGAGAACGAAGTTGAAAATAGGTTATAATTATATTTACCCATTACTATTACATGCTTATAATACGGCAATACATTTAATTAGAGAGACACTAAATCATTGAGAGTTTTACGTTCGTAGATTTATATATCATAATAAACATTTTGTTCATGACCATTTTAATATCTAGTAGGTAGGATCGGCGAAAAACGGTAAACATTAAAAAAAAAATTAGGAAAGCAACCTGAATGACTACATTTCTCCGATATTCGCTAAAAACTACTGTAGCTATAGTCAGCTGCGATGGTCTAGTGGATATGATCCTTGTCTCTAGAGAAGAGGGTCGTGAGTTCAAATCCGGAAATGTAGGATGGAAAATTCCAAGAACAATTTCTCCGGAAGCGGCTTTAAGCCGTGGATCCCGAGTCTGAAAATTTTCAAGCTCATAAAAGAACCGCAAGCCTGAATAAAAAATCTCTGTGCAAAATTAAACCGACCTTCATGATCCAAGTAATACCTTAGTTGCCTACTAGATGTCTCATAGAGGAATATGTAACCACATGTCACTTGTTAACATCTAAGTATCTAACTCAATGGTACTACCGAACACGTAGGTTCGTGGCCGTGCGGACATGAGCTCTCCATACATCCTATCCTGAACTATTATTTTCCAATCATATACTTCCAATAATATACTTCCCTCGAAGCATGGTTAATGCTATTCTCCCACCTCATTCTTGATCAACCAACTGATCATTTTCCATGTTTTCCTACAAGAAGTTCTCATGTACCTCTTTCATTCCCAATTCGTGCCACATGTTCTGCCCATCATAGTCTGTGAGACTTAACTGTTCTTATTATGACTGATTCCTATTAAGATCATGTAGTTCACAGTTGAACAATCTTTTCCAATCACCTATCTGTTCATCTCTCTTTGATCTAGAAATTTTCCTAAATATTCGAAATATCCTTTCCCCCCTTAAATTAAGAGTCCATGTTTCGCATCCATATAATAGGCTATAACTGGAAGAATAATAGCTTTATATTACATATTTTCCGTTTAACTTTTTTTAAAGGAGTTGGGGCGACAAGAATCCCTATAATGCATGAGCCTATTTTAATTTCTTTATGCATCTCATTCCTATTTGTAATTATTGTTGATAGGATTTGAATTCAGCCAATTCTTCAAAATTTTCTTCGTTTGTCATTAGATGTCCATTTCCATTATATAATGTATGTATTTCTATGTGTGAACATACATTTCGTTTTATTGACGAGTACTTCCAGTTCAATCTGTAGATAAATAAGCGTAACTAAATTAACCTTGTTAAGAAACTCCCGCTAGGGAGCATAGGTGTACCCACGCGGGACGTATGGGGTATATACACAGGCTATAATGTAGGTATAGCTAAATGTTCTTAGGAAAACGAAGAACTACACTACATGCAGTAACTACAAAGTTAAATCACGCGATAATACAGCGTCCATTCAAAAGAATGCAGAAGACGAAAAAGTTTCGAGTTTGTTTCTCAAATTGATTACATAGCAATCCTCCATTTCCTAAGTTGATTTTAACTCTCTGGGAACGCTGTTAAGATCAAGTAACTTTCTGCATGTATTGTTACAGTAAAATCAATTACCTTTTATTGACAAAGTCGAATTCATTATTACCGAGAAGTGTTTCATTATCATCAACATCATCATCATTTCCTTTCGCTACTAGCTGGAATATAGGGCCTCAAAAAATGTTCCTCCATTTAGCTCTATTATGTGCCAACCTCCTCACCTCCAACCAAGTTTTTTTTCACGTATTTATCCTTCAATAGTATACTCTTCCAAGTAATTTTTGGGGTTCTTCTTCTCCTTGAACCATGGTCCAGTGCGCACCTTTCTATTGCAGTTTGAGGTTTACGCAGAGTATGTCTAATCCAACGTCATTTTCTTTACTTTATTTGTTTTTAAATAGGTGCATGCTCAGTTTTTGTGCCGTAGTTCGCGGTTTGAGATTGTATCAGGCCATCTCACATTTAATATCCGGCACAAACACCTATTCACAAACACATGGAGCAAGTTAATTATTTCTTTGATCATCTTCGAGGAAAGTCTTTGCCTTCATATTTTTATTATATGACGCTCTTTAACAGCTAGGGCCAAAACCTTGCGCTAAAAATGCGTAATGTTTTAGAATATATATATATATATATATATATATATATATATATATATATATATATATAATGTTATAATTAATTTTTTGACATTGAGCAATGCAAGCTTCATATGACAAATAAATGCTCCGACGGGACTTACTTGTGATAGGAGCTACCAGGCGGCAGTGGGGAACGAGATCTCACTACATCTGGTAATAATGAGAATATATATATATATATATATATATATATATATATATAAAATAAAAAAATGTTTGTACTAGACTTGCTCAGTAGCGTAATCGGTAGCGCACTGGGATATAAATCCAGAGGTCCGGGTTCAAGTCCCGTCCGAGCATTTATTTGTCTTATGTCATAACTAAAAATATATATATATATATATATATATATATATATATATATATAAGATATATACTAGAAGTCCCGGCCACGCATTGCTGAGGCAAAGGTATGCGTTAAAAATTTCAATTAAGTTGCTGCCTCTCAGCCAGATTACTTAAAACTAATACTTACACACGAAATTAATAATATTGAAAATTAAATAAACACTGAACACACTTAAATTATGAAATAATATTTGTAATTCAATTGAAATTCGCGGTTGCAACAAAAATCACAGCCATCTGGATCTCTCTTTGTTAAATAATAAACCAAATTACCTTACCAAATTACCTTACACCGCCATCTGTTAGAATCGTATGGAACTCACAGATAATTACACCGCTATATGTTAGAATCGCATGGAACTCACAGATAATTATAACTCTTTGTTAAATAATAAACAAATAATTTGCAATAAAAAATAATACGACTATAAATTTAGTTATAAACTACCCTAGGTCTCAAGTTTGATCAAACTGCACACAGTGTGCAAAATTTTATTAAAATCGGTTCAGTAGTTTATGATTCCATCGCGGACAAACAACGTGACACGTAATTTGTATATATATATATATATATATATTATATATATAAATGTACGTGTGTGTGTGTGTCCACACACTATGGTCTCGAGGTAGCGTGCTGCCTTATCACGCAGCGTGCCCGGGTTCGATTCTCGGTCGGTTCTGACTCTTGGGTGAGATTTTTTCGGGTTTTTTTCTCATCTGTAAGACAAATGTCAGGAAGCTTAGGTCCCAAAGGTCCCAAAAAACCATCGACCATCTTCATCATCCTTATCATTATCACCATCATCCTTCATCGGTGTGGAAAGCAACGGGAAGCTACCATACCTATAATTCCCTAGTAAAACTGCAAAGCATAGCTTGAAAATGCGATGATTGCAGTGAAAGACCTGCCTTCAGGCAGAGCTAATATGGATGGATATATATGTATATATGAGGTAAACGTCCCATATATTGCCCATGTACCCAATATTGCCTACCCTGATTTTCGTAGAAGAGTGCAGCTATCTGCTACAAACTTTCGTAACTTGATGGCACTTACGACTGTCGTGTGTTCAGTTATTTGTAGTTCGTAACACGTGAATGAACTTTAAACACGCAGGAATAATATTCATGTTCCGAGATTTATCAAGTAAGTTACATTCACGGTATTATACTACAAGTGTGTACACAACTATTTTGTTTTGAAATAACATGCAGCTAATAGCGGACAACGCTCCCTTATGAAATGTACTTCTATTAATTTCATTTATAATGAGTAAGAAAGAAGCTGGAACTCGACAGTAGATTTGACCATAATATCACCCACTACTTTATTCCTATTATCGCCGAATGTCCCATTTGCCACGAATTGTTTCGAACGATGGACATGGTTCCGATGTGTAACAAATATACGAGTAAGTCAGTAAATGAGAAATGTAACAAATAAGAAATATAGATCCATCTTTTGCGTTACTTAATGCGGCAAGTGAATAGGTTATTTCAATTGTTTTCAAATTTTACATAGGTATCTCGAATTGCAGCATAATTTAGTTTATTAATTAACACACTGGCGCTATGGAACCCATCATCTCCTGTACTTCCCTCAAATCACGGTTAACGTTATAATCTCACCTCATTCTTACCCAACCTACTGAGCGCTCCTTTACTACATTCCGTATTAATGCCACTCGTCCTGTCCATCGCAGTTCACAATACTCAATTGCTCTTATTACTCGTATACCTGGATTCCCTTAGATATAATATAGATCATTGTTAGGTGGCCTTCTCTATTCGCCTGTGTGTTCGTTTCTCTTTGGTCCAAAATGTTTGCTAAGAACTTTTTTTCTCAAATACTCGTAATCCTTTTTCCTCCATTAAAGTAAGAGTAGATGTTTGGCACCCATGTAATAAAACTGAGCGAATCACATATCTATGTATTTCCACTTTAATTTCATTTTTTAAAGAACTTGAGACGACAAGAGCCCCTGTAATGCATTATAGCATGCATTTCCAGAACTGATGTTCAATTTCTTTCTGCAACTCATTCCTATTTGTAAATATAGTCCCTACGTATTTGAATCCAGTCACTTATTCAAAATTTCCTTCATTTGTCATTAAATGTCTACGTTTATTATATAATGTATTTCTACATGGTACTTCATTTATAACCTAACGGGCACACGACGTTTCGCCTGTCCCGAGCTCTTGCTAGAGGCGTAACGCCGTTTGCCCGTTAGGTTATAATTGAAGAACCCTGTATGTGTAACCATATATTTAGTTTTATTGATGTTTACTTTCAACCCCAGTATTTAATTTATTAATATAATATCTTCTTCTTCCTTCCAAGTATTAGGCCAAGGCCTGTTTCGATCCTATAGAAAATTTTCCCTCCAGCGTAAATAGTTTGATCCTTCCGGGAAATTCTCGTATAAGACTTGAAAGCAAAATAATAGTCCCTTCGATTGGTTGCTGGCCAATGGAAGGTAAGACCAGTGATGGGGCTGCCATCTTATAGCCTCTGGTCAGGCTTTTCTGGAGAAGAAAAGAAAATAAAGGAAAGAAGAAATGTAAGAAAGGAAAGACTCCCTAGCCCTCGGATGCCCTAATAGCGTCGGGGTAAAAAAAAAACAAGATGTAACCAAGAGAGGTTAGATAGTAAAGTTAAAAGAGTGCAAAACACAAGTAAGTGGAAGAAATGTTTTGCTCAGCTCGGGCACCTTGTGGTCGCCATCCACATATCCCGTAGATGAGGACCCCTGAGGGTTATTAATATAATATATACGAGTATACTGAAGTGTGTGTACCTACTTAAGATTTCCTCTTATTTCTGCTAATGATTCTTGGACCACTGTTTATGTGCAATGGGCGCTGTTTGGTACACATTGGTCAAAATAGAAATATATAATCCCTCTTTTTAAATACAATTTTTTAAATGTATTACGCTCCTAATTATAAACTATTACATGTACACTATATTAATTAAAACGTAACGTTAAAGATTATGATCGGATTTACATTTGATATGCGTATAGCGAACCTACAAGCTACAAATTTAAATTACAATAGCGTGCTATCCATTACAAACATATATATATATATATATATATATATATTAGTAATAATAATAATAATAGTTTTATTTATTCTGGCAGAGTTAAAGCCATAAGGCCTTCTCTTCCACTCAACCAGCACAAATACAAATAAATATAGATATATCATCGGTTGATTAATGTCTTTGGCATCGTCCGATTCCTAATAGCCAATTTTGTCGGTCCATCCAATCTGATGTTTCTCCTTCATGTATAAACATATTCCCTGACCCCAGGAGGTATTAGGTCTTCCTCTGCCTCGACTTCCCTCAGGTTTCCATTCTAAAACAGATTTTGGTAGTCGATCCTCTTCCATTCGCTAGACATGTCCGTACCATCTTAATTGCCGAGTTTTAATATAATCGAAAATAGTTTCTTCAATCTTCATTTCCTCCCTTATAACTGAGTTCCTAATTTTTTCTCTTCTTGATATTCTTGCTACAAATAAATATTTGACAAATATAGATATATACGTACTAGCCTATACTAATTATAAAGAGTTAAATATATTATTAATGTAGTAATGTAAATCTCATATGTAGGCAACATTTATACGATAATAACAATTATAATACTTATGATAATAATATTATTATTATTTATTTATATACAGAATTTTAATGTTTACACATCTTTCTATGCCTAAAGTTTTAGTTTTCTCCTCCACTCGCCTCTTTCCATCCAATCCAGGTCCTCTCCAGTCCTCTTGCTCTCATTCCAGTTCTTATATCCTGCATCCACGAGTTTCGAGGTCTTCCTCTCCTCCTCCTTCCAGGTGGACACCATTCCAATGTTTTCCAGGGTAATCTTTCTTCTTGCATTCGTCGTACGTGCCCATACCAATTTAATTGCTTATACCGTATATAATCTACTATTGAATAACCAATATTCATTTTTTCTCTTATGACAGTATTTCTTATGTAAAATTGTAGACTTTAAAGGCAGGTATTTTGATTCATGTATTTTATGTGTTTCGGACTATTAGTCTAGCTCTGTGTTGGAAATCGTGTCCTTATTTATAGTGGAGTATAATAATCAACTATAAATAAGGACACGATTTCCAACACACAGCCAGTCTGCAGCCGACATTTGAAGAGTTAAGAGGTTAAAGAACACGCAGACTCTCCTGAGGATGTCGACCGCAGTAGTATACGAAACGTCGAGTGTTAATAAAACAAGACACGGCAATTTAGCCCGAAAGTATTTTTTTTTGTCTAATTTTGATCATCTTGCTGCTCTCCTCAAGAAATCCATTTCCATCGACATAAGTTTTTGCTCTAAGTTTTTGTTGAATTTCCAAACTTCAGCTCCATATGTGACAGTACTTCTCACTATTGAATTATATATTTGTAACTTATTTTTCCTGGTTATATGTCTGTTCCATAAGACTCCATTCATCATTGCTGTTATTGCTCTGCCTTTATTTATTCAATAATAATAATAATAATAATAATAATAATAATAATATAATTACAATGGTAATTATGATGATGATGATGATGATAATAATAATCCATCCATAGTAATTCTGCCCGAAGGCATGTCCTTCACTGCAATCATAGCATCTTCATGCTATGCTTGCAGCTTTACTAGGGAATTGTGTAGGTGTGGTAGCTTCCCGTTGCTTATAATAATAATATAATATAATAATAATAATAATAATAATAATAATAATAATATAATAATAATAATAATAATAATAATAGCATAAATATGATAAATTATACGAGTAAAACCAATTAATATATGTATCTTACATTGGGTAATGGCGAAGTCGAGGTTAGAGCAAATATAAATTTAGATTTCTTTTAAAATATGCCAATGTCCGGCAGCCCATTATTTCCTGTGGTAGGGAATTCCAGTTGCGAGAAGTGAAGATAGTACATGACATGGAGTGATGAGATATCTTATGTTCCTGTATATTAAGCAAGATATATATAGGGTGTTATTGAATAACACCGACAAACTTTGAGATATTTTAGTGATATCTTAGATAAACAATTTGAGATATGCAACTTGTAGTCTAGAAGTTCAAATTTGCAAGTTATAATAATAAATGTGTTAGGAGCCAGTACGCTACTGATAATATTTCGAAGATTTCGTTGACAAGCTGTTACATAGTGTATCATTATTTTGCTGGTTGACTTTCCGAGACCATTTAGCTCGGTGGTAACGTGCCAGGTATGAAATATAATTCGTTAGGGAATTAATGTTCAAGGTTCAAACCTCAGACGTGCTGACCTTTGATTTTTATTTTTTATATTCTTTCTTTCTTTCTTTCTTTCTTGTGCAAGATGTTTGGAAATTTAGTACAAAATAACGTAGCATATATTTTAGTATAATGCAGGAAAGTAATAAATGACAATAATCTGTACTAGTGTAAAAGAAGGAATACTGTGTAGTACACTAGGTAACTACAGTAAATATACGTAAGTGAAAATCACGTGGTTCAGGCGGTCGAAATAACAAAGTTGTTTATGCTTTAGCGTAATCATTACTTCAGCTTAAAATAATACTTTAAGAATGTAGCACCAAGTCTTATGACGTGAAACTTAGCACAAACATGAAGAACAGGTATAACAAAATAAATAAATTAGTACTTAAATTAAGGTCTACTATTGTTTGACTTCTCAGTGGACAAATAGTAAAGGGAAACAAATTTGTATTCATATTTTGTTTTAAAGTAAAGATGTTAACATTCAGGAATAATAATAATAATAATAATCAATCCATAGTAATTCTGCCCGAGAGCAGGTTCTTCATTGCAATCATACCATTTTCATTCTATGCTTGCAGCTTTACTAGGGAATTGTAGGTGTGGTAGCTTCCCGTTTCTTTCCACACCGGTGAAGGATGATGATGATGGTGATGATGATAAAGATAAGGATGATGATGATGATGGCCATATGATTTCGGGGACCGTTTGGGCCTTAAAGTTTTCCTGACATTTGTCTTACAGGTGAGGAAAAACCCCGATAAATACCTCACCCAGAAAAACTCTCTGACCGGGGATCGAACCCGGGCCCGCTCCGTGACAAGGCAGCACGCTACCTCGAGACCACAGCGGTGGACTATAATAATAATAATAATAATAATAATAATAATAATAATAATAATAATAATAATAATAATAATAATAATAATAATAATAATAATAATAATAATAATAACAATAATAAATTAAAACCAACTTGTTATATTATATTACAGTACTAAAGGAGGCATGCTTTAAGCGTACAGATAAATAAAATGTCTTTATTCATGTTTGCTTCAAAAACAGGATCATAGGTACTGTTCAAAATGTTGCTCTTGATGGAGTAAGCACAAATTGCATCTTAGCAGAAATGATGCATGCACTTTTTCAAAGATACCTGGAGTATTTCTGATTTCGTCACAGGCAGCCAAAATTCTCGCCAGTAACTCCTCATCTGAGTCGTCTGGAATCTGATAATGGGGGCTCTTAAGGTGTCCCCATAGGAAGAAATCTCGAGGAGTGAGATCAGGTGAACTTGGAGGCCATGAAACAGGACCGCCGCGACCAATCCAACGTCCAAGGAAGGTATTATCCAGATGGTTCCTTACATTCCTGTCAAAGCGAGAAGGTGATCATACCAGTTTCAAAGCAGTAGCGAAACAGACTGATATTAGTCGTTAATATCACGGGCACGCGCATGAGCAGGTGGTATAAATGTACAGTATTAAAAAAAATACCTGTGTGCCATGATGACGAAAAATTAATGCTCTAATATTACAGAGAAAACAAGAATAACTATTTTTATAATATACGTTCCTAAACCGATATCATCTGAGTAATATCTTCTATTCCAAGCACTTTGGTAAGAAACAAATAAGCCTGTAATGTATATTTAGCGACAAAAACAATGCGTCGACTCTTGATCTCGAATATTTAAAGTTCTTACGCGCGATTCACACGTAAACCAATTGCACAGTAGAGCTACAATACGTTTCCTTTCTTCCTTCGAAGAACATTCTTTCTAAACACAGCAAGGCAGTAAAAAGCTTAGCTCAGTGCTTAGTGGCTTAATTCGTATGCAAGAGGTCACAGGTTTGATTCCCGGTGAGGTTAATTATTTAAGTGCTAAAATGATTTCTATTTTATTCTGTATGTCCATTCTTAATGAAAAAACACACTAACTATTTGGAAGTATTACTATTTTTATTATTAATATTATTTATTTATTTATAAACAGGTTTACAGTGTAATAAAACATCTTGCTATGCCCAAAGTTTTTAAAAAAATTATCTTCTTTCTCCATTCTTCTCTCTCTTCTCATTCCAATTCTTCCAATCCTAGCTCCCTCATACCTCTTCTTACATCATCCATCCATTTAAATCTAAACACCTATCTTTCCTTTTCCAGGTGGAATCCATTCCAAAGCTTTTCTGGGCAATCTTTTCTCTGATCATATCATTCTAGTTATCTGTATCTCGCACAATCTAATATTGAATTTTGGACTTTCATTTGTTATGTGATGATTCGTATTTCTGATTTTTCTTTTTCCAATTTACAATGTCTAGTTGAACGTCTGAAACAATCCACTTCAGTAGATATAAGCTTTTAACTCAAATTCGTATTCCACTGCCACGTTTCTGCTCCGTATGTTAGCGTGCTTCGAATTATAGATTTATAACTGTCTAATTTGTTATCTACTCTTATGTTCTTATCCCACAAAACTCCGTTTAACATTGATATTACCGATCTGCCTTTTTGAATTCTACATTTTATGTCTTTTCTTGGGTCCATTCTTTAGTTAATTTTGGTCCCCAGGTAATTACATTCTTCACATCATTTGATACATCCCATTATTATTATTATTATTATTATTATTATTATTATTATTATTATTATTAATAGATGATGGATAATTATTATTGTTTTTATTGCTGCCCATCATCTATGGGCATCATTATGCTGGACTTGACATATATAAACTAAATATTTTAACTGAAGGGTGAAACTGTTTCCTCACTAATATGCAATAAATAAATGAACTCATAAATATATTAAGCTAAACAAATGTTAACATAGCAACCTGCAGGAAGAAGAAGACCAGGACGTCCACTCAAAAGACTTTTGGATGGTGTTTCTCTTGAGGCCGAAAGAGGTCAACAAATGGCCTAAATTCGTGAATGCACTATGATGATGATGAGTTATAAATTTATAGCATTATTATTAAACCGTGGTACTGCATACACAATTAAATTTATACCGGTAGCTAAATAGTGTTACAGAGTTTACGAAGGCAGGAATATTACCTAAGATAGTGTAAGGTTGACGTAGATTACGTGGCCGGAATTGAATGGTGTAGGATGTATTTTGCTAAAATACAATTGAATAAAAAAAATTGTCGGAGGACTCGAACTCAGGCTCTCAAATGTATTTCAACTTTTTGTAAGTGGTTACCGATCTATGCTACCCGAACGTCGGATATTAAGTTGTCTTGTTTACTTTCACACTATAAACAAAAGTTGAACTTTATTTAAAATGTCGCAATTTTAGTAATATTGCATTTGGCGAACACTCGTAAATATCTAGAAACACGTCTCCTTCACTGTCCTATAGGGTAAATTAAGCTTACTCCGTGATACTAAGGTTTTTTAAACATTATGTATACTAGTTTTATGAATTTTAAAGCGTTGGCATTGAAAACATAACAGAGAAATGATCGTGCATCAAAACATTCATGTATAAACTTGGTATTTTGATTGTTTAAACAAAATAAATTAATCCAAAATAATTGTACACAAAACAGGTTTCTCCGTGATATTCAGGTTAGTCCGTAATACTATAGAAGTAACTCCGTGATAGTCAACTGTTTGGTTTTTAATCACTATCATCTGATTCCTCACAGCCATCACACATGAAATGAAGCACACTTATTATATTCTGGCAATTTTTATGGTACCAAACAAGACAAAACTGGCACTGGATCCATTTGGCGCCATTTTTCTTCATCATATCTTCCAAGTAGAGTCCACCACATGATCCACAAACGTCTTCCTTTTTATTTTGTGGATTCTTTTTCTGGCCAATTTTCGAAGTTGAGGTTTCTCCCTTTGGCGATAACAATTTTGTTGTTGGGTCACCTCTTGGTTTCTTCGGAGTCACCTTGCTGACCGGTAATGACAGCACTTCATTAACACTAGTTGGTGTTAGCTCCTCTTCTGTGTGAACTCCTGTTGCCTCGGTTACAAGAGAGGGAGCAATAGCTTAATCTGACACTTTGGACCTGTTTAAAGGGAATATCCCAGTCTTCGAGAAGCTATTGCTCACTGTTGTGACCTGGAATGCTGCACGATACGCTACAACTAGGAACCTGTTGAAGTTGTATCTGTCAGGTTTCTGACCTGGGTTCTGATCCATGAATTTTGATAGTTCTTTCCTCCAGGCTTCCTTCAGTGGTCTGTAAACTCCGACGTCGAGTGGTTGAAGAAGGTGCATCGTGTGTGACGGAAATGTCACAATGTGGATATCATTAACTTCTGCCAAAGACAAGACGTCTGGGGTGACATGACTGGCATGTGAGTCCATGAATAAGACCACGGGTCTTGGTGGTGGTATGGAGTCAATAAAATGCTGGAACCATTCCAGAAAAAGATTAGAATTGGAGAGGCCAATCAAAGAAGGGATCTGAGTCTCAGCCAGCCTGTCGTTCATCCTGACACCTTTAAAAATTATCATTGATGGGATGTCCATTCCGGAGGCATTGATGCAACATAAGAGAGTGGTAGTTTGGCCCTTCTCTCCAAAACCTTGTTGGTAAACACATTTCTTACCCACACGGCACACGATTTTACCACTTCTCAAAACATAGCTTAACCCTGACTCGTCACAGTTCCAAAGCCGTGATGGTTTGTCAGTGATGCCGAGGCTGTTCAACAAAGACTCCAATTTGTCATAAAAGTCCTCGAGATGGGTTCTTGTAGTCATGGCAGCCCTATTTAAAGCTAAATTTTCTTGGGTTCTTAAAGCTAAATCATATCTTTGTTTAAATCTATCCCACCAATACCAACCAGCCATTTTCGTTTCACGATTGAATGGATGCTCGGCAGGCATTACTAAAGTTTTCCCCATTTTTGAAACACTAGCACTGCAAGGATTGTCTAAATATTTATTTGCATAGTCTTTCAATGTGCTCCGCGGGATTCCATATTATTTTCTGGCTCTGTAAATAGTCCAATTATCCTCTTTGACACATTTGAGAGCCTCTTTAATGGTTTGAGATGTGTAAGACCTCTTGTCTTGCTTCTTAGCAATTGGCGCCATAGCTTCGAGTCACCTAATAAAGATGAAAAAAAGCTAAGAAATGTGTCGCCATTGTTAAGACTATATAAAATGAAGTATTTACTCAATAAGATCGAAAATTTAAAATACTATTTATTACACACTTGCCAATTTCTGTTAAAAAATCTGGAAGTTTAGTAATAACGTGTAAGAAATTAAAAAATAAATACACTGCACCAGCACAAAGACAACAGACACCACAAGCTTTCAAAGCAAAACTGACAAAGAAAAGTAATATAAACTCTCACAGAACAGCCAGAGCGCGCAGATCGCTGTCATTGTGGAACTACACGTTCCTGCCATCTACTGACAATTTTTTAAGTTACCACGAGCAGAAGGAATGCCGTGAAACAGGAAATATAAATTATCACGGAGTTACCTAGTATCACGGAGTAAGCTGAATTACTATTTAAGACAATTAAACCCAAATACAGCGTATTTAAAACATTTAACAATGCGTTAACTTCGTGAACCACAGCTATGGCTTTTTGAGCATGCGCAGTGGACCATAGCAGGAACTCTGTTTTTTGAAGCGGCTCATTCTTTTTGTCGCTATGTGTACATAGACGTTTGACTTCAAACACGAATATTTAATTAGCAATGAGATATATCGGAGAGGGCCAGTACCATAAGAATATAATTTACCTGACTTATAGACCAATTCGCAGTGCAATAAGTTGATTAGTCTTCTGTTTGGTCATTGCTGCGTACAAATACAAAAATCGTGATGCGGAATAGTAACAAACGTCTAAGTACAATGTGTCATTTTTTCTTGCCAAATTTTCGGAGTAGAAAATATGCCACTCGGACAAAATAAGATCATTACTCAGACCAAGTACAGGAATATGTTTTCTTGTTGTGTCGAATATTGTTCTAATCTATAATATTGGAATTTTTGTCAGAACACTTTGTATGCACACTACACATGCAAGTGAGAGATTTGCAGAGATCACTTTTTATTATTACAACCAAACTATCTCGACTCTACTACAAGAAGCGAATATATCGCTGTGAACAGTCGTTACTGTAAGAAGAAAGGAAATAGTTATATTTATCGGTACATAATAAATGAAAGATGCAATTTTATATAAAAGGGTAAATCAATTAAGTTTCTGTGCATTTAGAAGTTTGTTCAGTTTACCGTTTTAGTACGAACACGCAGGAAAATACGCCATAAAAACAATACATGTGAATGGGAAAATATACGGAGTGTGATTATTTAACTTGCCGACTCTTGATTTAACTTGATCTTGGTTATTGGAAATGTTGCTTTTCTAAGGAGATTAGTTTATACCATACGTTAACTATCAGAAGAACAAGATACATATTGTGGAATAAATCTACGGCCGGAAGGAAGTGACAGCTTCATTATCAAAGAGTGTACATTTATTAAAATATGGGAGATATGTACCACATGTGTTAATATATTCCTTAATGAACACCTCTCTTTATAGGCCTATGTACTTATTTCTATCAACAAAATGCAAGTAAAATGTTCCTCCCTTATATATATATACACTGGTGTCCAAAAGTTTAGGATAATTTGTAAAACGGAAAATCAAAATGCTTAAAGAGGAGCAAGGAGTAAAAATTATTTATCAAAACGTTTCTCAGTACATTTAGTTTAGTTTACATACTAAATTATAATCTCTCTTCAACAATGAAAAAATTAATAGCAATTATAAATGAAAATTGCATTGTTGCAGTTAAGCCCTGTTCCATAAATCTTCATTTTTAAAGAGAGTTATGATATAATCAGATGTAGTGTAAGAACAGATTGCAGTAAAATGGCACAAAGACAACATCTGGACCCTCTGCTTCGGGGTAGAATTATTGGGCGGCTAGAAACAGGACAGACACAAACTGAGGTCTCCATAGCACTTAATGTGCCACAAAATGTTATATCTAGGTTATGGCGACGGTTCCAAGAGACCGGAGACGTTAGGCGAAGACCAGTGGGAGGTCGTCCAAGAGTTACAAATCCTCAGCAGGATCGATATCTTGCGTTAACTGCAAGAAGAAACCGAACAATGTCTGCCAGACAACTGAGTTCAGAACTTGCGGCCGCCTCAGGTATCAGAGTATCCAGACAAACTGTCTATAGAAGACTCAGAGCTGCTGGTCTGTATGCTAGACGGCCTGTAGTGTGCGTCCCACTCACCCTTGATAACAAGAGAGCACGTTTACGGTGGAGTCAGGAACATCCGCGACTGGACTCTAAATCAGTGGAGCAGCGTGCTATTTACAGACGAGTCCAGATTCAGCTTGAACTGTGATTCGCATCGCGTGACTATCTGGAGGGAGCAAGGAACTCGTTACAACCCCATGAACATCATGGAAAGACATCCATTTGGTGGCGGTGGTCTCCTGGTATGGGGAGGTATAATGATGAATGCACGCACAGAGCTTCACATCTTCGCAGGTGGCACTGTTAATGCTCAGCGGTATAGAGAAGAGATCTTGGAACCTCATGTAAGACTTTTCAGGGGAGCTGTGGGTCCAGAATTCATATTCATGGATGACAATGCCCGACCTCACAGGTCACAACTGGTGGATGAGTTTCTTCAGGAGGAAGATATCCAGCGTATGGAGTGGCCAGCGAGGTCTCCGGATATGAATCCTATAGAGCATGCATGGGATGCCTTAGGGAGACAAATTGCATCTCGTCAGCCTCCTCCGAGGACACTTCAAGACCTTCACATTGCTCTTCATGAGGAGTGGAATTTGCTGAGCATCGAACTCCTGAACAACCTCATCACTAGCATGCCACGTCGATGTGAGTCTTGTGTAGCTGTCAGGGGTAATCACACCCCATACTAATCATTTGAACCATTGTTGTTCGACTTTTATGTTCGAATTCTGAAATGCAGTTTTCGTTTGTTGTGAAAATGACAAGTGAATGACGTATTCATGCCATTGTTTCTTTCGTGTCATGTTTCTAATTATCTGTGACATACCCTTACCAAATTTTGTATTATTCTGACAAATGCTTTATAATAAGTCGGCAAATGAACTAATTATCCTTAACTTTTGGACACAAGTGTATATATATATATATATATATACATACACAAAGTGTTTCAGAATAAGTATTACAGACTTCTAGGAGTTGTGGAGGGGATTCAGTAGATAAAGTTTTGATAAGGAACATATGTCCGGAAACGTACCACTTCAATGTAAAATAGATTTGAAGATCGAAACACAATGAACAAATATGGTGTGTCTTGTATTTCAGAATAAGTATTACAGACTTCTAGGGGTTTTACTACAAGTGCGGTTCCACGTGGCAACTCTGTTGATCGTTACACAACTTGTACCTGCGATGCATGTTTTCATACACACGTCCAACAAGACCTGGTGTGTGCTCAATAATTTCTGCTGCCACCAGAATTCGTGCAAGAAGATCTTCCTTAGCATGATTTGGGAAAAAGAAGCTCTTCCAGATGAATGGGAAGAATCAATTATCGTACCAATTTATAAGAAAGGAGATAAAACTGATTGCAACAATTACAGGGGCATCTCATTACTTTCAACTTCGTACAAAATTTTAACAAATATATTAGTAAGCAGACTTACTCCCTATATTGATGACATTCTAGGAGATCATCAATGTGCATTTAGAAGAGACACGCCTACAACAGATCAGATATTTAGTATAAGACAGATTTTAGAAAAGAAATGGGAATATAATGGTATTGTACATCAACTATATGTAGACTTCAAAAAAAGCATATGATTCAATTAAGAGGGAGAAGTTATATAGTATCCTGCTGGAGTTCGGAATTTCTAAAAACGTTAGTTAGACTTATACGAATGTGTCTAAATGACACAAAGAGTAGGGTGCGTGTAGGCAAACAGTTTTTCGGATACTTTTGAAATCCAGAATGGGTTGAAGCAAGGAGATGCACTATTTCCTCTACTATTTAATTTTGTACTAGAGCATGTCATTAAATCTTTAGAGAATGAGGAAGGCTTACTACTCAATGGTATTAATAAGCTGTTAGTTTATGCTGATGATGTAGTACTATTGGCCGATAGCAAGGAGATACTAAAGGACAACACGCACACGCTATTGAGCAACACTAAGAAATTAGGACTGGAAGTAAAATATCAATAAAAACTAAATATATGGTCACACGTAGAAATGCATTATATAATGGAAATGGACAGCTAATGACAAATGAGGGAAATTTTGAGGAAGTGGCTGAATTCAAGTACCTAGGAACAATAATCACAAATAGGAATGAGATGCAGGAATGAGATGCATAAAGAAATTAAACATAGGCTCAATTCTGGAAATGCGTGCTATTATGCATTGCAGAGACTTTTGATGTCCCAACTCCTTTCAAAAAACGTTAAACTGAAAATATACAAAAACTATTATTCTACCAGTTATATTATATGGGTGCGAAACATGGACTCTTACTTTAAGGGAGGAAAGGAGATTACGAGTATTTGAGAATAAAGTTCTTAGGAACATTTTTGGACCAAAGAGAGATGAACAGACAGGTGAATGGAGAAGACTACATAACAATGAACTACATGGTCTTTATAGGAAGCCAGATATAATAAGAACAGTTAAGTCTCGTAGACTGCCCGATAGGCATGACATGTTGCACGTATGGGGAATGAAAGACATTCATGGAAGCTTCTTGTAGGAAAGTCAGAGGTCAAATGCCCAGTTGGTAGACCATGAATGAGGTGGGAGAATAACATTAACTATGATTTGAGGGAAGTAGATTATACAGGGAATGATTGGAAAGAATTAGCTCAGGATAGGGATGAATGGAGAGCTTACGTCCGCGCGGCCATGAACCTACGGTTTCGATAGTGCCTGTGAGTAAGTAGGTAAGTAAGATCTTCCTCCGACTACACAGGTGTAGTACAAACCCCTAGATGTCTGTAATAGTCATTCTGAAACACAAGACACACGATATCAGCCAATCTATGGTACGTTTCCGGCCATGAGTTCCTTGTCAAAGCTATATATATATAGTAATCAAATTGGTATGTTTCCTTATTAAAAGTTTAAGTATTAAAATTTGTACCTGAAATATTAGTCGTCCTCAACAAATTAAAATGCATTATGCACCACGCTCTGCTTGCATTAATTGCACCCTCGCTTTTCAAGCCAGCATTAATTGCAACCACTCGCGTGTTCGTGCGGGATCGTACTATTATTTTTATAATTACCTTCAATTTGAAAGTATAGAGTTCTTAAATCAACATACCTTTGCCCGGGCACATAAAGAGCAAAGATGAATCCACCTTTCCTTAATAAATTATTAAACATATAATACTGTAAGCTACACATTATTACAATCGTGGAAGCTAGATGGAAATGAGACATTAAATACGCTTGAGAAAGATTTGGAACATTATATCTATACCTGACATGACTAGTTACGCAATCAATAAATAGAAGTTAAATAAAAATAGCTTATCTTTAATAAGAGTCAAAAGTCAGAAATAATGAAATACAAATACCAAAAGATAGTTTACTTGACCATTGAAAAATAAGTTAAGAAAAAAAAACATTGTTGGTCATCCAAACAAAAGCCAAATACAATAATAATATTAATAAATATACATACATTCATCCACTCACTCCAGTCCCGCCAAGGGCTAGGGTAAACGGTCCTAGTGGTCCTACCCTGGCCTAAGGGACTGATTACCCAAACAGGCTCCTTCGAGCCACTATTGACTTGACTCCACCGAAACCTAAAAGATGATGACATTGATGTTCATGTGCACCGCTTATTTGAGGACTTCACTAGCAAGGGGAAGATGCGCAGTAACACGCGGCGCATAAAGGAGAAAGGGGGATAGGTAGGAGAGAGGACAAGGAAGATAGGAAATTGACACTGTTCAATAAGGTCACTAAAGAATGAAGACACGATGACGTGGTAGTTGCGCAATATTACGTAATATTACTTACCGAAAACATGATTTCGGTACAATTAAAATAGTGAGGGTCTTTCAGAAATTCTTGTTTCAACCTCAGCAGCTGGGTAGGTAGTAGCTAGTTTTTTGTATGATCATATTGCAGAGAGGACTCAGAGCGTTCTCGTTTAGCAGGTTTTTGTTTCTTACTTATTTCAGTATTGCTGTTTCTTCCAGAATGTTTATTATTTGGTTATTGCACTCTCTGTATAATAAACTATTGAGAGTGTGTTGTCAATTGTGTTAAAATGATGACCAGCTTGATTTTCTCTCGGTCGGCCGCGATGGACTAGTGGTTATGCTCCTTGCCTCTGGTCCCGAAGGTCGCGGGTTCAAACCCGGCCGGGGTCGATGGATTTTTAGGACGGAAAAATCCAAGGAGCAAGTCCTCCGGGAGGGACTTTAAGCCGTGAGTCCCGAGTCTGAAGATTTTAAGGCTCGTAATAGACCCTTAAGCCTGAATGAAAAGGCCTCTAAGCAAAATTTACCGAATTTTCCCGTCCTAGTACTACCTTGGTTTCCTAGATGTCAGTATGAGGCGGACCACGGACCACTCAAATGACATGTATACGAAAACAAGTGTAACTCAATTAGTATGGTTCAAATTCTTCACTATAGGAGAGAACGCCTAAATCTCTCTTAAGGTAAAACATGGGCTTACAAAAAAAATTAAAGTCTCTGAAATGTACATTGTATGTTATATTAAAATTGATTGTTCTGCCGATATTTTTTTGTCTTTTCACATATATTGATATCTTCAATTTGTTGTACATAAAATTATTTAGCTAGTTTGTTTGTTTTATAAGCTATTTTTATATTTTTGTCGTTTTTCCTTATTGGTTTGGTAGTTATTGTTATATTATCTCCTTTTGCAGTTATTCACACTGATGGGCTTTAGATGTCAATATTTGTGACGGAGGGTAGGCAGATAAAATTGCAATTTTAACCACACATACATACACAGAGGCGGGAAGAAGAAAAAGATCGGGACGCCCATTAAAAATGGATGTGTAAAATCTGTATTGATTCAGAAAAAGATGAATATAACTGCCTAATTTGATAAAGGTATGGGAAAAATATTTTATAAAATTTCGACTATGAATAATGACATTTGCTTAAAACAATTCTCGGCTGTGGCAGCACACACCATCAAATTCACGAGAAATAATATACAAGGAAACTTTAGCTATCGCGGAAAAATAAATCTGTATATCAAGCTTGAAATTTACATATATGGAGCATATAAACATAAAATACAATACCTTATATTTCAAAGTATAGATAATCGTTTTTACCTAAAACGTTACAGTTTGATTAAAATATAAATTAATAATTATCAAATTTATTATTATTAGATATTAGAGTAACATAATGAGCATCTCTACACAGAATAACCAACCTATCAAAAGTACGTTAACACAAAAATATGAGGATACATCGCACACACGTGCTGTTTTCACATATTTTTACTACAAAAAATGACGTTCACTCTAGAGAGCAGAATACTCATTGTAATCGGAAATTCCACTCGGGTACATTCGTTATGTTAACTAAATGTTAGCTAACCTACCCAAATCGCATTCTAACGTACCCAAATGTACCGAAACATAGCATATAGCTTTTGTCTTCACAATTATAATTTATATTTATGTGAAATTCTGTCTACTTCCTATTTCTTGTACTTTTTTCAACGTAAATAACGAAACAAATTGAATGGTGCTATGACCGACATTTAACAGAAACAAAGTATATTCATATAACACTAAAGAGTCCCATATAAAAAACCTGAAAATGCACATGAAATTGCCTTTTCGTCATAATATTGCACGTCAAATTACCTTTTATCAAAATATGTGCATACTATTGGTCTATTCATAAGAATATACGCATCATAATATTCGCATCAAATTGGTCAATCTGTACAAATATTTACATAAATTGCTTCTAGCGGAAATTTCAATAAACTTTCATGGGTTAACGCTGGATGAAACCATCGATAATCCGACAAAACTCTAGCAGAAGCCTTAGTAAATTTTCGTGGGTTACCGCTTGACGAAAAACACCGATATCCGACCAATTATTTTGTAATAGCGTAAACATAATTAGACATATGGTAATAAGCAATAACTATCGATATGTTAAGCAACTAGTGGTCCGTTTCAAGATATACAGGGCCTCATCATAGCTAGTTCAGCAAGTTATTTTAAAGTTTTAAAAGTATGTGCACTCTTAACACAATAATCAATGCTACTTGTGTAATCATCCCCACTTATTCAATAAGTGTATGTGAGTGTGTTCTATTGCCACCCACTGCATTTTACGTTATTTGGGTTTCGCGCTGGACGGAGAGATACCGTTAATCCGGCCTATTTTCAATTTACACACCACGTCGGAATACGTAGATGGTGTATTCTTATATTGTGTACAGAGAGGAGTGTAGGATGAGTGTATGTATATATGTTTGTGTGGTGCAAAGAATGTATGAGGGATGATGGTGAAGACAAAGGAGAAGGCGAAACCCCGTGCCGGCACGTAGCCTACTCCTATCGAAAAACGCCCCCGTGTGACGGTCAAATCAAGAGTACCGCATGCCTTCCCAACATACAAACTGCGGAGAAGTTTGCAATTTAATGCAGGAATCTCGTACAAAGTGTAGCGATTAAAAATTGTACACTACCATCTCTTCTCACCCCGAGATTGACCGCAATTAAATTAATTTAATTTATTTAACAATTACATTTATTAATCTCACTGGATATCGAACTCGCACCCGCTAGTCAGGAAGTAGACATGTCTGTATTCGATAAGTAGTTGCGCAATGTTAAGTACGTGGAACATTTCATCATTTGTTTGAACTTCACTATAAGTTAGTGTTCCATCAAAAAGAAAG
This sequence comes from Diploptera punctata, assembly GCA_030220185.1. Taxonomy (NCBI): domain Eukaryota; kingdom Metazoa; phylum Arthropoda; class Insecta; order Blattodea; family Blaberidae; genus Diploptera; species Diploptera punctata. Next base: position 1,300,252 of record JASPKZ010003871.1, on the reverse strand, counting down.
CCATCTAGAATTGTCGGTTACATGTAGACCCTTAATAATTGTGAAGTAGCAGCACTTATTCGTGTTAATGAAATAAACGATTCCCTTATTATTGTGCTGCGTCGTAATAAAGACGTTTGAATTGCGCGAGAATGTTGGTATCGCATTGGTAGGAATATATTTGTAAGTGGCCGACTCACGCGCAGACCATCGAAATGTCTGGTCCCTCATTCACGCACCTCTACGTCCCCTTTCGAGAAAGATCGGTGACTAGAAACTTCCATGTTTGTCAGTGTCCCGACCATAAGCCTACAAAGTTCCTCCTCGCCTATATAATATGTGGCGAACCAGGAAGCCAGTCAGTTGTGAATTGGCAGCGGTATAGTGAGCAGCGAAGGAGAGCGAGTGGAATCATTAGAAACTGTAAAATAATTGTGTGTGAGATAAAAATTAAAACAAAATAATTGTTAATGTAAATTGTGATATTAACTGAAAGTCTGTGGAACTGAATAAAATTGTTGTGAAATATTAGACGATAATCTGTGTAATTAATTATTTACGATATAAACTATGTGAAGATGAATCCACGGCCAACTACGGACATATCAATACCGATATTTCTATGAATGAATTTTATTCGTACTTCCTAGTGAAACTGACGTCACAAGCAACATTTACCCAATAAATCGTTGAAGTTATTTGGCTTTGGATTAAAACACCCTGATGATATATTACGACATGTGTAGGAACAAAAGATGCATAATGTGAGAAATGATCGTATCCGAATATTATAAAAACAAATACGATGCAGTGTTAGAGATATTTTTAACAGGTTAATATATTGTAACATGCGATGCGTGGTGAGAAGTGTGAATCTTATTGATGTAAAACAGGTGCTGCAGAGAAATTTTAACTACGCGTTACGTAGGTAATATAAGATTTCAGACTTTTTGTTGTCTTTCACTACTAAACGAAATGTACACATATACAATACCCCACCCAGACTGCTTTCCAACTACGTCAGACTTCGTGCCGATGGAGGAATTAAAGCCCATTTTATGTTGCGATGTATTATATTTTGCTATTGAACCTTTATTACGATTTGTTTGCTAATTTTAATTAAATGAATGGCTCGTCATATGATTTTTATTACTATACAATACAAATAAACTCTGTTATAGCATGTTTCATGCTGCATTATTCACATTTAATTGCTCTGAAAATTGTTATAAACTCTTTCTGGCAAATGTAATATAAATAGGTTATATTTCATCATACTAGCTGACTTGCTCGGCGTTGCTCCTTTATTTATTTATTCCAATCTTCTTGGTAACAATTAGCTTAGTGACTCCAAAAAATATGGATTCGACACTAATCTCAGTCAATTTGGAATAATATTAGTTATCCATTCTCACACCCTCTTCCTTCAAATTGGCATAATTAGTAATTACACTTTCATTTTATTTATATAAATGCAATTTTGTTACATTGTTGGATGTGATTATATTTCCTTCAGATTAATATTTTTGAGATTATGAATTTACGTTTTAATAATTCTGAGGGGTGATAGAGCTCAAACATGAACTTAAATGTTATTGAAGCTATCACCAATCAGATAAGCCTTTCCAAAAACCATGGATTCTACACTAATCTGTCATTTGGGACATTTTATTTTTCCATCTCTTCTTATCCATTAAGGGTGCAAGGGTCAAACCTGAGTTTTAATGGGAACTGAACGTTCATAAATGGGCTTAGCGATCTCGAAAACTATGAATTCGACAATAATATTGGCCAGTTTTAACATTTTCTCATACCTTCTCACACCGATTAATCTACATAGGGATGCTACAGTCAAACGTGGACTTAAATACCGTTTTGTTTGTCACAAACTAGCTTAGTGACCCTAAAAACTATCGATTCGACACTAATATCCATTCATTTTCGTCTTAGATTTCATCACCCTCTCTCCCCTGTTAGCGGCGCTATGGGATATTTTTTTTTGTTTAAAAGTTATTGGAATTGCCACTAATGGGCTTAGGGGCCAAAACATTATAAATAAGACACTGATACTAGTCCTTGTTTAGATTTTTTAATGTCACCTCCTCTCTCTCACCCCCTGTTATGTGCTCGGGGTCTCTTATCCCCCTGGAACCGGATATCCACATTAATCTCAGAGTTTTGTCATGTCATTTGTGCATATATATATATATATATATATATATATATATATACACAGTACAACCTGTCTATGAAGGAGCATGACGGTTCCTTAAATATATTTCCATCTTGGCAGTTTTCTTTCTTATAAAGGGTTCCCAAATTACAAGCTTGAATTTTCTCACGCAGTGTAAGGGTTTTACATATACGCTTTAAATACATAACGTATTGAACTGAAATACAGACCAAGTAGTGTATGTAATACAGCACAGTTTGCACGGCGATACAAAACAACTCTATTACACAAAAACGAGAAAGAACTCAACTACAGGAGGACTGAAGAATTTCCCAACTCCCTCGCAGGTTACGTAAACAGGCTAGGAAAAGGAGAGGGATTCCCCACTGTCACACATAAGCAAGGGTATCCCCGCAATACAATGGCAAGCCAAGAAGATAAAACGATATAATGCAGTAGCGTCATATGCAAAATTTTCACGTGTGGTCATTAATACTGTAATTAGAAGGTGCTTAAGAATAATTTTCCGTCTTACTGAGGTAAAAATTAACTATTGGTACTTTAAAAACCATTCCGTTTTCGCGTTATGAAGGTTTCGGGCTTATACAGGTCGATTTTATATAAAATCGTACCGTTCTGGAGATTCATTTCCGTCTCTACAGGTTTCCTTCTTATAAAGGTTCCGCTAAGACAGGTTTCACTGTATATATATATATATATATATATATATATATATATATAAATCCACGGCTGTGGTCTCGAGGTAGCGTGCTGCCTTGTCATGCAATAGGCCCAGGTTCGATTCCCGGTCGGGATAAGCTTCCTGGGTGATTTTTTTCGGTGTTTTCCTCCCTGTAAGACAAATGTCAGGTACCTTTCAGGACCAAAAGATCCCCGAATATCATCTGGCCATCATTATCATCCCACGATGTGAAAAGTAGCGGGAAGCTACACACCTATAATTCTCTAGCAAAGCTGCAACGCATGACATGAAAATACTATGATTGCAGTCAAGGACCTGCCCTAAAGGCAGGAAACTATTATATATATATCGTTCAATCTATTTTTAAAGAGCTGAGAATACGTTCCTTCGGAGAAGTAAATCAGTGGGATCCGTGTCGTACAATTATGAAATGTAAAGGAATCTCAAACCTGAAATAAAAGGTCCATTAGTAAAATTTTTCGATTTTTTTTACACTCAAATTTGTATTGCAACGCTAATCGTCATCACATGAAATACTAACCAAAAACATATCTATCTCAGCCGAGCCTCATCCGTGAACATCGGACCTAGAGACAAATATTATTGGAAAGGCCCTACATGTTTTAGGGCTATTTATGGGCTTATTCTAGTAACAAGACAAGTCATATAAAAACTAACCAGAATAATCTAACAAGGCAACTGTCGGCCATTACACGCCGAAACCTACCTTGAAATTCCTTCCAGAGAAGTGTTGTGATGTACCAAGACCGTGTCCAAAAAATCTACCGTTTTTAACTGCAAGGCACTAAAGTCCAGATCCAAATATCTCATTTAAACCATAGGTAAGTATTAGAACTCGGGAATTTTTAGATTGGATAACCCTCGCCACCTGCCGTCCGCGCTGTTTCCCGCTTCAGTCCGTTTATACTCAAGAAGATAGTGCATCTTCTCTGTACAGTGGGTTGCCATTGCTGGATTTTGGCTTCGATTTCTGTGCCTTCGTTAAAAAAAAGGCAGATTTGTTTTACTGTTCTCTTGTAAATATTTATATTAAATAATTGTAAGGCTTAGGGAGCTGTCAATGCTCATTCATTAAGGCTACTAAATCATATTAGAAATTTTTTACCATTTGCACTAAGGAAAATTTTGGTAGAAACACTTGCAATGCCCCATTTTGATTGTTGTGATACTTTTTTTACTGATCTATATACTGATCTTACCCAAAGACTTCAACCTGTTCATAATTCTTGCATACTTTTTATATGTGGTATTAGCAGATTTGATGACGTTACACCATCCCTGGAACAAATGTCTTGGCTTCGTCTACAAGGTCGTAGAATCATCCATTCCCTATCTCTTCTATATAAATTATTACACATATCATTACCTTATTATTTATCACGCTTCACTAGACTCTCTGATACACATACATTAGATACCCGCTCCCATAAGCACATTGTCCTTTATATCACTCCTCATCACACTACCTATTACTCGAATATTTTTACAGTTTCTCTTGCTAGAACGTGGAATTCTCTTCCACTCTATGTCAGAGACTGCCAAACTTTACCATTTTTCAGAAACAAATTGAAAATAAAATTATTAACAGAAACATCTCACTATTATTACTTTTTTAACTATTAATAATTGTTTTTATTATTTAATAAAAATGGTATTTAAGATCTGTCAATATATTTACCTAATGTCTTATATATAAGCGATAGGTTAGTTCATTAGAGTTTATTATTTTCTTTGTATATATTTTTCTTTTATTTTTATGTACAGTAGATTCCAGCTGTTATTCCTTTGAGTTTACATTATTCCATTAGTTTAATTTTAATTGCATTTAATTGTATTGTATTATTACACATTATTTTTATTATTGTTCAGTTTGACCAGATAATTAATTGTTTATTGCCTATTGTTATGGTACTTTTTTGTATTTAAATGTAACATATATTTGTCCTGGTGAATGGAAGAGAAGGCCACATGGCATTAACCAGGCTAAATAAATGTATTCTATTCTATTCCCTATTAGTCCTATCATCAGAACACTGATCAATCTCTGTACTATCTTCCGTAGAGATACAGAGAAACGTATATTACAGTTATTGCTGGAGAGATGTATCAGGTCGGATCATGGGAGAGTGGTTTGTTGGGATCTCTTAGGAAATCGTGCAATTTTTTGGGCGCAATAAGAAAATTGAGGAATGGCAAAACAGGGCATCAATGAAGAAATATGTATTATTAATAATGTGCAGTTCAATATTTTTTTTTATCCTTAATTGTATTATATTGTCAGTAGATGGCTGTAGCAGTATTCCTAACGTTGTTTAGGTGTAAATAATCCATACAGATGTATTATATTTAATTATAACTTTATTTCATTTTACATACTATCAGTAACAGTTAATCACAATATGCACTAACAATCAATCTTGATTCAAAATTTATTTTTTATTTCACAATTAATTTACAGTCTCTGATGAGTCAGCTCACTAAAATTTGTTCTCCCTTTCAGTTTACTTAACGCTGTCAAAAACATTACTGGTTTAATTCCGTCTTCGCCACAGATTATATAGGCGGGGAGGAACTTTCTAGGCTCTCAGCCAAGACACTTCCAAACATGGAAGTATCAAGCCATCGATGTTTCCCTAAAAGGTGAAGTGCAGGTGCCTAGAGAATTCTGGAATAATGGCCCTGACATCTCAATGGTCGGCGCGGGTCTTTCGACTCGAGAGTCGGCGACTCGCAAATCTATTTCTACCAATGCAAAAACAATATTCTCGACTTCGCCCGCAAAATTCAAACGTCGTTATTACGACCCGTCACAATATATTAAGTTATCATAGCTCAATAATGATCCAATTAAGAGGGAGAAGTTATATAGTATCCTGCTGGAGTTCGGAATTCCTAAAAAGTTAGTTACACTTAAACGAATGTGTCTAAATGGCACAAAGAGTAGGGTGCGTGTAGGCAAACAGTTTTCGGATACTTTCGAAATCCACAATGGGTTGAAGCAAGGAGATGCACTATCTCCTCTAATATTTAATTTTGTACTAGAGCATGCCATTACATCTTTAGAGGATCAGGAAGGCTTACAACTCAATAGTATTAATAAGCTGTTAGTTTACGCTGATGATGTAGTATTATTGGCCGATAGCGAGGAGATACTAAACGACAACACGCACACACTATTGAGTAACACTAAGAAATCAGGACTGGAAGTAAATATCAATAAAAATACATTATATAATGGAAATGGACAGCTAATTACAAATGAGGGAAATTTTGAGGAAATGGCTGAATTCAAATACCTAAGAACAATAAACACAAATAGAAATGAGATGCACAAAGAAATTAAACATAGGCTGAATTCTGCAAATGCGTGCTATTATGCATTGCAGGGACTCTTGATGTCCCAACTCCTTTCAAAAAACGTTAAACTGAAAATATACAAAAACTATTATTCTACCAGTTATATTATATGGGTGCGAAACATGGACTCTTACATTAAGGGAGGAAAGGAGATTACAAGTATTCGAGAATAAAGTACTTAGGAAAATTGTTGGACCAAAGAGAGATGAACATACAGGTGAATGGAGAAGACTACACAACAATGAACTCATGGTCTTTATAGGAAGCCAGATATAATAAGAACAGTTAAGTCTCGTAGACTGCTATGGGCAGGGCATGTTTCACGTATGGGGAATGAAAGACTTGCATGGAAGCTTCTTGTAGGAAGGCCTGAGGGAAAACGCCCAGTTGGTAGACCAAGAATGAGGTAGGAGAATAACATTAACTATGATTTGAGGGAAGTAGATTATACAGGGAATGATTGGAAAGCATTAGCTCAGGATAGGGATGTATGGAGAGCTTATTTCCGCGCGGCCATGAACTTACGGGTTCGATAGTGCCAGTGAGTAAGTAAGTAATTAAGTAATACCGTTCTAGTGCATTTTCTGTGTTCGTGCGAATCCGTGCGTACGTGTGGGCGTATATTTGTGTAAAGGTTATTTTAAAATGTATGTTTAGTAGATAATGTTTTGTTATTATTGTACAATGAGGGAATGTATTGTTTTTATATCTATAAGCATCGTCTTTTTATGTATGTCATTATATATGTACACACACACATATATATATATATATATATATATATATAACTAAATATCTGTGCATAGGAGAAGAAATGGAAAATACAAGTTTCAACAATGGAGAAGAACTAAAGCCTAGCATTGAATGTACTTATTTAGGAACAAAATTAGACAATTCTGGCGATAACACAGTGGAAATTAAAAATAGAATCGCAGAAAAAAACAAGCAATGAAGGCTTTAAACTCTGTTTGGTGGAGCAAAAATATTACAAAGAATAGAAAATTACAAACATCAAACCATAAATTCTGAGAATTTTAACATATGGTGCTGAAGTTTGGCAAATTCCTACCAGGGAAATGAAAATAATTTTAAGTACATAAATGGATGTTTTAAGAAGATCAGCTGGAAAATTTAGAATGGATAGAATACGAAATATAGAAATAAGGGAAATTATGGGTGTGGAAGAGGTTCCGGACATCACTGACATTATAACAAAGCAACGAGTTACAATTGTAATTGCCATAATGATCAAAAAGAAGAACAGAGTAAAATATTGCCTAAAATTCTTAACGGGATGGATCCGCAATAGCAAAAGGAATGGAGGGAGAGGAAGACCGAAGAAATCTATGAATAGAAGGGATACAAGCTACTATAGGAAAGTCAGAGGATTGGAGGAAGATCAATGGATGGACAGAGAGGAATGGCGTTTGGTTTTTTGGAAGACGGCGGCAGCTGCCATGATACCGGATGATATATAATTGTTATTCAAATTCAATATTTTTATACGGTTTTTGTATTTATGAATGTAGGTGGTGTAAATAGTTACTGTAGCCATATTTTGTATTTTTCTTTGTGCCCTCGTATAAAAGTTTTTAGTCGTGTGTACCAAGAATATCCACCTAAACGGGGAAAATCAACCCCGTGCGAATTGTCCATTAAATGTAAAAAATATTTTTCTTTCCCCAAAAATGTCAGATAAATATAACTACATTACTGTTATTCTCTCCTATACAGTTAGGCCTAATTTTTTATATCTCCAATATTTCCCACAATTTAGAAAAATATTCAAACAACAATCCAATTTCAATTCATCTGAAGGATCAGTAGGTCTACTTCTCAATATGCGAGATCTAATAACCCTGTCTGCCTGCTACTACTCCAAGCGAAACTCTAATATATAAGTCGGCTATAGGATTAAATAGTTACTCGTAATGAAGCTCCGTGGCGCGACAGGCCTTTGATCTACCTCCCATCTGCTGGCCTCATATCCACATTTGTTAATCACAGAGGTATACGACCATCCAGCCAGTGTAGGGATGATGTGATTAACATATCGGGTTTTCTCAATCTGGAACAACTTATTGTAGCTACCCAAATTCCTCACGATGCTGTTTTATCTTCGTAAGAGGGGCACGTGGTAGCTTAGTTGGGTAAGGCAATACGCTACAACCCGGAAGATCCGTGGGTTCGAGTTCCGGTGGGGTCAGGTTTTTAAACTGGCCTAAATCTTCTGGCGACATCATGGCCCTGGGGTCGACTCAGCTTCTAACGGAAATGAGTACCACACGTCTGTTCTGAGGATAAAGACGGTCGTCACACAGGGCCGACAATCCGGGTGAGATTAAGTGCTGATTGTCTAGAAAGGTGGGAGCCTTAACCTCATACTATCCGAAGGCCTGCAATGGGATAATTTCGTAAGAAGTTACTAGTTAACTTGTCTCCGTGTTCTATATTTCGGTCACGGCATATTTCCAGTTACAGTACTTATTTTTCCTGCTTGTGGTATGAGCTAAGTTCCAGTTGTACAGTAAAAGCTCCTTATTCGCGGGTGATATGTTCCGCAAATATGCCGCGAATATGGAATTGTAATTTGTATGGAAATATAGGTGATACGTTCCAAGGTCCCAAAATAAAATAAAAACTATCAAAATAAAATCAATTAATGATATATTTTGATAAATTTTCCTTTTACTCGACATTATAAATTGGCAACAAACCAGAAGAGACGCATGTTATTCAATAAAAAATTTTCAACCAATGACAAGTTGAAACAATACACCGATCGTGGCGAGGACGGCATTTATGAACGGACATAGCGGCACGTGAAATACAGCGGCGGTGGCTTTTAACAATGAATTTATTAGGCTTAGTGACAGCTATGTTTGTTTGATATTAATTTGTCAACTTGGTTTGAATTAGTCTTTGTAAAAGACGCCTTGAACACGTGACTGAAATAAAAGAAGTTACCGATGCGTTAATAAAGGATACTAATCCTTCTAATATACCGACTGGATCCGCGAATAAAGAAATTCTCAGCCGCGAATACAAAAACTGTGTAGCAATTTTTTAACCCGCGAATAATGAAAACGAGTGAATAATGGAACGACGAATCAGGAGCTTTTACTGTAATGTAAAAATAAATAAAAAAATAAAAACTTGCGTAAAGTACAACTTCATCGATACCGTTTATTGGAGGAACCGTAGTGCCATTTTTCCCGTCATTTGACGGAATTGTGTATGGAAGTGTTGTCGATACAAACATGGAGTTTACACTTTTTCAATGCTGTCGATAGATATCCTTTATTTACTATTTAATTATGATCAGGCTTTATGTTTCATGCTGACTCGCCTTTTAATTCTGCTGATATTTTCACCACATCCTAATTGACTAATGTGGATATTTTGCACTAAACTGTTTGAAAACATCCAAAATAACTTGTGCCTCTCCGTTTTATTTCCCAAAGTTGTATTATTATACAGTAACAACCGTTTTAAGCAACTGAAATTCTAACCTAATCTACATAGAGCATGCGTAAGAATACAATATTGCTCATTCAATATATTACATTTTTTATTATATATTTTGAAATTGTCCTACATAATTGAAATGTACATACTTCTATTTTTTGTATTTTCTCTATTTCGAGTGTTAGAGAGAAAACTAAATTGTCTTACCCGTTTAAAGGTAAAATCTTTATTCGATCAATGAAAATGCAGTCAAACATCTGCCTTGTAAACATTGAAGCTGGAACGTAGCTCGGAACGTAGCTTAAAGAATCATAAGGTTCTTTCCGCAAAATAAAATCGCATTTTGTCAAAATACGAACATATATTGATCATGAGAAAGTAACCACTTTTTACATAGCATTAATATGTATAATTATTTGTTATACGAATCTAATATTTTATGAAATAGAACACCATATATGATAACAAAGTTTTAATATAAAATTAACAATGTTGTAGATATAATAAAGAAAGTGGTGATAATGAAATTACAGCCATAATAATAATAATAATAATAATAATAATAATAATAATAATAATAATCTTACCGTTTGCAGAGAGAGATACCAGGCTACATGATAGAATACGAAACTTACCTGTAAAAGAGAAAAATATTAAATGAGTATCATAACATATATTAAAGAGTTCGTCGGCGTTGACTCAGGTGGTAGCATGCCTACTTCCTTGCTAGCGGGCCCGGCTTCCATACCCGGCGGGGTTGAAAATTTTAATCATTAATCTAATTAGATTAAATTTAATTAATTTAATTGTAAAATTTTCAATGGTGTACAATTCTTAATTCCTAGATTGTGCATCAGATTCCTGCTTTAAATATCAAACCTATCCGCAGTACATATGCTGAGAAGTTATGTGATAATGTTGACAACGATTCGTTCATCAGATGGGAATGTTAAGCCTGAAGCTCCCTTGGTGATTTTAGATAGAATTAGGCTAAGTGCCGATACTGGGGTTCACATTGTTCTTTGTCTTCATGATCATCCCGCATGCAGCACATTTTACGCTACACTCACTCTACACTCCTCTCTTTAGGCCTATATAATACAAGAATGCATCATCTATGCATAATGGTCTGCCATTCATAGAAAATTGACCATATTAAAACCATCTCTTCCTCCAATGCGGCACCCGAAGCACATAAAGTGCAATGGGTGGCATTGGAACAAACAAACACACACACACAGACATATTAAAATACAAAACTCTATTAGTTATTTGGTAAATTATGACGGTCTTATGGTCTACATGAAACGCAGTACGTAATGTATAGAAGCATTTAATGTAAAATACAGAAACGTGAGCATAAAATGATTGCTTCAAAAAGTAATATCCAATATAATAAGAGAGAAGACGAAATTGTCACACATTTAAGCACTTTTATAAGAATTTTCAACAAGAATTTTTTTTTCAAGTACACTAAAATAATTAATACATGACAAATTACATATAAATCAACTAGGAGCACCCAATTAAAAAGTATATAATTTATTTGGGGATCCGAAGAGTTTATTGTATTTATAAAGTTTTATTCTAAAAAAATCATTATCTTCCCATCGCACCAACGAAATAATTTCATGAATTAAAATCAATAATCCAACATATTACACTAAAACAATTACGTAGAATGCAATGTAAAATGACAACAAATCGTATCTAGAATCCCCAATTTATACAATGTTCATGTTTATTAAAATAATGAACAAATGAACACAGGTCCGGTCTATTCAAGCTCTGTTAATAATACACTTAGCCAAAAGTTACTTAACTATTTAGTTAAATTATAAAATGACAGTTTAAAATATTTCAGTAGTTTCAGATTGTCGATTAACCCTACAACCATCAAGCATGGGCAAAAATTACCCATAAGTTTTTCTTTTTTAAGAATGCATTACATATCCTCCTACATTAATGGGTCTTTTTGTATTTGTCACCCACCTCATATACAACTATATTCTATATTTGTCTTTTTAATAGTTTGAACATATTATACCAAATAAATCCAGTTTTGTGCTAAGGGAAGATTTCGCCCGGGATTGGTACTAACGTAAGTATATTTCGTATAGTTTCTTAAATATATTTTGCGGCCTTGCATTAAGTTGTTTCTATGCATTGTTGAGAATATACAATTTTAACATATAACAGTACTTATTAGTCGGATCACATAGAAGTGGAAGAGAATTGAAGTGAAGGAGAAACAGAGGACTATGATAATGGAACCATACACAGAGGTAACACTCCAAATAAATATGTGACTAGTTCTTGTAGAGTGTATCTTATAGAAGCTCCATGACAATGAAAAAAGGGATTTTCCAAACATAGTCTGTGAAACATAAGGTATAACATAACGTATGCTCAGAAAGCAACCAATATCGGTATATGTGACTCATTCAAGAAATTTTTCACTGCTTAAATTGCTAGAAAGATTGTTGGTCATAGAAATGAAGAAGCTGAAATGAAAAATGTATCTCCTGTAAGTGATTCTGAAATGTATATTTTGATGGGAATTTTAATTTACATGGAAGCTTACCATTAATAATTCATTATATGATGTAGGGTCAAATTTATTGGGAATAGCTATATATAGAGGAACGATGAATAAGAGAAGGGCATGCCAACTATTGCAAATTGTACGGTTTTGATGATAAGGGTACCTGGGATACATACGTGTAAACGACAAATTTGCACCACTGTGTGAAGTATTGAATCGTTGAATGGAATTTTCATAAGATACTTCAGAAGTGGACTTTTCTTCAAATATTAGCATTTTTTGTCACTTTTCACCGAGAAAAAATTCAGTATCTGGTCATTTAGATCTGACAATGTATACAAATTTTGGACATTCTGTATATTCAAGCACTATATTAATGTTGTTTCTAATTTATAAGTGTATTCTTTTGTTTCACTTTTGGGCATTATTCCTTGTTATATTTCACCAGTGACATAAAATTAGTAATTCAGTAAGTTATACAATTTTGGACATCTTTATACTCAAAACATTACTTTTCTAGTAGTATGTAATTTAGCACGTTTATTAATAAACTAATATCAAGAAATGAACTTAATTACATACTATAAATATAGATTTATAGCTAAATATAACATGGTCAACATTTGACCTGGTTGCTGCTCCACGTAACTTTATATACCTTAGTGTTCCTAGGGTTAAAAAATTAAGGGGTATAAGAGAAGTGTAAGTCAGTTTTTTTTTTTCATTCTGAGAAAAAAAACACAGTTTTATCAGTGGATAAAGAATTCAGTTAGTTTAATATTCATTATCCTAATTGATGGTAATAATTGTTGATGTATCTGAAATACAGGATGCAGTTTCTTATTTATAACCGTGTACTTTATAATTTTTTGTAAAAACCTGATTTACAGCAATACCCCTTCACATGCTCTTATAGACCTATAAACAATAGCAAGTGTTAGAAATTATGTGAGTACTTTTAAATGTATAACATTTTAGAAATTAAATCTTATCATAAAATCGAATATTATACCGGATTCCGAAATGATGAAGAGAAAGTTTTAGGATTTCCAAATATTCAGTTCGAATTTAATATAAATGTTACCTCAGTAAAATCGGAAATGTAAATTTTTACAATATAAGGTGTGAGGAAATTCAATGAAATAATAATAATAATAATAATAATAATAATAATAATAATAATAATAATAATAATAATAATAATAATAATAATATAATAATAATAATAATAATAATAATAAAATAATAATAATAATAAATAATAATAATAATAATAATAATAATAAAATAATAATAATAATAAAATAATAATAATAATAATAATAATAATAATAATAATAATAATAATAATAATAATAATAATAATGAAGCATACCAGTTAAAAATAAAGAGTCTTCATAAATGAGATTTATTCGATTTGCTGTAGGTTTTAGGCCTACGTTGTTAGATCATAGGAAAATCATAGACATTAGAAATGACCTTAATATACAACCAATTACGGCAATGATTGAAAAATATAGTACTAATTGGAGAGATCATGTTCAACGCTAAGTCATCAATTAGAATAGCAAAAACCGTCCTCAACTATAATCCTATAGGAAAGATAAGTGTTGGCCGACCCATGAAGACATGGCGTGACCAGTTTTAAATCGGAACAGGCCAAAATGCCTAAACCTTGATGTCGATCATAATAATAGTAATAACAATTATAATAATAATAAATAATGAAATAATGGATCTACAACAATTATCATTGGTATTCTGACAATGATAGATTAATTTATTTATGTAACTGTTTGATGTAGGTAAAATTCAGTGAACTACTATACAGTTAGTTCTGGGGTATAATAATAATAATATATTTAATACAGTTTTTTAAATTAAGCGATTTGTTAACACGATAGAAAGTGGGATTAAGGAAAGTATGATAAGTTTTTCAAAGCATTCTTCAAATTGATGTCCAGCGAAACTATTTTGTTGAGACCGCCGTAAGTGTAGATAACCCAATTGACATGCGTGTACTGTGAAGCATATCTTAAGGCGTTTGTAATTTTATAATTTTCTTATATTTATGACACATTTTTACACACCGTATTCTACTTATGTACTGAACATTTCTATTTCTTAAATATTTACATTTTAATATTGGAACGGCATATGCGAAATGTTCGTTAGATAGGTACCTATATACGTATAGGATGTCTCTAAAGTCACTATCCATTTCCATGGAAACACTACTATTTTTTTACTTTCTTTGCATACAATGTTTGCTTAGTGCAACATGTTTAGCCCGGAAGAATGGATTGACATTGTTTGTTCACTGGTACGCAAATTGTCATATGAAGACACCAGAGCGAAATTTGCCCATAAATTCTAATCCAGCCCCAACAAACGTACAAATTCGTCTGCTTGTAACAAACGTTAGCGTACCGGCAGTGTGTGTGATGAGGCACATCATGGATGACCACGTGTATCAGCATAAACAACGCAGCAGGTTCAAATTACCAATGATCGTCCGAACGCATAAACTTGAATGGCCCTCGCAACACAGTTGGAAAATTCTACTTTTTACTCTACGTAAACCTCCTTATCACGCCTGACTGATTTACGAAATCGTATCACAGAAGTAGTAGATTTTTTACAGTTAGAAATGTTAAAGTCTACATTTCGTTCCACAGCTAAAACATGGAGTATATGTTTTCATTTAGATGGCGGTCATGTAGAAAGACAGTAGCATATATGCAAAACTTCACATTAACATTGATTTTTCAATAATTGACTTTCTTCGTTGAAATGGATAGTGACTTTGGAGACATTCTGTATTCCACTCAGGTCAGTAAATCAGTCAGTTCTAGCAAACACTCTTATTAAATAAACGACAAGAAGCATTGTTCCTATGGATATTACATCAATAAGAGAGCACGAATGTACTTCATATTCTAATATTCAAAACATATCTAAATTTGTAAATGATATATCACAGCAAATTTTCATCACAGTTCATAATTGCCCAACTGTGGAATTCAAGTCATTCTTGGCTTAAATTTATAAATTTCATTTTTACAAAAATTTGAGAGTCACTTGATAAAACAATTGATATAGAATTTTGTTGTAGAATAAAATAGTTATTAAGACGACTAGTTATAAAAACAGAGGTTTAGTAACGAGATGATCTAAGAGCAGTGAGATACAAAACCTAATTTTGTAATGTGTTGTCTACAATATTTTATCTACGTTCAGAGTACCTTAGCATATGTCGTATGTCTATATATTCAATGAAATTTATTTATTACGGAAACGATATGTTTAGAGCAAGTGTAGTGTGGGCTTTGGAGAAAAAAAAAGAAACGATAACATTGTTGTTATATTTTACAATTTTTGGTGCTAGTTTCATATGCGAATTTAAAGTAAAAATGAGCGGAGAAGGTAACATTCACGGTTCATCAGGAACAATTTTAAAATCAGTCTAAGATGTAACTATTAATATACATCCAATAACGTCAAGGAAAGTTAATTTATGTAGTTAAACGAAATCATCATTAAAGTGTATTTTACGTTTTGTTGAACCTGTATTTTGTGTTTTGATAGCGTGTTTTGTTATAATATAAATCATATGTTTTGTTGCCTAGTAACTACGAACTAAAATTGATTGTTATAATGATAGATAAAGTATATTAATTATTATTTAATATCATTGTTATTACTACATATCTTCTCTCTATAATTTTATATCTCATGGTAGTATTTCATGTGTTGAAATAGATTGTAACACTGTGCATAATTACAATTTCCATAATGTTTATTTGTGAGTGGAAGAAACGTCCTATAGTCTTAACTCTGCCAAAAAATAATTAATTGTACTCAAATTTTTCCACTAGATCATTCTATCTTCTTGGACAAAGATCAACACAGGATTAAGACAGGGATGTGGACTTTCGCCGGTGCTTTTCATTATATATATATATATATATATATATATGTATAGAATAATAAACGAATGAAGGAAAACACAACGGGGATATATACCCATCAATAGGAACCACAAACGCGATGCTATTCTTTTTGCAGATGATTTGGCGCTTCTGGCACTTTCCAAAAATGATTTGCAACGATCAATTTATAATTTACAAAAAATAGCTGCCAAATTTAATATGGAAATATCAATTAAAAAATATAAAATTATGGCTTTTAATGGGAAGGATCCCATACAAAGTAAAATCTGTCTCCAGTATAACATTTTAGAGAGATCTAATCAATTTAAATATTTCGGATACTATCTCTCTATCTGGGATGAAAAGGATATCCCTGAAAAAATTACTAGTTATAATAAAAGTGTGGGAATTATTAATCAAGTTATGAAACCATCCCTTGTATAAAAAACACCAGATTACGTTTATATAACACTTTGGCTAGACCAGTGTTGACTTATGGTAGTGAAGCATGGACACTAAAAAGACAACATGAAAGCAGAATAACGGCTTGTGAAATGAGATTCATGCGCAGAACAGCGGGTTACACCGGATGTGATCGGAAAAGGAACACCGATATCTTAAAAGAATTGAAGACTACGCCAATTTTGGATATATTAAACAGTACCAACTAAATTGGAAACGCCATATTGAAAGAATAAGTTCAAATCGGATCCCCAAAGCTGTTTATAATTATATACCAAGAGGTCGAAGATCTCTGGACCGTCCTATGAAACGCTGGAGGGAACATTTTCTATAGGATCGTAACAGACTTTGGGCCAATACTTGAAAGGGAGAAGAAGAAGGCATTCTATCGATTTTGTCATAATTCAACCGCGACCTTTTGGCTTTTTAGCGTTCTTGCTACTCCGGGAGATTCAATGCTGACTCACAGTCTTATTTCGTAGCATCGTCATAAAAGTAAATCTTGTACTATTATGTAGGCCTATGTATACCACATCCGTAGTTTTTATATTACAACCTTCTAAAATTTCGTTATGTTAGAAGAAAGAAGCCGGTATCAACCTATATTGATCGCTTGTAAATAGAAAATAAATACATGATGATTAAAATTACAGAACTCGCACGAGAAAGGATGCAACAATCAATTTCTGGGATAGAGATTTTAAAGTGTTAATATCATTGAACAATTCACTTTTACTTAAGTATGTATACACCCCATACGTCCCGCGTGGGGACACGGTCGCTCCCTATTGGGAGTTTCTTGACTTACGTAATTTAGTTATGCTTATTTCCTTGGAAATGTAAACGAGGGATACTTGATCAGCACATCGCCTAAATGAGACATCTGGTAGGAAACTAGAGTATTAGGGGACGAAGGTTAAATTTTGCTCAGATTTAGTAATTCATGCTTAAGGTTCTTTTACGAATCCGAAAATATTCAAACATTAGGACCCACGGTTTCGAATCCCTGCTGGATGACTTGTCCCTTGGATTTTTACCTAAACGTCAATAGACCCCGGCAGGATTTGTTGAACCCGCGAACTTCGGGACTTGAAGCAAGGAACATAATCCACACGACCACCGATGCCGATATTACTTAGGTACCTATTATAATGTATTCAGAAACTGATCTAAAAATTAATTCCTGCGTTCTGGATTCTTTTTCAAATGTATGGAGTACCAACGTTTTCAGAGTCATATGTTAATAAGGTGCGGCCATCTTTTTATAGCATATGATTTGGGTTTCTTTCCTTGTCTCGTTATTCTGTGAATTTATTAATTATTATATATTCATTTTCAGAGTTTTGGTTTATATGTCTTGACTGTGGATTTGGGACTTCGTGATTACTGGAAAACATTATTTGACTGATTTATTAACTTGTTTTACTTGTACATTTTGTAATAATGGCAGGTTTACTTGGCAATTTATTCTACAGGAATTTTGTGCCCACTCTAACATAGACTCATTACAACGTTAAACAGATTAGCGCTATTAATAGTTTTTACTGAAAAAGTCCATATCCCATTGCGTCATCCGGTTACATTTGATGTTATTAAAGGTTTATGGTTAATTATTCTCTTGTTTGCGATGGGAATATTTGAAATCTCGTACCCTATTTATCAAATGTCTCCTGATATGTACTCCCCTTGTGCCGTTCCCTTAATTGATTTACGCTTTTGGGAATTAATGGAAATTTTTATATTTAATAATTTTATTGTTACTACCACCACACAAGAGATAACTTCTACCGAATGCTGTTACATTTCCAATTAATTTTCTGTATGCTTCCCTATATACTATCCGACAGAACAGAACATGACCTGTCATTGTCATCCCGCGTACACTCGCTTCACGTCAGCCTGTGGTGTGGGTGTGTAGCAGCTATTACCCTCAGTAAGCTGGGTAAGTGCTTCATTTACTATTTGTTCCTGACAATACATGGTTAGTATCTACATCCGTGCAACGCAGCAAGAGTGCTGCTCATGACTGGAGGTAAGCGTTCCGCTGCGTCGTATAATAGTTAAGATATTGTATTAGAACATATATATTCCAGGACACTGAAGATATTGCCGCGCGCTACCGGAATGGTCGATCACAAGTGATTTTCTTTAATAAATGCAACTGGCATTCAATACTAATAAAATTCATATCAAATTCCGTTGTGGTGAATAGTTAGGGCTATATGATACAAAAAATCAAAATCAAAATGTACCTGTTGGCAGGTGTCGTCGTCCTCAACTTTGTTAAAATAATGTATGTAAAATATTATTAACTGTAGGCCTTTCGAATGTTAACTTCCGTCATCAGCAGTATGAATATGCGCTACTAGTACTTAAGACGCTGTAGACGTCGTTAGTCTTGATGCATCTCCAGTAGGACGCATCAAGACCAACAACGTCTACAGCATCTTTAACTACAAGTAGCGCATACTCATACTGCTGATGATGAAAAGTTGACTTCCGAAAGGCCTCCACTTATGATAATATGAATATAATATAATATTAATGTCTATATTAATTATTATTAATGATATTATAATATTATAATATTTTACATACATTATTTTAACAAAGTTGAGGTCGAGGCTGCCATTAGGTACATTTTAATGTTTAATGTTTTATCGTATAACCAATATTCAGACAAAATATCTATAATAATTGTATTATCTTCACAATATCCCACTACCTCTTTTACACAAATTTCAGTTAGTGATGTTTCTTGATATATATTTTGATGGTCACTTAAATTGTTTCCACTCAATAATTATTTCACTCAGCACAGTTCATTCTGATCTCTCTTCACTGTCTCGCTGTCTAACCACAACTGATTCCTTCCGACCCGGTTAATGCTTACACAAGTCTGCGTTTAAAACTTTTATCAGATGATTTATTTAAAATTGATGTTTTGAATCATTTGTTTATACTGATTCCAGAAATTATTTCCATTTTTGTCTATCACGTCAGGTTGTAACACAAAATAAGAATTTATATTTTCACGATTAAACGACTATAAGCACACATTTATTCTAACTTCATATTACATAAGAAACATGTTTATTAAAAACACATGTTAAAATACTGTAAATAACTGTCCTACAAATTTCGTGACTACCTTGTAACAAAGCAGAAAGCAAATGGTGTTCATTAATTATAAAAACCTTTTCTTCTTTGAATTCCTTGAAGTTGCTCCATTTTTAGTCTCCCTCTTCAACATCCAACAGTAGTTTCATTCCATGTCCCCTGGTACCTCCTTTCTATCTATTTAATATCGTGGTGAAAATGTTCACCTTGCTCTTCACCTATAATGTCCCAGATTTTCGGGGAAGCAGTCGATATGGGGATATAGAAAGTGAACATTCACACTCACTTGACAATTCAAATTTCTGAAATCTTC
Source organism: Diploptera punctata (assembly GCA_030220185.1). Taxonomy (NCBI): domain Eukaryota; kingdom Metazoa; phylum Arthropoda; class Insecta; order Blattodea; family Blaberidae; genus Diploptera; species Diploptera punctata. The sequence continues at coordinate 1,280,179 of JASPKZ010003871.1, read as the reverse complement.
CAACATATTTTCCACAATTGCCTTGTAATTAGGATCGTTGTTATTCCCTAGAACGTTTTCAGTAACAGATCAGAAAGCGGTCCATGCTTCTTTTTTCTCTCTCATTCATTTTTTTTTTAATTTTCATCCTTCATCAGTTTCTTTATTTGCGGACCAACAAAAATTCCAGTTTTCAATTTTTCTTGTGTGATAGATAGAAATTTCTTACAAAGGTATTTGAAGCAAGGTCCATCCTGAGGTAGAGTCCTTACAAACTGCTTCATCAAGCCCAATTTCATGTGCAGTGGTGGAAAGGGCTTTTTAAGGGTCTGCAATTGGTTCACGTAGAGTGTTTTTAGTTCCAGGCACAAAATTTCTCCTCTCTGGCAAACTTTCATACTCCCAATGTTTTTTCTTCACCTGTCCCACTCACATAGAAAGCATGACATTTTTGTGAAACCAGCTTGCTGCCCTAATAGTATTCCTATAAGTTTAAAGTCACCACAGATTAGCTACCTGTGTTCCTCAAACTAGATATTTGTTAATAGCAATTTCATGTTGTCAAATGTCTTTCATGTGAACTGAATTGGCAAAATGAATGGACCCATACACATTCCCATTATGCAGTAACACCTTTGAGAATCCTCTTTGATGAGTCTATAAAAAGTCTTTACTGAGTAGGATCATTATCAATGTCATAGAAGTGCATTATCTCGTTTATGTTTATTACAGTAAACCAAGCAATCATTCTGTGATAATAAAGAAAATAGTTATTTTTCTCTGTGTCTGTATCATGAGTAATGTGTTCCTGTTTCATGAAGATTTTTTTTTAAGACGTGAGCCAAGTAATTCTGCAGATTCCTTTGGCAAATTCAAATCACGAACTAGATTTTTTTTGAGAGAACCGTTGTGGAATAAAGCTGTCTTCAGGCTGATATACATCATCAGTATCGTCGTCAGTGATTGCATCAAGATCACATTCAACATCATCGTCTGTTTGGTTCTCTAAAAGGAGTGGAGGAAGAGGAATAGGCAGCTCTTCTCCATGTGGAACTGGCCTAATGGCTGAAGGGATGTTTGGATATACAATTAGGTTCTTATTTTTTTAATTGCACCCCTGAACATTAAGCAAACAGTGGTAATATTAATTAAGGTAGTCTTTAGGCTCCCTCCACACCATAGGAATCGCAAACGGCATGCATGTTTTCTTTCCTTTAGACCACAATCTTAACCTCTCAATGCAATAGCTGCAAACTGATACTGGTCACAAAGTTTCAATTTAAAATAAGCATAGTACATTTTGTTCACAAAGTCTGTAATATTCGTTCTTTGTATGAGCACTGTATAATTTCCATAAATACAGCAGAAAACGTTAGGTTTGTTCACACACTTGCTTGTAGACATTGTCATACTTGCAGTCACACTAGAGAGATAAAATGAGAACAGCATTCATAATGCAAGTGTTTGAGACGAACACCACTTCCAACGTCACCCAATAACAACCTCAGCAGTAGTTGTGCCAACCTAAAGGATTAGAGGCCTGAAGTGACAAATTTCTCTCCAACAATACTCATTACCATCTGGAACATATTATGCTCTCGCCAATAAATATTTGAAAACAGATTATGTCCATTGTGAAAAAAATGTACGTGATAGAAAAAACTAAGAACAGTTCTGGAATCAGCATAAAAAAGTGAACTAATACCACGTATTACTCACTAGTCATCTGACACCATGCTGAGTAGTATTATTATACCCCAGGACAGGAACGTTTCCGACTAGTCGTGGAGAGTTTTCTAATTTGGAAGTTTCCGGAATTAACACCTCTAAGCGCGGAGGGTAGATGTGTAGAGAACCTTCCGGACATGGAAGGTTGTTTCAATTCGCGAGTCAACAACTCACTAATCTATTTCCACCAATGCGAGACCACTACTCTGACCATCACGCGCGAAATTGAAACGGTGCTATTACAACGCGTTTGAATGTCGTATATTTTCAAAGTTTTTTTTAACCATTTCTTCTTTTACAAATAATGAGAAAAATTGTATTCCTGGCTATTCGTGTCAAATTAACATATTTTTCACACGAAAACTGAATTCCTAATCTAATACAGTATTTCAATACTTAATTTCTATAAAGTACAGTTCTTTGGTGAATTAAATTTGTATCATGCTTCTATCTATTACGTTTCCTTCAATTTCAATTTCGTAAAATTGGATATTTTCAGTTTAATTACGATTTTCAATATAATGTTTACGTTTACACAACACTAATTGTAATGAAATTGTGGTAGTTTTACATTTTATATGTCTATAGCGAACTTTCAATCTATAAGTAAACTTGGGTGATATATTGATACCATGTTTGATAAATCGTAGCAAATTAACTATTCAACTATTTGTATTTACTGTTAATCCACAGATAATATGTATGCAAAAACGCATTAAATTCAGACATGTGGATGCTAAATTCTGGGATAAATATTATATTTTATATAAAACTAGCTAACACCCGGCTTGCGCTGCTGCGCCTAAAGAAATGAAAATCAATGTGGTTTTATGTTTAGTTGAATAGGTGGAAGGATAAATGATTATACATTTATACCGTAATTATTTTTATTTTACCCAGTGCTGATTGCCTGGCATTGCCCGGGAATCTACGTATCCCGATCTTCTTGATTTAAATGAGCTGAAAGACGAAAATTAACGTGTTTTTATGTTAGCTGAATAAGTAAAAGGAAAAATAGTTATAAATTTATATGGTAATTATTTTAAGATACCCCGTGATGAATACGCCGCTACGCGTGCCCGGGAATCTACTTTTTCCGATCTTCTTAGCATTAATGAAAGACAAAATAGTTATTGTGAATTATTCGTAAAATATAAACATATGCGAACGTTTTTTGTAGAAGTTTGAGATATTGAATTCTGTGTACATTAATTGTATGTATTTGTTATGATTTAGGCAACGTAAGCCATTTCAGTGTTCAAAAAGCTACTTCTTTGACGTTTTTCACTAGAAATGGTGAATTTAAGGGTGTAGGAGTTGAGTATCACAACTCCCTTATAGGTAGATTCATGCTGAGAATCTCCTGAACATTTTGCAAAAAGCCGCATCATAATCTAATGAACTTTATGGCAGCGCATAAAATACGAACAAACAAACAAACATTCATTTTTATATATTGGATACTAATTTCAGTAATATTCTTCATACATCTCTCTCTTTTCCTTAGGTTAACCTGTTCTTAGGCACTTCCATGTGCTCCAAGGCTCCCTACAGGAACGCCACCTATCGGAAAAGATGTTTAATCCTGATTGACATAAATATCTTTCTGAACAGACAAGGTAGTGAAGGGCTTGTCCCGGATTAATTATTTAACAGCTTAATTCCAGGGCGTCCTCCGAGAAAATATAAGCATTTAAGACAAGTCGCAGTATTCATCAATACATTCCTACCAAATAAAGAGAATATGGTAGATATTATTTAAATTGTTGTCAAATTATACAAAAATACAACTAACCTACGGTAAGGCATGATTTATTTTCACTGCTGTCCAACTTTTAAATAAGATGGTAACAGAAACTGAGTTTCTCCAGCTTAACAAAATAAATAATTTATTCTGCAAACTTAGCAAAACTGGAACATAAATTCGACTTCGCATAGTATACGTAGTTTATTAGTGACGGATATTTTAAGTTTACAATCCTACTACATCCACAATTCATTGCCATCTTTGCACATTCCTTAAAATTAAAATTGCGTCTTTTAGATTATCTCCATTTCCAATTATAATAATTGTTTTCGCCATTTCTTGTATTTCCCTTAAAACAAAATACACAAACACACACCAACTCAAAAACACAACCAACACCACACACACACACACACACACAAATATATCCACATACACATCTACATACAACCCTACACACATACATATATGCTTACAGCATACACCTATACACACCTATAAAACACACATATACACATGTGCGCAATCGCCTCACACATACATCCATACACATCTACATAAATGCCTACACACACACAAACACTCACATACACAAATCTACACACATACATCCATACACAATGTAAGGATTAACATTGTAATATTATTATAAAAGCATTGTAAAATGATAAATTATTTATACATGTAAATATGTAATTATACGCATGTAATAGGACATGCCGAAAATGATCAATAGAAGAAAAACATACATCCATATAAATCTAAACACACTCACATCTACATAACTACACACACACATCTACACACCTACACACACACACCTTTACACATCTATACTCACAACTATATACACACACACCCCTACACAGAACACATAAACACATGCACTTGGAAGCACGCACACACAAACAAACACACTCGTACAAGCATGCTAAAATTGTTAATTACATTCTGCAATAGCAATTCCTTCGTTGTTAGCTGATTTTAGAAATAATAGCAAATACATGACTGTTCTATAGCCCCCGACTTCATATATAAACCAATAATTAAGAATAAAATAAATTTCACTGAATGAAAAGATTGGTTCAAATGTTGTCTCGATGAAGGGAACATCTATAAATACATGGCAGAGAGAAAAGGTTACGCTCCAACAGACTGAAATCGCCCTGGATTCGTGCAGCCCTGAGCTGAATAAGCTCCACGCAGTGAGGGTTGTGCGGGTCGGTTACCAGGAATTACATCCCGGCTCACTTTTCCAGGCTCCCACATCAGTTCAGATTTCAATTCCCAAATTGCCTCCTAATTCAATTATAAACACAGCGTGTTGCAACTCTCTATTTTTAAATTTTACAATATTACTGTTTCTGCATGCCCGTGGCGTCGCTAAACTTCCAATCTCATAAGTACGTTTCTGCGTCATATTGTGCCAAAAAGCATTCATCTATGTCAAATGAGATTTTAAAATATATACCTAAATATAAATGTAATATCTCATTATTAATAGATGGAACTCTAGTTAGTTTCTTGGCATAGCATCACTTTTGAGGATTACTCCGATGCTGTTTTAAGTAATTATACTGACCACTTATCCACTAAAAAAAAGTGTATATAACGTATATCCTGATATCAAAATGTTTAAACTGCAAGTCACCAACCGATTGTAGGGGGGAAACCATAACAATTGATTTAGGGAGGAAATGTCCAATCTCCACTTCAAAAACTGAGGACAAAACGGAGATGTCCCATACAAATCCCATCAAGGAAGGCTAGTAATCCAATGAATTGTATTAGTATTGATCATAGAATCAATTGTACATATGACCTGTCCCGAATTTATATATAATGTACCTGAAAGAATTGTATCAATAATGGCGTAGCCCATTGTTGAGCCATAGCCTCTCCTTTGTAAGAAGTTAATAGATGAAGTTACTTTTTAGTTACCTTATTTGCTCATAGATGTCAGGATGACATTCGGTCAACACACCGCATCTAATAGGCAACTAAGGTATTACTAGGACGCTGATGTCGGTAAATTTTGCTTAGGGCCTCTTCTTTCAGGCTTAAGGATTTTTTACGAGCCTGAAAATCTTCAGACTCGGGGCTCGGCTTAAATTCTCTGCCGGAGGACTTGCTCCTTGGATTTTTGCGTCTTAACAAATCCATCGACCCCGGCCGCGTTTGAACCCGCGACCTTCGGAACTAGATGTAAGGGGCATAATCACTAGTCCACCGAACAAAGGATACAAATTTTTGGAAATGAAAAGAAAGAACAAAGGATAACAATTTTTGGAAATAAAAAAAGAACAAAGGATATATTTTTTTGAAAAAAAAACTTGGCATTATTAGATACTGGAATATGACCTCGCTTCATAAGAAGAATCGAGAAATTGCAAGAGAACTTCAAAAACATGAAATTGATATTTGCTCTGTACATGAAGGGGGGCACGCCGTAGCGTAGTGGATAAGGCACTGAGCTACAAGCCGGAGGGTCGAGGGTTCAAGTCCCGTTGGGGTCAGGATTTTTAAACTGACCCAAACCCTCTGGCGGCACTATGGCCCTGGGGTCGACTCAGCCTCTAACGGAAATGAGTACCAGACGCTTGTTCTGGGGTAAAGGCGGCCGTCACGCAGGGCTGACAACCCGGCTGACATCAAAGTGCCGATTGTCTAGAAAAAGTGGGAGCCTTAACCTCCTACTACCCCAAGGGCCTCCTGAGGCCTGTTGTGGGATCACTTTACTTTACTTTTTTTTCTGTACATGAAACAAGAAACGAAATGCAAAACATGGAAATTACATCTTGATCTATAGTGGAAGAACACAATCTGCAGTTGGAAATTATATCTTCATCTACATGTGCGAGAGCAGAACTTTGATTACAATCTCCAGTTGGAATATTTATATATGAGGAATTATATTTTGATCTACAGAGGGTGAGCACAATCTGCAGTTGGAATATTTTACACATGAAAAATGATATCCTGATCTATAAAGGGATATTGTTTTAATTTATTTTCCGCCCTTTAATAATAAAAACAATAATAATAACATTTATATAATAATACTATTATTATTATTTATTTTATATTTTTAAATATGTTGTCAATTGCGTGACCAGCACTATAATTATGACACAATTATGACAATCTTATTTTATTACGAGTCCAATCATTCTTGTCATCTGATGAACTATCTATATAAATTATTCTTTCGTCGTCAATAAATGATTAGACATTCTGGTAACACTATATTTTCTCAATATAATTTATCTATTTTTTATCACACAAAGACTAACTACCAATGTCTCCACTGTTAATTTATACAAATTATTGAAACTTGTTATCCCGCCGTTTACACAATTTTTGTTTCCTTTTTACATTTCTAATTGCTATTATGTTTGTTTACGCGTCCCGGCATTTCTTTCAATTGAGACTACGATTACACTAAGAAATTGGGGCTCGAAATAAATATCAACAAAACTAAATATAGTATATAGTTTGACACTGAAATATATTATATAATAGAAATGGACAGTTCAAGAAAAATTATAGTAAATATGAAGAAGTAACTGGATTAAAATAACTGGGAACAATAATTATAAACAGGAATGAGGTGGACAAATAAATTAAACATAAGTTCAATTCTGGAAATGGATGCTACTATGCATTGCAGAGCCTCTTGTCCGAAACTTCTCTAAAACCACCATTAAATTGAAAGAAAAAAATATATAAATGTTATTTTCCTAGTTATAAGGAATCAAAACATGGACTCTTACTTTAAGGGACGAGAAACTATTATAAACTTACTTACTTACTCACTGGCACTATCGAACCCGTAGGTTCATGGCCGCACGGACATAAGCTCTCCATACATCCCTATCCTGAGCTAATGCTTTCCAATCATTCCCTGTATAATCTACTTCCCTCAAATCATAGTTAATGTTATTCCCCAACTTCATTCTTGGTCTACCAACTGGGCGTTTTCCCTCTGGCTTTCCTACAAGAAGCTTCCATGCAAGTCTCCCATTCCCCATACGTGCAACATGTCCTGCACATCGCAGTCTACGAGGCTTAACTGTTCTTATTATATCTGGCTTCCTATAAAGACCATGTAGTTCATTGTTATGTAGTCTTCTCCGTTCACCTGTCTGTTCAAATCTCTTTGGTCCAAAAATTTTCCTAAGTACTTTATTCTCAAATACTTGTAATCTCCTTTCCTCTCTTAAAGTAAGAGTCCATGTTTCGCACCCTTATAATATAACTGGTAGAATAATAGTTTTATATATTTTCAGTTTAACATTTTTTGAAAGGAGTTGGGACATCAAGAGTCTCTGCAATGCATAATAGCATGCATTTCCAGAATTGAGCCTATGTTTAACTTCTTTGTGCATCTCATTCCTACTTGTGATTATTGTTCCTAGGTATTTGAATTCAGCCACCTCCTCAAAATTTCCCTCATTTGGCATTATAAACTAACAACTATAAACTTGTTAGGATAATGTTTGGGCCAAAGAGGGTAAAGAGACAGCGAATGGAGAAGACTGCATAAAAATGAGCTTATTGTCTTTATAGGAAACCAGCTGTAATAAGAACAATTAAGTCTCATACTGCGATGTGGCACGAATGGGGAACGAATGAAGGGTTTCGAAACTCTGTTGGAAAAACAGAGGTAAAGCGCCCAATAGGTAGGCCAAGAATGAAGTTGGAGAATAGCATTAACCATGGTATGAGGTAAGTAGATTATACAGGGGAGGATAGGGATCTATTCAAAGCTTATATCCGCGCGGCCATGAACCTACTAGTTCGATAGTGTTATTTTTTATTTTTTTTATTTTACTTGATGGAGTTAAGACCGTAAAGTATTCTCTTCCACTTCACCGGAGTTAAATTATAGATATAATAAGAATAATGATTAATGATATATAATAGATATAGACTACACAATACCAAAGTTGACAAGGGAAAGAAAGAAAACTAGTAATAATAATAATAATAATAATAATAATAATAACAAAAATAATCTATAATACTTTAAGTAAATAAAGTTTAAAATATAAAGAAATAGTAAACGCATACATGGAACACGGTTATATATTACATTGTCTAAGAAATATGAAGTGAGTTTCTTTTTAAACTGTGTTGAGTCCGACAGTCCTTGATATACGAGGTTGGGGGGGGGGAATTCCAGAGTCGGGTGGCTGAAACAAGGAAGGATGAGGAATAGTGAGATGTTTGATGCAGAGGAACAGCTAGAGTTACATTTTCTCTCGATCGTGTGTTTAAGTTACGGTGGGAGGATAGCGAATAAAAGCGAGTAGAAATATAAATGGGCGATGAGGTGGACAAAGTGTTGTATAAGAAGCAGAGTAATGTGTCTTTCGCCTGTCTTCCAATCGGAGCTAAGACGTGAGTTAGATATTATTTATGTGTACCATTTTATAAGGATCTGCTTTTTTTACTTCATGCATTATTTACACGTATATTAACACCTAACGTCATATCACAACTAAACATCTTGTGGTTATTATTTACACGTATATTAACACCTAACGTCATATCACAACTAAACATCTTGTGGTTATTATTTACACGTATATTAACACCTAACGTCATATCACAACTAAACATCTTGTGGTTATTATTTACACGTATATTAACACCTAACGTCATATCACAACTAAACATCTTGTGGTTATTATTTACACGTATATTAACACCTAACGTCATATCACAACTAAACATCTTGTGGTTATTATTTACACGTATATTAACACCTAACGTCATATCACAACTAAACATCTTGTGGTTAAAGTAGACTATTATGTAAATCCATGTGTTACATTGGAAAGTGACAGATTTAGTTTTATTAATGATATTATGAAATGGTAAATAGAATGAATTGAGTTCTGATACTGCATTTCCATGTGTTACAACAGATTTAGTTTTATTAATGATATTATGAAATGGTAAATAGAATGAATTGAGTTCTGATACTGCATTTCCCAGCATTTTTCTTGACGACTTTAGAAAATATAATAAAACTCAATTAGATTGTCGGCATAGAATTTGAACATAGGACCTCTAGATGAGTCTGAAACGTTATCGATTGAACTAAAAAAATTTCAAACCAAATTAATATAATCCTCTCAAAAAAGAGAAAATTATTCGTAATAATAAAGAAGAAAATAAACTAAATAATGACTCAAAATAGTAAGAAATATAGTTAGAAGATAAAGGAAATATTCGCTCCTTTCTAAACAACTTAATGGCATCTCTAAAATGTTGTAAGATACCAAAAGATCCATCCAACCTTCTGTGGCTCGCTAACTGCCTTTTAATGTTGATTAGTATTCGCCCATTGGTAGATATTCGACAATAAATAACACGTCACCGCACTTATTATTATCTAAATTAGACATTGTTAGTTTTAAATTGAATTTTATTTTATTTGACATTGTAATGGACACTAAGAAATTGAGGCAGGAAGTAAATATGAATAAAACTAAATATATGGTCACACATAGAAATAATGTAAATGAACAGCTAATGACATATGGGGTAAATTCTGAGGAAGTGGCTGAATTAAAATACCTAGAAAGAATAATCACAAACAGGAAAGAGATGCACAAAAAAATTAAACATAGGCTCAATTCTGGAAATGCGTGCTATTATGTATTACAGAGGCTCTTGACGTCTCAACTCTTTTGAGAAAACGTTAAACTGAAAATATATAAACATATTATTCTACCTTACGAAACATGGACTCTTACTTTAAGAGAGGAAAGGAGATTACGAGTATTGACAATAAAGTTCTTAGGAAAAATCTTGGACCAAAGGGAGATGAACAGACAGGTGAATGGAGAAGACTTCATAACAGTGAAATACGTGGGCTTTATAGAAAGCTAGATATAATAATAACAGTTAAGTCTCGTAGACTGCGATGGGCAGGACATATGGCACGAAAGGGAACGAAAGACATATATGGAAGCTTCTTATAGGAAAACCAGGGGGAAAACGCCAAGTTGATAGATCAGAATGAGGTGGGAGAATAACGTTAACTATAATTTGAGGGAAGTGGATTATACAGGGAACGATTGGAAAATATTAGCTCAGGATACGGATGTATGGAGAGTTTATGTCCGCGCGCCCATGAACGTATGGGTTCGATAGTGCCAGTGAGTTACTAAGTTAATGGACATTTTATTATCATGTATATATATATATATATATAGGCCCTATATAATATGTATAGGAAATTTATTAACTAACACTTTAAGATTAGTATTATTTTGCTTTTACATTCTTCTCATGGATTAAATTGTATCTTTTGTTTTCCTCTTGACATTTCTTCTTCTTCTTCTTCTATCCGTGTCTTTTGTTGTTGTTTATATAATAATAATAATAATAATATAAAAATGATATAGAACAGATGTGTATTGAGAACTGTACAAATACTGTAGATTGTAGACGTAAGAAGCGTGAAGTATGACGAATAGAGACTTCTAAATAAACGCTGCGAGTCTACGTCGAAGATGAAAAAAAAAATACTTCCCAAAAGTTTCCATTGATAACACAAACGCTTGTCAATAGCTACTAAAATATCGGTTGACAAACAGGAAAAAAGGTACTTATCTGTTTTGTCTTTACCTATTAATATATAGATAGACATAATCCCCTCTATAAATATTGGGGGCTGAATGAATCCCGTTTCACATTTTACACACAAAGAAACGTTTCTATGAAATAGTCGGGAATCGAATCTGGACCGCTAATTGCTAGACCGAGAAGATAACCATTACACTAGAGAGGCGATCTTGTTCAAGTATACTGCGCGGAATACTTAGCAAATTACCCATATCTACTCACATAATTCCTTATTACAAGGGTTTTACGAGTGGGTAAGTTAATATATGAACTCATTTGTTTAACAGATTTGGAAACTCGATCTTGAATTTGAATGATTCTCAGAAGATCCTGTTAAGATAATCTCCATACTTAATTCCATAATATTCACGATAATTTAGCTTCTGGCTCATCAAAATAACTCTCGTTCTACCTCGTCAGAGACAGTCTTCTCGACTTAATTGGCTTCATATTACCTTCCACAGAATGGTATTCTTACTTTCATGTCTTCTTCACTCTAGTCACATACAATTTGTTTTCCTCCTTCACAACTAGTGATTGTTCCGAGTCCTAGCACGTTTCTTACATTATCTTCTCTCATATTCTCCATCCTCACTCGTGTCCTGTAGTTATAACATCGAGTTTAGGGAACAGACTCCATCTATTTTCAGAGATAAGAACGATAAAGGTAAATTTTAAGAATCGCTGAAAATAAAATTTAATTCCAATTTCAGCGACTTGCCTAAGGAATGGAGCTATTGAGGTCCTTCTCATAAAATATTTTGAAAAAATGTTTACAGATCTTCATCGATCCTATCTAGTAGACACTACAAATTACCATTACAAAAAAATTAGTAATGAAATTTACTGATATTTCGAAAAAAGGAAATATATTTTCATTTACATTGCGCACGGACCTATTTGGCCGTACGTGCTTATTCTGTTCCATGAATAAAGAAAAAAGCATATAAATACATAAACAAATAGATACATCTACGCTCCATACAGAAGAACATGTATAAAAACAATGAATATATGTAAGTCTACATCTACGGCGGGTACTCGGTCTCCACTGCCCTTTAGTAAACCTATAACATGTAAGCAAATTAAAGAGAATAAAATATATATATATATATATATATATATATATATATATATACTTTATAGCAGTGACACTTCTTTATTTCGATGTTATAATTAAATTTTTTGACATTGAGCAATGCAAGCTTAATATGGCATGATAAGAAAAAATATATATGTACATGTAGGCCTACTGTACATATAAGGGCGTGTGTGTGTGCCCGATAACCTCCTGAGTCCCGAATAACTATTGGCAGGAGCCAAAATAAATTTCCAAGAAATGAAATTGGAGGGCATTTAAGGGAGTTTTATGCAAGTATGAGACCTTTGGTGTCAACCATGTTAACCCCTTCCATCTGAACACCGCAGCTGTAAACGAAAGAAAAAAGAGCACGAAGCTCTAAAGGTATCGAATATGAACAACCGGTCAGTGCGAGTGGAGTTATTCCCGAAGTGAGATAAAAATTAAAACGCCAAAGGTATCATATATGCTATCTAGGGATGTGGGATGTTAATGGTCTAATGGTCGCATTTTCTATTTTATAAGAACCGAACATAGCATACAGAAATGGACTAAAAAATAAGACCAAGTTCGTTCATAAGCAAAATCGGACCATTAGGTGTAGGAGTTAATCTGAAACTTGAATTTAAAAATCGTTCTGGCAGTAGTAATTTTCGACATTTCGTAACGAAACTCAACATATGCTATTAAATGAAACGAGGAAGGTGTTCTCCAAAGTCAGAAAAATCCGATCATTAGAACTGGGGGTGTACCTGAAGCCCAAAATTGAAAATCACTGTAGCAGCTGCCATGTTTGCTTCGTTGCAAGTATATTGGAGCTATCACCTTGACGTGGTGGGGGGGGCTTAGTACCCGATGAACCAGACGACTCTACTGGGGAAGATTGACTTAGGTTAATCTTGCTGGTGGGTAAGAGGCGAGGGGAACTAAGTATAGCTCACAACGAAGGAATGACGTCTGTATCCATATTGGTCGGCCACAGCTTCGTCAAGTCTTCAACGGTCAACAGGGCGACAAGGAATAGCACAGCTAAACTTGTAGGGCTTGAAGAGCGGAAGAAGCAGCCCTCTCTTGGGGGTGGATACCCAGAGGAGCATGTTTGGAGGCTCAGAGGAAGCAGCCCTTCCACCATCCTTGTCCTGCGAAGCGCTCGTAACGCTTCCAGGAGACATTTATCTTACTGAGAAGCTTCATGGAAATCAGCCGGATTGTCATAAAAGGAACCGACCCAAGCAAGATAAAAGGATACGATTTGGAATAAAGGACATTTTGAAATTAGGAAATTGGAACGTAAGGGGAATAAATACAAAAGAAGAAGAATTAGAAAGAGAATTAAAGAAAAAAGAAATAAATATAGCAACAATAACAGAAACAAAAAAGAAACTAAAAGGAACAAAGGACTTAAAACACTATACTATGTTGTATAGCGGAGTAGAACAGACAACAAGAGCGCAGTGTGGAGTAGCAATTTTAATAGATGAAAAATGGAAGAACAAATTGAATAGCTATGAGTTTATAAATGAAAGAATCCTGATAGCCAGATTTAAAATTGAAAGAGGATATATGATGATAATTGCTGTGTATGCCCCAGAGGAAGGTAAGAAAGAAGAAACAAAAAAATTTTATAAAACATTACAAACATTAGTTGATAAATATACAAAAGATCATCATTTAATAATAAGTGGAGACTTAAATGCCAGAGTAGGCAATGTCCCTATACCTAATGTAATAGGAAATAATGGAGAAATAACAATAAATGATAATGGACAGGATTTGAGACAGTTTTCAGCCTATAATCAATTAAAAATAATGAATACCTATTTCCGAAAAAAGGACATACATAAATATACAAGAAGTGGATATAACTCAAGATCAATAATTGACTATTTAATCGTAAACAACAAGCTAGGAGCCTTGGTAAAAGATGTGAGAGTACATAGAGGCAGCGATATATACTCTGATCACTATCTCGTGATAAGCAAAATAAACATAATAGCTAAATGGCGGAAAAATAACATAAAGAACAAAAGAAACCAAGAAGAAGTATATAAAGTATATTTATTACAAGATCAAAGTATTAGACAACATTATGAAAGCAGAATGAATAAATATATATCAGAGATAGCGACGTCAGAAGATATAAATATTGAATGGGAAAATATATCAAATGTAATACATAAAACAGCAAATGAGATATTAGGAAAGAAAAATAGAATAAGAAATAGGAAGGGCTTGAGAACTTGGAATGCGAATATACAAAATGCAGTGAATGAAAAACAAAAAGCATATCATACATACTTACGACTGAAAACAGAAGAATCTTATGAAGAATATAAAATGAAAAGGAGAATTGCTAAAAGCATTATAAGAAAAGCCCATCAGGAGTCATGGGATAAATTTATAAGCTCAGTAGAACATGATATGTATGGAAGACAAGAAATAGGTTATAAATTAGTGAAACATCTAAATCAGACTGAGAAAGATTCTGCCAGATTGAATATAATCCCAGAACAAGAATGGATCCAACATTATGAAAAACTTTGGAAAAAGGAGGAAATTGAAGGAAAAGAGAACAATGAGGAAGAAATAAAAGTGGAAAATATTGATGTAATAGACATAAATGAATTAGAAATGGCTTTGAAAACCACTAAGAATAGGAAAGCAACAGGATTAGATAATATAAATATGGAATTAATCAAATATAGTGGAATATTGTGTAAACTACGAATACTTCATCTAATTAATATATGTTGGCAGACCTATGGGATTCCAACCACTTGGAAAACAGCAATTGTGAAGAATATATTCAAAAGAGGAGACCGGAGAAATTGCGAGAATTACAGAGGGATTAGCTTAATGAATACTGGCTACAAGATATATACGAAAATAATAAATAATAGATTGAGAAACATAACAGAAGTAATAATAAGTGAAAATCAAAGTGGATTCAGAAAGGGAAGGTCATGTATAGACAATGTCTTTACACTGAAACAACTCATAGAAAAGAGAAGAGAACATAACTTAGAAACTCACATAGGATTTATAGATTTGGATAAGGCCTTCGATCGAGTAAACAGACAAAAATTATGGGAAATATTACGAATGAAAGGATACCCGCTGTGCCTTGTTGAAACAATAAAGACATTATATGAAGACACAAATATAATTATAGATACCGGATTCAAAAGAACAGATGCAATCAAAACAAATACTGGATTACGACAAGGATGTAGTTTATCACCCACTTTGTTTAATATATATATAGACGATATTTTTTAATAAATGGAAAGTTTTAGTAAATCCAGGAATAAGAATGGATAATAAAGTGTGCATAAATAATCTTCTATTTGCTGACGATGTAATCATAATACAGAAAAATGAAGACGACTTACAGAAATCAATGCATGCATTAAATGAAATATGTAAATTATACGATCTAAAGATTTCTGTAAGGAAAACGAAGACCATGGCTTTTAGAGGAAGAGATCCAGTGAGAACCAAAATTATTTTAGAAAATCAAAGTATAGAACAGGTGTCTAGTTTCAAATATTTGGGCTGTGATGTTGGCTACAATGTGGAAAGAGATATTGACTCCAAAATAAATAAATTTCAGACGGTGTGTGGAACAATACAGAGAACATTCAAAAATAAAATTAGAAAAGAAACCAAGATAAAAATGTATAATGTTATGGCGGTTCCCACAATATTGTATGGATGTGAAACTTGGGCTCCAGTGAAAAGACAGAAGGATAGAATACAGACGGCAGAGATGCGGTTCCTAAGACAAGTAAAAGGATGTACAAGACTTGATAGAATAAGAAATGAGGATATAAGAGAAGAATTGAAAGTACAGCCTTTATTGGATAAAGTCACGAATTACAGACAGAAATGGATTGATCACATGGATGGAATGAGTAAGGAGAGATATCCATTGTTAGCCAGAAATTATCAAGCAAGAGGAAGGCGTGATGTTGGAAGACCTAGAAGACGTTGGGCTGATGCAATATGAAGTCGGAACGGGCAATTGCCTAATCCCTGGAGTGATGATGATGATGATATTTAAGATAGGCCTACTTCACTACAGACTACAAGGACGAAGAAATGCAGAAAGACCGAGTAAAAAATGTACAGACCAATTCTAACATAAGATCGGAACAGACCTTAAGGTCCAATCCTTGATGATGCTGATCATTAAGTAATAGAAAAATTAATCAATATAAATTATTTCAATTTGATTCTAATTGTACAACCATTTTCAAAACGTAAGAACTTACGTTAATAATTCCTTTACATATTTAATTTATATGTTTTAATATATGTATATATATGATCTTGAAGAAGATTATCAGGCTATAGGCCGTGGTCGTGAGGCTTGTAGTTCCCATACGTTTCGCCAGAGTCCAGTAGTTGCCAATTTCTTCATAGAAACTTTGAGCAAACATGCTTAGATACGACACCTCTCAAACCCAAGATATGGCTTCGCTATGTAGACGACATCTTTGTAATCTGGAACCACGGGGAAGAGAAATTAGACGAATTTCTTACACACATCAACAACATAAACTCCAGTGTACAATTCACCATAGAAAAAGAAACAGATAACAGCATAGCATTCCCAGACATCCTAATCAAAAGAGAAGAAGACAGCAACATTTATCACAATATCTACAGAAAACCTACCCACAAGGACACATGTCTTCATAAAACCCCGAATCATGATTCTAAACAAAAATTTGGAATCATCAAATCATTGACAGTTCGAGCCAAGAAACTTTGCCATCCGGAATTATTAGAAACGGAACTTTAACACCTCCAAACGGAATTCACAGCCAAAGGATACACGAGGAAAGAAATCAACCGAGCCAATCATTCCAGACGATACAATAGTAACAGCAGCAAGGAATCAGAAGGAAAAACTTCAACCAGGGCATTTTTAGCGTTCATTAAGAATGTAACGGACCTCATTGGAAAACTACTAAGGAAAGAAAACATAGACATAATATACAGGCCTACCAAGAAAATCAAGAACCTTCTCAGAACTATAAAGGATCAACTCCATCCCCATCAGACAGCAGGCATATAGAGGATAACATGCAGTTGTGGAAAAGTTTATATAGGCACCACCAAACTCAGCATCGCAACCATACTTCAGGAGCATGAAAGATACAGTCGTCTTAAACAAATGGATAAGTCGGCAGCAGAACACTCTTTACTTGATGTCTACATTGTACAATACCAGAATACAGACATAATATCTAATTGCACACACAATTTTGCCCGTCTACAACGAGAAGCCATCGAAATATTCAAACATAAAAACAGTTTCAATAGAAATGGATACCGGTTCTAAAAAACGCAGAATGCAAACTTCTACAGGTACAGTCGACTAGACCATCAAACAGCAAACTCATTGGAGCAATGGGAGTCCCTACGCTGACCAATCAGAAGGCAGATACAACTTACGAAAACATCGCGGTGAACGTATAAGTAGGACGGACAGTGGACAGAATTGCCAGTCATCATCAATGCAATAGGCATTATACCTTGAGAAATCAACGGAGCAACACCTATTGAGCTGCTCTTCTCGAACGTGAAATGTCAACTTAGTTGAGTGTACAACAAGAGCAGTGATTGGATCGTCTAAGACGCCAATGCTCTGCATGACGAAAAATCAAAGTGAGTAGCAGTCTATCGTGTGCTGTGACTGGCTGATACCTTATAGTGATTCTAACATCAGCCAATCGGTAGGGCTGGCAGCAAATTCCTAGGCCAGGTTCTTTACCTGGCCACGTATTATCTGTATCGTGATATTACGATAATTTAGTGAAATCGTGTGTAGTGCTACAGGTAAGGTTTGTGTGTCTTTACAATTTACTTGTATTGTAGCCTTATCCAGAGGTGACAAGTGAGTAGATTAGCGTAATTTCTGATCTAAGATTTAGTTATACTAAGCAATGGCAACTATTGAAATTCCAAATCCAACCTAGGTAGATTCCGAAGAAATCGGAACTCTCTCAATATGGGAAAATTAATCCTACAAATACGAGTGTTGTCTTACTAAACATAAATATAAAGAAACATAAAATTTCCAAAATATTATCCACGAAATACGTGGTACTGACTTATTAATCATAACTAATCTTACTACATATGAAAAATTTGAGAGATCCGATACGGCTTGTGATTTAACCACAGTGTGTCTTGATCGACTTAATATTATATCCCAAACAGAACCTGCTGGTATCTCTCTACTTGAAGCTATGCTGCAAGAGTTAAAAGCTGGGAGAGAATTTCAAACGCACTGCTTTCTTACTCACAGAGAAACTTCTTCAGATGAGGAAAACTAAAAAAATGAAACACGTGAAATTGAAACTATTTCAAATGATGAAAAACAGAAATATCTTAAAGATCCTAAAGAAGCTCAATTGATAGAACCTACCAATTCTAAGAAAAGGAAAAATAAAAAATCCAAAAATAAGCCAACCAAAGTAATCGAATTGACAAAAGTCACCAAAAAAGTGACACAAGGAAAACGAACAAGACAAACTGTGGCAACACCAGTCGTGATCCCAATGGTTGAAACTGCAAATACGAGGGCGGATCGGAAAGTAACGCACAATAATTTTTTTTAAAGTTTAATAGTAAAAAAAAAAAGGAAAAAAATCACAAATGAACTTACATCTTTTACCTACTTTTCGACATAGTCACCAACTTTCTCAACACATTTTTCCCATCGTGTTACTAGATTCAATATGCCATGTTCGTAGAAGTCCGTTTGGTTGGAGTGTAGCCATCTGCGCACTGCTGATTTCACTTCCACATCTGTCTCAAAGCGTTTGCCAGCCAGGAATTTCTTCATGGGACCAAACAGATGAAAGTCCGATGGTGCAAGATCCGGACTGTATGGTGGATGCTGGAGCACCTCCCAACCAAATTCGGCGATTTTCTGACGAACGACAGCAGCAACATGGGGGCGAGCATTGTCATGAAGAAGTTTAAAGTTAATGTTGTGACGTTTGTCACGAATGGCACGACGTAACTTCACCAAAGTTTTAATGTAGGCCGCAGCATTCACAGTGGTCCCGTGTTCAGCAAAGTCCACCAATAAAACACCATGCATATCCCAGAACACTGTCACAAGCACTTTCCTGGCAGATTGAGTCACTTTGAATGTTTTCTTTACTGGGGAACCAGCATGTTTCCACTCCATTGATGCCTGCTTTGTTTCGGGCGTGTAGTGGTACGCCCACGACTCATCACCTGTGACGATTCCTTCCAGAAAGTCATGTCCTTGTGCGGTGTACCGCGTTAAGTGGTCCAAGCTTGCCATCATTCGCTGGCCCTTGTGGTCGTCTGTCAGGTTCTTAGGCACCCAGCGAGCACTAACTTTACGGAATTTCAAATTTTCATGAACAATATCGTACACCGCACCATAGGAAATGTTGAACTTCTGCGATAAGGCTCGCAGTTGCACACGGCGGTCGTTCAGAATTGCCGCCTCAATGCCTCTGACAATTCTGCGGGATTGCTGTTGTTGTCGGCCGGCCGGAGCGTGGCGAATCACTAAGGTTCACGCGTCCCTCTTGGAAGAATGTGCACCACCTGGAGACATTGCTACGGTCCATACAATCATCCCCATACACGCCACGCATGTCCCTGTGAATTTCACTGGGTTTATGCTTTTTGGCCCACAAAAATCGAACAACACTTCTCTGTTCCTCACAGGTGGACGACTGTAGCATGCGCGCCATCTTTGTTGCATAGTTCAAGCTTCTCTCGCAAGAGGTGCACCTGAGAAAAAAATACCATCTGTAGTGAAAACTTCAAACTATATCTCTGTGAAATTTCAACATTCTAGCTGCAATACCAAGGCAGAAAAAAAAGTTATTGTGCGTTACTTTCCGATCCGCGCTCGTAGATTTTCAGCATAGATTTTCACCTAGTACTTCAACTGCTGAGACTTCCTCACCAGTAGACCCATCTCCAATGGAAGTTGGTCCATCGACTGCTTACACCAAATAGACCGGGTGCCTCCCCGTGCTATTATCTCAACGGGACAGAGATCCCCACCAATTACTGTAATTGGTCACGGGGATATGTTCCGCATGAATAGAGAATTACAGGCCTTATTAGGTGAACATCCAAAAGTAGTTAGTAGCAGGGAAGGACTATACTACCTCATTGGAGGACTTTCTCCTACTGAAGGACTATTTTACTTCCTTAAAAACGGAATTCTATACATACCGGATGAAGAAAGACACTCCACTGAAGGTAGTACTAAATAGGATGCCTTCAGGTACCCCAACAAAAGAGATTCAAGAGGGACTTCTATTATTTGGATTTCCTTTTAAATTAATTAAACGGCTTGTCAAAAACGACAACAATACTGAAATTCCATTCCCTATTTGGATATTTGAGCTGGAAAGAACTACTAAAGCTCTTGAAATTTACGACTTGAACAGATTCCTCTTTACTGTGATAGCAATCGAACCGTAGAACCCGCGGTCTGGTCTTAAACAGTGTTTCAGGTGCCAGGCATTTAATCACATTTTGCCAGCTTGTAGCCGGACTCCAGGATGCGTCGTCTGTATCGGGACCCATGGACACCAACAGTGTACCATTAAGGCCGCGGCCCAGAAAGACAAAAATCTATTAAAATGCGCAAATTGCGGAGAGTCCGGACATCCGGCGTCCTATCGTAGCTGCCCAGACTTCAAGGCGGCGCTTGCATAGGATAAATTGCATTATAAGATGGACTACTATATAAATGTGTGAATTTCCATATTCAAGATATTTGATATCAGGCTGCATCGTTCGGCTTTCGGAATTTCTGCTTCTAACGGTGCAGTTATTGAAGTCCTGTTATATATGTGGGAAGGTCCACAATTCTCCTAACCATTTTTCATAGAAATTACTTGTCACCATACGGCTGAGGTTACATGAACCACACCTCTCACTCGATAGCCCTTAAGGAATTTTGCTGCCATGATCCCTAAGTAGGGAGCAGAGTGCAGCACAGGGACGGTGCTAGTCACCGTCATACTACAGTCAGTCAGAATTGCCAGTCTCAAGACAACTCTTGAGGATGCCAGACGCAGTCTCTGGCGAAACGTCGGGGAACTACAAGCCTCACGACCACGGCCTTACAGCCCGAAAAACCTCTTCAAGATCATCATAGCAACTCCGGCCGTGAAAGTCTACGTCAATACATATATATATATATATATATATCCGTAGGAGATCTGCTCGAGGGCAGGTCCTTCACAGCAATCATAGCATTTTCATAATGTCAGGAAACCTTTAAGGCCCAAACGGTCCCCGAAATCATATGGCCATCATCATCATCCTTATCATTATCATCATCATCCTTCACCGGTGTGGAAAGCAACGGGAAGCTACCACACCTACAATTCCCTAGTAAAGTATATATATATATATATTCCGTAAATCAGCAAAATCCGATCATAACTTCTATTTTCTGAGGAATCCATTTAGGTTACGCAGTTCCTGTGTGACAGAAATTTTACAATTACACTCTAGTTAGACAATCCTTAGCTCTTCAGAAGACAATTTACAAATAGCAGCATACAAATTAAATGAAATAGCAAATAAATTCTATATGATAATCTCTGAAAGTAAATTTAAAGTAATGGCATTGAACAGGAAAGACCATATGAGGTGTAAAATCAGCATTAATACAATACAATATAACAGGTGAATAATTTTAATTATTTTGGATGCAATGTACGACACTGCCAGAAGGAAGATATTCATATTAAATATTCATATAAGTTACATTGAATGTGTGGCACTATAAAACGGACACTGAAAAAGAAAAATTTCAGGAGTACACAATTAAAATTTTACAAAATTTGGCAGTGCCTGTCCTAACATAATGCAAGTGAATATCTTACTCTTAACCGTTCAGACAAAAGAAAAATAGAAACTGTTGAAATGAAGTTCTACGTTCAGTTTCAGGTGTGTCAACTTTGGACAGAAAAAGAAAAGACTTAAATATTTTTGATTTAACAAATAGAATTGACAATATGAGAATCAACTGGTATGAACATGTTAAAAGACTGCCTACAGATAGAATCCCCCAGCTGTTATTAAAAGAACAAACCAATATGATATAGAAGTGTTGGGCACCCATTTACTAGATGGGAAGATTCATTAAATCCCACTTGACGTGAAAACAGGTCAAAAGTCTATTTCATGAAGAAGAAGAAGAAGAATCTAGTTATAACCAGGTATCAATCTTTGCCTAAAGAAAAAAGTTATTCCTTTGCAATGATTTTAACTCATAAATGTACTCGAATGCAGCTGAGACCAATTACACTAAAGTAAATTATTATAACATCCTCAACTCGTGTCCAACTGAGGGTCGGGTCAAAGGATGTGGTGAGATGAAACCCCTTACATAGAGATCTGTGAATGACAAAGTTACCGGCCGACTAATCTGACGCACCATCACAGGGGCAGATGAACGAAATGAAACTAAATGAATGAGATGAGTATGGAGATATGGTGGATTGAAATTGTGGCAGGGGAAAATGGGAGAAACCCCCGAGAAAAACCAGCCCAAGTGAGAGCGAGCGTCTAACCGCTAGCGCCACGGAGCCGCCTTCAAATGCAAATTAATTAAACTAAAATATATGATTACATGGGAGTTGTAGACAATCAGTTTAAAGTAGGGAACCCAAGATGTCAGACAAAATACCTGGGTTACCAGTCGCTTAAAATTCATACCCATAATCGAATACTATGATTAAACATGTTGTGGAATTTTATGGGGCGGGTTTTAAACCTTCATTAGGGAATGGAAGAAGCCTAACTAGAAGAACTAATTAGCCATTTTTAAATTTTAGCTTTTGCAGAATCGTTAATAATACTCATTCTTTGATGATATTTTTAAAACTACTTACCGGTATGTTTAAGCCCTTTCCTTCCCTAGCCGGGATTGGGGCACTCCCTAATGGGAACTTAATGACCAAGTTAATTTAGCCATATATGTCAGCGAGTGATAGGGGGTCGGCCTAACGCCTCAATGAGACATCTAGTATGTAACAAATGTATTACTAGATGGGAAACGGTCGGTAAATTTACACAGAGGACTTTTTATTCAAGCTTGTGGGTCTTTTACCCGATATTCTTCAGACTCAGAACTTACGGCTTAAAGTCCCTTCCGGAGGACTTGCTCCATAGATTCTTCTCCCATCCTAAAAAATCCATCGACCACGGCTGGGTTTGAAACCGCGTCCCTCAGAATTAGAAGCAGGGAACCACTAGCCCACCACGGCCGACTAATTTCGGAAAATATTTTCGTTTAGTTCTTAATATTTTAGCAACCCTCATTTCACACACATTCCTTATCCCTTATGAGTACAAAATGCTAAAAGCTTTAATAACAATAGATTACAGAGTCATTTTTCATCTGAGATCCTGGGTTCCCTATTTCAGATTGTGTATATGCAACTTTTCTATATAAAAGTTTAATATATTAAAATGCGTATTTGAGATTTCATTCTGTCGGTAACTACGTAAAATTTAAGTTAAGAAAACCATAGGCCTTTCGGAATAAATTCCATCTTTAGCTCTTGGAAAGTGTGGCTGGACATTCACTCAGCCTCCTTCCTAAATGAGCGACTGAATAATTAATAAATCGGGAGAGAGGATATAAATTCATAAACAATTAATCAATTAAGTAATTAAAGTAATTATCTGACATACACCTTATTCATATTCAAATAAACCTGAAAGACACGTAGAATACAATTATGTAATTATTAATCATAAGTTAGATGATCCCGAGGAATTAATAATATAAAATAATAAACGTTTAGCTATGAGTAATCTAGGAAGAGGTAGGTGACTACAACCCTTCTATTGTATAAGTTACTGATGTGCTCGAGACATGTTCACAATAAGTTAAAGATCTCTAGAAATCTCTTCTCTTCAGAGGATTACATGCTTTTTATTCAGCGAGTTAGAACCAACAATGCCTAATGCTGTAAGCGTCACTTATACTAAAGTTAATGACCGGGGAATTCCATAGGCATACGCTGCACAAACTTTGATCCAGCTGTACGGCCATAGTTGGAAGACGGCCTTAAGAAATTGTTGATGTCACACCAATAGTATTTGTCACAAAATATTTTCATTGTATTCATTGAGTGAAATGTACCAATGATCTGTAGTTTTACATTTCAAGGGGATGTATCATATGGTCTCAAGATATGGAAGGAGACAACGCGAGCTCACTTGACGGCTAGGAAAGCGACACAAATATTAATATCTGTCGTGGTGCCGATCTGGGCACAAGCACTTCTAGCACCAACATAACTCATTCAACTCTGATAGCATTCGCGACCAATAACAACATAGACCCATCACCCTAAAGTAGGGACTTGTAAATTTTAGGACAGTCCTTGTTACTGGACTTAGCCGCATGTGCAACGATCCATATAAGTGATTGTCATAAAGTTTGAATAACAAACCTCGAGTGAATTCTCCCACGAGGATAGGAAGTGAGATTATCTATTAATTGGCAGTAGATCAAAGTCTCCATACTATTGAACGGGACCAAATGATAATTACCGCTTGTTGTAATGCCATTTAAAAGTGTGTGTGGCATGGAGACTTAAATATTAATCGATTTATTTTCCTTGTCCTTTAATTTGTTATATCAATAACAGCAAATAGGTGTTTACAACAAGTAATTAAAGTTAAACTTAATCTTCAATCTTGTCGTCTTTTCTCAACGAAACATAAATCGTGTCCGCACAATCCCAGCTAATCCTGGAAAAGAATCTCAAGTCTCTCGAAACCCACTGAGCAACCCAAGGTCCTCAACTAAAGAGGAATCCTTTCTAAATCCTGGCGCCCACTAAATCCCGTCTTCACCTTTTACCTTAAAATCTTTCTCCAAAAGATAAGATATGAGATATATGCGTGTACTCATTGTATGATTAATAATAAATACTACTAACATAAAATAAAATCCGTTTCCAATTAATAAAAACATTAATTTCAGTGTCATTTTATTTCGCAGCATATTCTATTTCTCCAAGCAAATGCTCAGCTACAGTGTAACATAGCAGGCAGGCTAGGATTCGCTTTCCAGTTAGGATGAATGTCCTAGTTGAAACTGTTCACCGATTATTTTTCAACTGTATGGAAAATTTAAAAACAAATCGGCTCCTAATACCCCTAAAAAATTACCTCCCACACAATTATCACCAACCATATTAGTATGAATATTAAGTTACAGAAAACACTCATACTTATCTCACAACATTATAGTCATATCACAGATACCCTCTCAAGTGATAGTTGAAATGTCCAATCTAGAGAGTGATATAATTTTATTTCCGTCCAGGTCATGAGTCCGGATCCTATAATTTGATGAATTGTAATTAGGGAGCACGTATTTCCGAGTTTTATGATCTCTTTCGTCGCATCAAATATAGTGATATTGGCAGATCATATATGATCGCAAAGCCAGTCTCTCTAGAGCGAAAAAGAGAAAGCAAGCCTAAACAGAACGATAACAATGACCTACAGAAGACTCATGATATGACCAATATATTTAGTTAAAACCTAATACTTCATCAGGACTATAACGTTCTTCATGTCCAGAAAATAGTATTGCTCTTATGTGAATTATTTCGCTGCTTGACACAGCAGGCTGAGTAACAGATGGAAATATCCCTCTTCTCCTCGTAGCATAAGTACAACATGATTTTATGGCACAATTATCTTTACTACTGCTACTAATATAATTCGTGATCATTCTAATGTTGTTACTGAAGAAAAATTAACATTAGGATTTTTATAGCTTGTCATTACATAAACGCCAATAGCTTCAGAACATTCTAAACTATACGCGATATATTAGCTGTATATAATTTTTGACCACGGCTGTATGTGCCAAAACAAGTTTCGTTTGAAAGGGGTTGGTTCAGTAGGATTTCCTCAATAATTCAGTTCAACCTATAATTGTGTGATAATTAAAGACTGTCCGGCGGATTCATGTCGAGACTTACAAGCATATTTTTCTTTTACTGTGCTAGCGCGCTAGCCTAACGCTAAACTCCCAACCTGGAGGACAAGGTCATTTGATTTTAGGATTTCCACGACAGCTACAGAGTCTGATCCACTGTTTGTTTTTCTCTTGGGGTTTTCTCTCTTAGCCTTTGTAGATCCCTCTACCCCGCAAGGCAACGGTTTTCCCTATTAACCTAGGGAGTGGTTGCCTCTTCCGCCTTCAATGCCGTACCGTAGGACTCCTAAGCCGCCATATCCGCCGTTTGAGATCTTCACCGTTTCCATGGCAAGGGGCCCTTAAAAGGTACTATTAGCCGGGCGAGCTGAACCAAGGTTTGTTAACGAGGTTGTTACTCCTCCTCTTCCTCTTTTCTCATCCGGGCTTGGGACCGGCAATGGCGATGATAATTATACGTTCCATAATGATATTTTTTTCATAAATCGAGCATCCACTTTCTTGACAAGTGAAACTATTTAACTTCTTCTTCTTCGGCTTTTCCCCGTTTATAGGTTTGTCGTCTTCAGTTTCCATTTATCTCTATCATTATAATCTCCCTCTTCCAAATTCCTATCATCCATTATAACTTAGTTCTGACGTAGTTTTTCCATTCCCATTTTTGGCTGTCACGTCTATTTATTCCAGGGGGTGACCATTGGTATATATTTTTTGGCCATCTTTCATTTTCCGTTCTTTGTACATAGCCATACCGTTTAAGCGTTTGATTTTCAATCCTCTTAACAACCGATGTGGTGACATTCATTTCTCTCCAAAGGAATTAATTTCTTATTTTATCCTGTCTTGTTTTTTGGACGCTTCTTCTAAAATAATAAAATTCAACTGTTGTAATTTTTTTGAACTTCTGTCAAAGACCAAGTTTCACTCCCATATGACAAAATATTGTGTATTATGCTATTATAAATTTACATTTTAGTTTCCTTTGTGATATTTTTGTTCCACATTATTCCATGTAAAGTTTTAGTTGCACTTTTTGCCATTGCAATTTTAGTCTGTACATCCATCTCACAGGTACCTAAACTTGTAATTATTGACCCAAAATATTTTTAAAATTCACATTTTTTATTTTCCCTGTTTCGAGTATGAGGTCATCCACATCCTTTTCCAAACACATACATTCTGTTTTCTATACATTTATATTGAGTCCCCATTTTTTATATTGTTCCATTAGTTTATTTATCATATATTTCATATCATCTTTATCCCTGCAAAAATTGTACTGAAAGTGCTATTTCGGTACGAAACATCTGCACTATTAACCTCCCTCTACAGTGAGATTAATGAACTATGCCAATTTTCTTTATCTTTGTGTTTACTACGACTCTCCTTTCTACCCCTCCCTTTGCTCTGTTTGTACTGCGCAACTTCCCCTCTACCTCGGAACTCTCAAATAGGCGATTCAAGTGGTAAACTGTATCATTAATTCTTTCAATTCATTGAGTTAGTTTTGGTTATCGTCTGAAGGACGTGAGCTTAAGGAGAGCGGTGTTGTTTTGAGTTTGGTCCGGTAAGCCAGGGTATGGTACCCTACGCTGGACTAAAAAGGTATGCATGGGTGTTTGAGTGTGTAAAGATTATTACTTTTGTTATTATTACTTTATAATGATCAAGTATAACTCATGTTTAATATATTTTCATATTTCAATTTCAGAAGTACAATTGAAATATTAAATCTTATTTTAAGTAAACAGGAATGTCTATTTATTGTATTTGCTAGCTATGCTACAGCTGTTTTGTGTAATTCCTGTTAACGAGCTTTCTCCCCTTTCCCGTCTAGCTTTCATGGTTGAAAATAATATACTGACCTTAATAACGAATCATAAATTACTACAGTGTGTTTCAGGAATTATTGTTAATTAATATATGTTAATGAATCTATATAGGAAAGGTGAATCACTATTTGCCTCTGATGGGCCCGAGCAAAGAATTATAAATAGCACTGACAGTTATGTTCTGGGCGCTACTATAAGTGTAACTAAACATATGAGTAAATTCTCTATAGGTAAGTGCAAAAATGGTAACAGAATATAATATTCGTAGACCAGGCGGAACAAAATTATTTGAACATCTGCAAACAACAATGAATGCAATACTTTTCCTCCTATAGGAATACCCATTTCAGAACATTTTTTATGCCATAAGTTAAGAGCCTGGTCTAAATGAATGTTAAAAAGAATTGGTGACAAACTGCATCCCTGCTTAAGGTCTTTATACACTGTGAATTCCTCTGTTAATTATTCTGTATTTTTACTTTAGCTGTTGTATTACTATAGATCCCCCTAACAATATTAATCCATTTATCAGTAATATTCATATTTCTAATTGTCGTCCATAACAATTGTCGAGGTACACTATCATATGCCATCTCTAAATCAATAAAGGTCATATGCAGTTCTTTATTTTTTGCTAGGATTTTCTCTTATAATTGTCTAATACAGAAAATAATATCAATACAATTAACTTAATATATAAAATCAAATAACTTATAAATCAATCTCGCATAAAAGGACACGTTTACTAGACATAATGCTCCATAAGAGTAATAATATTTTCTTGACGTGAAAGAAGGCATTTGGCCTACCATCTTGCAGCTGGCACACGTCCATATGGTCGATCATCCAACCAGTATAAGGTCTGTATGATGTGTCCTCTAGTAGCTAAAACTGTTTTTTTTTTCACCTAAGTCAATCATTTAAGATAAAAATATAATGGGATTAAAAAATTAATGGGAAAACAACTATTAACTAAAGCCGCTCCTTATTTAAATTACTCACGATGGGTTGACACCGTCCCCTACTTGTAGCGAAATTCATAAAAAAATCTCTTACCAAGTTGACATGAACCAGCACACGTCTGCTAGTTCTGTTCTAAGATATCATGCTTTAGACCGCTCGGTTACGGCTTGTAAACCAATGTGCTAAACGCGATAGTTATTAACTATAAAATATCATAAATAAATATAACATGAACTGTGGCGTTATCAAATCTATACATTACATAAGTAAACTTCCACAGATGCAGTATGAGTAGGGAAAGGTCCGACACGCAGGAACTGCGAATACTAAGCAAATTTCTCAGCAAATCGAATTTTTCTGTTTCACGGAATATATAGGGCTACTTCTCTTGTTAAATTGGAGAAACTCAATTTCTGATGCCAGCTTATTTTAAAGTGTCGGGGTGAAGTAAAAACGAATCATGCATAACTGTAACTTACTGTAAGTTGTATATTTTGACACAAATTTAAATAATGTAACTGATACTGATGCATTTTTTCCATTTCTTTATCAAAAATACATTAACTCAATGCATGTTATAGAATAAGATTACAATTTAAGTGTTAATTAAATTATATGGTATACATTGCGATTAATTAAACATTGCGGTTGCTATAACTCTTCCGAGCTATGCACTAGCGATATTGTAAACAAAGAGATAATGGACTGCGTTTTCATTGGACGAATAACTGTCTACCTTTAAGCGCGTAAAAAAAGTAGTTCGCTTTCTAACACACGAAATAAATAAAATTATAATAAAAATATGTATTATCTGGTATATGTCTAAATATATTTTATGAGAGAATTCTGAAATACATAATTACAATTTTAATAGATTAAATAAATATGCATTTCATTGTTTAATTGTTACGAATTTCTGTTTTTTAAAATGGCTGCTTCTCTCAGGCTTCTATACATTTTATGAAGCATCAAAAGGAAATTCTTTGGAAAGCTGAGAGAAACAAATTATTATTAATGTTTTCAAACAGTTTACTGAAATATATCCAACATTAAAAATAACAGCACATTGAAAATAACAGCACAATTTACAGGTAGGTCTCATGGCGCATATATTCTGCTCTTACAACTAATAAAACTGTAAATAAAATATATAAATCAACATCGTGGAAAAAGAGAAAACGTCTGATACTTGTCATAAATAAATAAGAATACCTTGTATCCAGTCTTATCTCCCGTAAAATACGATGTACCCTAAGAAAAATGTTTCAATGATTGACACTTCTATATACAATGGTGGGTAAAACAAGTACCACGATTCATCCAATAGAAGCAAACCCTTATGCAAGTTTGTTTGCAGTACAACTGGAACTTATCTTGGATACAGTGTTAGAGTGAATATTTAATTTTAGGTTTCAGGTAAATCCCAAATCTGAAGGTCGGATTTTGCTAATTTTTGGAGCATACCTCTCTAGGATTATTTTACTATCATATACCGAGTTTAGATGTGAAGCATCGAAAATTGCTAATGCCAGAGTGACTTAAGTTTTGGTTTCAGATAAACTCCTCTATACCTGGATGCTCGAGTTTGCTGGTTAACGAACTCATAACCTAATTGTTTTAATTGATCAGTATTGCACTATCTCCTCTACTATTTAATTTTGTACTAGAGCAAGCCAACAACTCAATGGTATTAATAAGCTGTTAGTTTATGCTGATAATATAGTACTATTGGGCGATAGTAAGGAGATGCTAGGGACCAATACGCACACAGTAAATATATGGTCACAAATAGAAATATATTATATAATGGAAACGGATAGCTAATGACAAATGAGGAAAAATTTCACGAGGTGGCTGAATTCAAATACCTAGGAACAACAATCACAAACAAGAACGAGATGCACAAAGAAATTAAACAGAGACTCCATTCTGGAAATGCGTGTTATTATGCATCACAGAGACTCTTGTCATCCCAACTCCTTTAAAAAAAAACGTTAAACTGAAAATATAAAAACTGATATCTACTAGTTATAGTAGGTTTATATGGATGATAAATATGGACTCTTACTTTAAGGGGGAAAAGCAGATTACGAGTATTTGACAATAAAGTTCTTAGGAAACTTTTTGGACCAAAGAGAGGTAAACAGACCGGTGAATGGAGAAATATGATCATGAGGACAACCTCAATATCTTAGGAGGGCAAGGGCTCTATAATAGTTTAATATTTTTAGGGAAAATAAATCAATGGTGACAATATAACAAAAGAATTTTTTTTATTAACAGTGAAAAACATGGCCTTTATAGGAAACTAGATATAATAAGAACAATTAAGTCTCGTAGACTGCGATGGGCAGGACATGTGGCACGAAAGGGGAATGAAATACATGTATGGAAGCGTCTTATAATAATAATAATAATAATAATAATAATAATAATAATACTTTATTTATTCTGGCAGAGTTAAGGCCATAAGGCCCTCTCTTCCACTCAACCAGCACAAATACAAATAAATATTCGACAAATATAGATATACACTATACTAATTATAAACAGTTAAAGATACAATAAATGTAGCAATGTAAATGCCATGTACAAACAACATTTCATAGGGTAATAACAATAATGATACGATAATAATAATAATAGTAATAATAATAATAATATAAATATAATACATTATACGGGAAACACCATAGGAAAACCAAAGGGAAAACGCCAAGTTGGTATACCAAGAACGAGGCGGGAGAATAACATTAACTATAATTTGAGGGAAGTGGATTATACAGGGAACGATTGGAAAACATTAGCTCAGGATAGGAATGTATGGAGAGCTTATGTCCGCGCAGCCATGAACCTATGGGTTCGGTAGTGCCACTGAGTTAGTGAGTTAGTTATTCCAGGTTTGATTTCGATAAAATTAAAAATTGCCGCCGCTAGAGCATCAAAAGACACACGCACATATACATATATACACATACACACATGTAGGCCTATTCATTTTATCATTGTCATATTGGTGTAGACCACAAAGGATCAGTTAAGATCTATGTATTTTTTTAAATATGATCATGAGGACAACCTCAATATCTTCATTCCTTCGGAATTCGAAAAAAAGCAAGTTAAAAAACATGTTGGTCACTCTAACGGTAGGCCTATGCAATATCAGAACAGAAGATAGCAAGAAGTTTTAGATGGAGAACTTTGGAAATACGAAACAACAGGGTGGTTGTTTTTATTATAACGCTGTGAATGTATGCATAACAAGTGAGACAAGTGGCTTGCTATGAATACAAATCAGCTAACTCTCCTCCCTTACAACTGCTTCATTATTCTACAAATTACATATAACTTGTGCAACACTCAATTTGTACACAGTGAGCCTCAATCATGATTGCCAGTTAACTCCTTAATGTGCAATAAATTAAATTACTAACAGCGGCAATAACTTTAACACTGAAGAAAAAAATAATGGATATTCTTTACAACATGTGACGCGACAATTGTTTGTACGTTCGAATCATACTCAATGCGCATGCGCCAACAAACGCGAAGCGGTTTACACTATAGAGTCACGGGATGCAGCCAACATATACACGGTATTTTACGAATCTAAAAGCTAGCCTAACGCATTTTAAGTACTCTAAACTGTGAAAGACCAACCTAAAAGCTAACCTAACGCAATTTAAGAACTCTAACCTGGAAAATAATTCAATGCCAAAATTAATTAATTAATTTTATTTTATTTATTTATTTATTTATTTACCCTTAAATTCTGAAGTATATGTGTACAGTTAATTAATACATACTCATTGTTGCTGTGAAGGAACATGGCTTAGTGTTTGCTTAAAGTATTCGTTGAAACCTATATGACTGCCACGTCTTCATGCTACGTATGTAGTTAAAACATATAGAAACACATATTCAAATAATCATTAGAAAAAATGTGAAAGTCTTTGTAAATGGTGGGAAATAATTTGAAAAATGAAACCCTAAGAACAAAATTTGACTGATGTTTATGAAGGAATTAAAAACGTCGCGTCGCATGTTGTAAAGAATAGCATAAATAAGGATTTATAAACCTTACTATATGTATAGGCATATACGTATTGTGGCAAGTCATTCGCTCAGCCTCTTATTTCAGATAAATAAGTACTTTCACCAAGGGTGAATAATTTATGAACCCGTAATTATTATCAGAAGTAGGACATATTTATATTCAAATGAATTGTAGTTAAAATAGGAATTCAATAGTAACAAAATTAAAATGATATAACCTACCACAAAATAATTTAATAAGCAATAAATAAAACACTAGTATCAAGCAATTAGCGCCAGTCATAGACCTGGACCCTTGCTATTGTAGCGAACGAAATTAGTAAACTTCTTACAATGGATCCGTAAGTCCTTATACAATGAGGAAAAAGTCTGCAGTTTCTTTTGTTAAGAGGATTTACAAGACCGCACTATTATCAAATTGCTATAACAATGTTAAGCCCAAAAACTTCATACAAAAGGCTGGGAAGTCACAAACAAGCAATTGGATTTTCCTAGGTAACTTGTGGAAAGAGTTATCCCCAAACGAATTTTAACTAGTATATGTCGCTAGCAGCGGGTGCCTTCTTTGGCGGCGTAAGGTAAATGCCGACAAAGATAGCCGCGCTCTTAAAGAAAACTCCATTTGGTCAACCCTGAAAATTTTATATTATGAGGCAACTAATTTAAAGGGGGGGACGAGGCCACAAACGTCTTAAGTTTAACACCCCCGATAACGCCCTTAATATATGATTTACCAATCAAAATTAGTCTAAAATATAAACTGTTTGTGAGACGCTAAGACTTTTGGTGGAAGGGACATATACCGGCCCACTCAGAAATAATAAATATTTTTACTTAACGAAAATTAGTGTCAGTTCGGTAGTCAGTTGGGTGGTCAGTAGCGACTAGCGAGTGTGCCGGTGCGGGGCACATCGCTTTATATAAGTTACATCGATTGGTTGAGTGTTATAAACATTATTAGTTCTGACCCACCAACAGTCTTCTCGTCAAATCGTCGTCTAATACGACAAATGTAAACAACGAGTGGAAATAAAAGTGCATCGATCAATTACAAGACAGCACACTGGGCCTACTGTTTTTCCCCAAGTGAACATCCTTTCTTACGGATTCCCGAGAGTTAAGTCCATTGTTCTACCGAAACCTGAACCCAACTAGTCCGGAGCACAATTGTCCATGAACCCTTATCCTTGGACACGTAATATAAAACCTTACCCCGACAACAATCCTTGTTCAGTATATATTTATAAGGGCGAAAAAACTCATTTTTTATTTCGAAGTTATAATAGCGCGGAAAAGTTGCTAATTATATAGACCAAAGGAAAGAAAAAAATCGAAATCGGTTGATTTCTTCCGGTCGCGCAAAGGTTTGACAAAATATAGAAAAAAACTTCATTTTTGCGATTATTTCTTTGTTTTTTGAATTAGATGTTTTCGTAATGTAAAAGTTTGAAACGTCTTCAAATAGAGCGTAAAACATTGTGTTTTACTTTGGTTTAGATCAGTTGATATATTTCAGTCGCGCATAGGGCCAAAAATTTTTCCAAATATTCAAAACTACTCATTTTTACGAGTTCTTTTTATATCTTATATATATATATATATATATATAATATATATATATATATATATATATATATATATATTTTAAACGTAATATTAAAGTACTTTTATTTTTGAACATACAAACATTGTGTTTTATTATGGTGTGAATAAATTAACAACTTCCGGTGGCGCAATGACCCCAATACTATTGAAAAACAGTACCTTAAAATAGATAGTTAGGCCTAAGACAAGATATATAACTGTAACAACGGATATGGTACTTTTCGATTTGCTCTATATTTAAAAAGCTTAAGTATTGAAGTTACAGACAGTTTTTAAACAATAAACTTACTTTTATAAAAAGCAAAAAACAGTTCTGAATAAATAGTCCTTGTTAGTTCAACCTGTCCATTAGTACTGTTCTCTATTTTGTAGCCGAAGGTACTTTGAAGACTGATTTGCTGGTGAAGTTAGGCATGAATTATCTAGACTGCACAGTGGATCTTATAATCCGCCTTGAGATTCAGCTCCACAAACATTTTCTGAGGCTTCCTTGACGAGCGTTCAACAGCCTGAGTATGAACTGGAAATTGCTTGAAAGCAATGTTCCAGTCAGGGATTGAGTCACTGTCGATGTGCGATTTGATCTCATCGTCACTGATTTCTGCCAACAATGGGGGAGAAAATAATTTACAGTCCATTCAGTTGGTAATTTCTAAGTATTCTTGCGTGTTGAAGTTAATTTTTGGTGGCGTGAATGTTCTTACTGTTTTCCTCCTTGCCTTCAGAATTCTTTGAAGTCCGAGCTCTCTTATGTGTTTCTTCTCTTCTTGAGTCCTGGCTAACAGTAAGTGTTCTGGGTTTGCGAAAAAAAACATTCCGTTCGATCGCAGTGTCGGCAATGTCAAGCGATGGTAAATACCTAGTAGATTGTATTCCTTGGTGAACAAGTTTCGGGCTGTCTGTAAAGCGTTTACTTGGTTTGATAGTAAACCACATTGGTATGTATGATTTCAAAACTAGTTCCAGAAGTTCAGGTAAGGGCTTTCTTCACTTATGTACAATCTGAGAGTTCTATTTGCTTTTGTCAACCACCTCGAATGTGATAAGTGCCCAGGATCTCGTACAGCCAAATCTTCTATACAGGTTCCTTATTTTGTTACCTTTGAAGTATCAAGTAGGTATTGCTGATCTTTGCTAAGCACGTTTATGTCTATCTGAGTTATCTGGCAATCAATACTGTGGAAGTTATTTATCAAATACCAAAAATGCGTGAAAATGTTACTTTTTTTTTTTTTTTTTGGCAAATTTTTGGGCTTATGCGTGACCGGATCTAAACCAAATTAATACACAATGTTTTTAGTCTCTATTTGAAAACGTTACAAACAATTACATTACGAAAACATCTAATTAAAAAATTTAAAAAAATAATCGCAAAAATGAAGTTTTTTTTATATATCGTCAAACATTAGAGCCTTTGCGCGACCGGAAGATTTCAACCGATTCTGATTTTTTTTTGTTGGGTCTATATAATTCGCATCTTTTCCGCGCTATTACAATTTCTAAATAAAAAAATGTATTTTTTGGGCTCACCCTAATATATATATATATATACACACACACACACAAGGTGTTTCAGAATAAGCATTACAGACTTCTATGGGTTGTAGAGGGGACTAAGTAGATAAAGTTTCGGTAAGGAACTGATGTCCAGAAACGTACTATTTCGATGTAAAATAAGTTTGAAGATCAAAACACAATGGGCTGATATTGTGTGCCTTGTGTTTCAGAATAAGTATTACAGGATTATAGGGGTTGTACTACACCTGTCTGGTCGGAGGAAGGTCTTACAAAAATTCACACGAGGTCTTCTGGGGCGTATGTATGAAATCATGCGTCGCAGGTACACTTAGTGCAACGAACAACAGGGTCGCCACATGGATCTACACTTGTAGTACAACCCCTAGAAGTCTATAATACTTATTCTGAAAATCCCTATATATAATCTGCCGCGGTGTACTAGTGGTTATGCTCCCGAAGGTCGAGGTATCAAAACCGGTCGGGGTCGATGGAGTTTTTTTAGGATGCAAATAGCAAGTCCTCCGGGAGGAACGTAAGACTTGCGTCCCGAGTCTGAAGATTTTCAGGCTCATCAAAGATTATTAAGCATGAATTAAAAGGCCTCTAAATAAAATTTACCAATTTCAACATCCTAGTAATACCTTAGTTGCCTACTAGATGTCGAATTGAGTCGATATGTTGACCATATGCCATTCATGACATCTTAAAGCAAATAAAATAATTAAATTAACTAGGTCTAGTAACTCTTAACAATAGAGAGGCTACGGCTCAACGTTGGGCCTCCCATTATATATATACATATATATATATATATATATATATATATAGGGGAACGTGGGGCAGGATGGGGTATCTAATGTTTGATCCAATGTATTTTACATTATAAATAAGTAAAATTTTGTTATCTGATATGGCTATGTTCATTGGTATTTAATAAACAGAAAAACATAATCACATTACAAATTAATAAAAAATTCGGGGATATACATCCAATAAAACCAGAGCAAAACATTTGCCCCATTGTGCCCCATGGATGGGGCAGAATGGGGTACTAATTTTCTATTTGTATTTTGCATTACTAATTAATAATATTTATCAGTAAACTTATAAACTATAGCACAATGATTCATTTTTCACAAAATACACAAACATGAGTGGCATCATCATCATCACTATCGACTCCAGCACAAGAGTTGTGAGCCCACTGAAGACAAGAAGGACATCTAATCCAGCCTTCTTCTGAAGAGTCATGACAGTAGAGACAATCATCTTCCTCAAGGTCATTTTTGGCAGAGCCAGAATGATTTTTCGAACTAGGTAGGTTTAACCTGACTGCCTTAACTTTGGATGGTCCTGGTTTCGAGTCACTTTCTGGTAAAGCAAATCATCTTTTTACAGGCCTCTTTTCTAATTTATCCTTTTCAGAATGTTGCAGTGCACTTCTCTATGTTGATGATGTCAAAATTGCACTTTCGCCTCGATTTTTTTAAACTCGCTTGTTCTTTTGAGACTCTTTTGGAATGGGTGTGATATTTTCTTGGCTGGCACTTTGAAAATGACTGTGGTTTGGCGACTCTAGATTTTCAGGGAAGGAAAATGTTTCTGACGTCAGATGTTCCTGAGGTTTGGAAGTGTTGCCTTGCTATTATTATCAGAAGCAATCTGAATGTCTGTTGTTGAAGAAGGCAAGAAATCTGCATCATCAAAAACATTCACATTAACTGGCCATATCCCAGTTTTTTTCGAAAATCATTGACGGCTGTTGAGGCATGTACGTAAGCACTACCCGTTCCGCCAGTTGGAAGTCAAGTCCTCGAAATTCATTTACACTGAGGCCGAAGAGTTGGGCTTCCATTTTTTTAGGTATTCAAGTTCGGTTTCCTGCTCTTCACTAAAAACGCAGGAGAAATTTTCCATCGATTTCCTTACTGTGTAATCCACATGTTCTCTCTTTTTCTTCACGTGTCGTTCCAGAGTTGTTTGAGGCACTTGGAATTGACTAACTGCCCTTTTGTACACCATTGATCCATTAAACGCCTTCTAGCATAGACACGAGGGACAATTCTTCTCTCTGTGTCTTATTTTTATAATTCCTCACCATTTTGAAACTACACAGAGGAAAAGAGTCAGTCAGTAATATGAAGACCGCATGGGGCAAGACGGGGTAGTACCCTGTCTTGCCCCACCCCATTCTGCCCCACAAACTCAATTATAATTTATGACGTTATGACCGGATTATTTTGAAACAAAACCTAATGCAGTAAACATGTTTACAAAGAAAATGGAATAATCTTTAACACAGTAATTGTTAGATATTATTCAAACGAAGCTTAGATGTATTTGCATGCACTGAAGAGAAGGTGTAATATTGCAAAAATCTCTTCACAACTGACCACACAAGCAAAAAAGTAACAAAGATTTCACCGATGGCGAAAAACTGATCTGTACAAGCAGCTGAGACGTTACAGAGATACTTTTGAGAAATTCCGATATATCGTGCCACATACTGGGAGAAAAATACACGTACCCCATTCTGCCCCACTACCCCATTCTGCCCCATGTTCCCCTATATATATATATATATATATATATATATATATATATATAAAGACATGATAAGAAAAATAGATGCCTGGACGGGATTTGAACCCGGTCCTTAGGTTGGTACCCCAGTTTGCTATCCATTACACCATGGGGCAAATCCAATACAAACATTTTTCTTATATATATATACTAGATAATACCCGGCGTGCGCTGTTACGCCTAAATAAATGAAAATTAATGTTCTTTTATGTTTAGCCGAATAAGTAAAAGGAAAAATAATTATAAATTTATATTTTTTAGATACCCCGTGCTGATTCCGGGCGTTGCCTGGGAATCTATTTATCCCGATTTTCTTGGCATAATTGAGCTGAAAGACAAAAATTAATGTACTTCTAATGATTACTTGAATAAGTAGAATGAAAAATAATTGTAAATATATACGGTAATTATTTTAAGATTCCCCGCGCCGATAACCCAGTGTTGGCCGGGAATCTACTTATCTCGATCTTTTTGGCATAAATGAGCTAAAAGACAAAATTCGTTATTGTGAGTTATCCGTAAAAGAATACTCGCCATGGGCTGCTATTCTTGCACATGAATCTATGTACTTATCTCGATCTTCTTCGCATCAATGAAAGACAAAAATTGTTATTGTCAGTTATCCGTAAGAGATAAACATATGTTGTCATGAACTTTTTTGTAGAGCTTTATGAGATATTCAATTCCGTGTACATTCATTTTGTGTATTTGTTACGGTTTAGCAGCGTAAGCCATTTAAGTGCCCAAACAGCTATTTTTTCACGTTTTCCACTACAAAGTGGCAATTTCTAAGGGTGTAGGAAGTGGGTATCATTACTCTCTTATAGCCTATGTTCATCCCGAAGGGCAATTTTTAAGGGTGTAGGAGGTGAGTATCATTACTCTCTTATAGCCTATGTTCATCCCGGTAATCTCCTGAACATTTTGCAAAAAGCCCCATCACAACGGTATGGCCGCGCACTAAAGACGAACAAACAAAGAAAACAAGGGGGAGAGAGAGGAGAGAGAGAGAGATAGAGAGAGAGAGACAGAAGAGAGAGAGAGAGAACAGAGAGGAGAGAGGAGAGTGAGAGGAGGAGGAGAGGAGAGGAGAGGAGAGGAGAGGAGAGGAGAGGAGAGGAGAGGAGAGGAGAGGAGAGGAGAGGAGAGGAGAGGAGAGGAGAGGAGAGGAGAGGAGAGGAGAGGAGAGGAGAGGAGAGGAGAGGAGAGGAGAGGAGAGGAGAGGAGAGGAGAGGAGAGGAGAGGAGAGGAGAGGAGAGGAGAGGAGAGGAGAGGAGAGGAGAGGAGAGGAGGAGAGGAGAGGAGAGGAGAGTAGAGGAGAGGAGAGGAGGAGGAGAGGAGAGGAGAGGAGAGGAGAGGAGAGGAGAGGAGAGGAGAGGAGAGGAGAGGAGAGGAGAGGAGAGGAGAGGAGAGGAGAGGAGAGGAGGAGGAGAGGAGAGTAGAGGGAGAGGAGAGAGGAGAGAGGAGAGAGGAGAGAGAGGAGAGGAGAGGAGAGGGAGAGGAGAGGAGAGGAGATGGAGAGGAGAGGAGAAGGAGAGAGAGAGAGGAGAGAGGAGAGGAGAAGGAGAGGGAGAGGAGAGGAGAGGAGAGAGAGGAGAGGAGAGGAGAGGAGAGGATGAGGAGAGGAGAGGAGGAGGAGAGGGAGAGGAGAGGAGAGGGAGAGGAGAGGAGAGGAGAGGAGAGGAGAGGAGAGGAGAGGAGAGGAGAGGAGAGGAGAGGAGAGGAGAGGAGAGGAGAGGAGAGGAGAGGAGAGGAGAGGAGAGGAGAGGAGAGGAGAGGAGAGGAGAGGAGAGGAGAGGAGAGGAGAGGAGAAGGAGAGGAGAGGAGAGGAGAGGAGAGGAGAGGAGAGGAGAGGGAGAGGAGAGGGAGAGGAGAGGGAGAGGAGAGGAGAGGAGAGGAGATGAGAGGAGAGGAGAGGAGAGGACGAGGAGAGGAGAAGGAGAGGAGAAGGAGAGCGAGAGAGGAGAGAGGAGAGGATGAAGAGGAGAGGAGAGGAGGGAGAGGAGATGAGAGGAGAGGAGAGAGGAGAGGAGAGAGGAGAGGGAGGAGAGGAGAGGAGAGAGGAGAGGGAGATGGAGGAGTGGAGAGGAGAGGAGAGGAGAGGAGAGGAGAGGAGAGGAGAGGAGAGGAGAGGAGAGTAGAGGAGAGGAGGAGTAGTCTAGAGGAGAGGAGAGGAGAGAGAGGGAGAGGAGAGGAGGTAGAGGAGAGGAGAGGAGAGGCGAGGAGAGGAGAGGATAGGAGAGGAGAGGAGAGGAGGAGAAGGAAGGAGAGGAGGAGGAGAGGAGAGAGAGAGAGGAGAGGAGAGAGAGAGAGAGGGGAGGAGAGGAGATGGAGAGGAGAGGAGAGGAGAGGAGAGGAGAGTAGAGTATAGGAGAGTATATTATATTAGATTATTATATTATATTATAGTATATTATATTATATTATAGTATATGATGTTAGATGAGAGGAGAGGAGGGAGATGAGGAGAGTATATTATATTATATTATATTTAGATATATATTATATTATATTATATATTTATTATATTATATTATATTATATTATATTATATTATATTATATTATATTATATTATATTATATTATATTGTATTATCCACTGCTGTGATCTCGAGGTAGCGTGCTGCATTGTCACGCAGTGGTCCCGGGTTCGATCCCCGGCCAGGGCAGTTTTTCTGGGTGAGATTTTCATCGGGGTTTTTCCTCGCCTATAAGACAAATGTCAGGAAAACGTTAAGACCCAAACGGTCCCCGAAATCATACGGCCATCATCATTATCATCCTTCACCGGTGTGGAAAGCAACGGGAAGCTACCACACCTACAATTCCCTAGTTAAGCTGCAAGCGTAGCATGAAAATGCTATGATTGCAGTGAAGGACATGCCTTCGAGCAGAATTACTATGGATGGATATTATATTATATTTTCCATTATTACGAGATGTAGCAAGAACTCGGTCTTCGCTAACAACTGGTAGCTTACTTTAAATAGTAAACAAATTATAGAAACTATTTTTTTTTTTTACTTTATGGCAGCGACGCTTTATCGAAGTTATAATTACATTTTTGACATTGAGCAATGCAAGCTTAATACATGATAAGAAAAATAAATGCCTGGACGGGAAATGAACCCGGACCTCTGGGTTGATACTCCAGCGTGCTATCCATTACACATACACACACAGACAGACACAGCCATACACACACACACACACACACACACACACACACAGCTTACTGCCGTGCGACCCATATTTGTAAATAATATTGTAAATATCTTACTTTTAGTATAATAAAGTCCTACTACTAATATGAAATGTTTATATATATATATATATAATTATATATATATATATATATATATATATATATATATAAACATATAAACATTTAATAGTAATAGTAGGACTTTATTATACTAAAAGTAAGATATTTACAATATTATTTCCAATATGGGTCACACGGGCAGTAAGACGTACATGCTGTTGATAGTCCGTTATAATAAAGTAATAATTGGTAATTGTAGAGAGAAAGAAACAATAATATTACAATTACATAAAGCAAACACAATGATATTACAATTACATAATAATACAATAACATTATACATTAATTAAGTTATGTATAATTATAAAGAATTAATGGCATTGCATTTTGATAACATGTATTAATGAATGAGTGTTGTTCTTATATTCCGCGTTTTGTCCAGAAATTTGCCCACGTTTATCCAATTTTCTGGATTTACCATTAACTCGTAGGATGCCAATTTTCACGATTTGAATTTAGAAATCTTTCCGGTTACAACTGACGTCTCCGATATTCTAAATCATTACATTTTCCTAATATATGCATTTCGTCTTCAAAGCTCCCGCACATTGGACATATTCGGATATCGTGATCGACGCTATTTTTTAGAAATTTCCATGCCCCTAGTCTAAACCAAGCAAGCCCTGATCTCGCTTTAAATCCTAGGTTGAGTATATAAGATTATTTTCTCCAAACGTGCTTTAGGTCTCTTTATAAATGCAGTGAACTTTTTCCCGCATATTCGGCGAAAATAGATTGTTGGTTTATATCTAAGTACCTCATCCTTATTTTATTCTACACATTCTTGCAATTTTCAGTCCATTTTTCCCCTTACTCAACCCCCTCGTCTGCCCAAAATTTCACATATGTTTCTAATTTGGTGGTCGTAACAAATTGCTCTAAGCATTGTTTGTTCACCTTGGATTATCGGCAACCAGTAATTGAGTACACGAATTTTGCAGTTTATGTCGTCCTGGAATGACCCAAATTCATATAAAATTCCACATTTAGAAACGGCCTTACTAAGTCCTGTAATCTATTTTTGAAAATGCGTATATACCTTATTTAGTATTTCCGTTCTTTGGAAACCCCAAATCTCACTACCATAGTGCATTACTGGCCTGACCATCGCTCCATACATTTTTTCTAATGTGATGACTGGAATTATGAGGCACTCGACCCAGAATACCCAGTACACTGTTAAGTTGTCCCCTCTCTTTAAATAATGCTATATTAATATGTTTTTTTCCACTTTCCGTTCATTTTCAATGTCGAACCAAGATATTCAAAACGTTTCACGTTTTGAAGTATTTGATGTCTCTATTTCCATTCCTCTGCTCTACCATAAACCGTCCCATTTTTGAAAGTCATTGTTTTTGTCTTACTAACATTTACAGTCAATCCCCAATTCCTAAAGTATATTACTAGTCGGTCAAGACCTCTTTGCAATCCCTTGATTGTCTTAGGACAGATAATTAAATCATCTGCATACAACAGGACTGGGACTTTAACATTTCTTATCTCCGGAGCCTCAATATCTGCTTCTAGCATTACGTCTACATTATCATCAACGAATAGATTAAATAGCATTGATAATAAAATGCAAACTTGTCTTACTCCCCGATTGGCTTCACTGCTCTCTGTAATGTGCCCTTGGTCTATTTTAATACAAAATTTAACATATTTATAAATTGACTTTAAAGCATGTAACCTTTTATGAGACAATCCTTTCCGATTTAATTATTCCCAAATTGCGCTTCGGTCCACAGTATCAAATGCCATCTTACAATAAACAAAAATTCACAAATAATTTACCCCTCTTCATTTTCAGATTATCATCAAATAATGTTCTCAGAACAAATACGTTG
Organism: Diploptera punctata; assembly: GCA_030220185.1. NCBI lineage: Eukaryota > Metazoa > Arthropoda > Insecta > Blattodea > Blaberidae > Diploptera > Diploptera punctata. The sequence continues at coordinate 1,236,271 of JASPKZ010003871.1, read as the reverse complement.
TCCACTGTTGAGTACCATTCTCTTAAACCTGCTGATATTTTGAGATCCCACTGTTCTCTTTAGCCCATTGTCTCATTCGTTCGTAAAGTACTTTACAATACTATATTTTTTTCCAAACACTGACAGGAGACAAATTCCCCTATAACTTTCTGGTACCTGTGTCCCACCTTTTTCTTTGTATAACGGTTGTATTACACCTGTCACCCAGGCTTTCGGATAATCTCCTCCTCTAAAAAGATTGTTTAACGCAGTTTTTAAAACTTCTAATAATAATATTTTTGGATTATATATTTTTAAAAGAATTCCCCTGGTAATCCATCAATTCCATGTGCTCTACCATTCTCTAAGCATTTAATGGAAGAAACCACTTCATTTTTTCAAAATATCCTGATCTAGTAATTTGGTTAGGGATCTCCACTATATTTTCTTGATTATATCTTAACCACTCATTTTCCAACACCCTATCAAAGTGCTTTTTCCATTCCCCGGCGTTATTCTTGTCCGATTTATGGACTTTACTTTGAGTCCTCTTATCGCTTTTCACATGTTCGCAATGTTCCCACTTTTAGTCGCGATTTTCATTTCTTCGGATTTCTTATTTTGCCAATCTAGTTTTGTTTCTCCCAGTAATTCTTTGTATTTCTTTCTCTCTTGTGCATAATTTTTTCTGTTTCATCTGTGCTTTCTTTCTTTTCTAAACTTTAAAACACTACTTTCGACAAAACTTTTTCTTCTTTGTACATGGATTATTGTACCACCCTGTGTCCTTCTGATTCGTTGTGCATTTAACCTTGATTTATCCCCCTGCTTTTTGAAAAGATTCTGTCAAAGTTTCAATAATTTCATCCTCGCTAAGATCATTTAATTGCAAATCCTGTATTAGAGTGTCCAAACTCCTGATAAATTCTTCTCTCTGATCCTCGATCCACCTGAAACGTGTAATTGGCCGTAATATTGTTGCAAGCTCATAATTAACTGTCTCACTAATAGCTTTCATATTTAAAATAAGTTTGTTTGGGAAATGGTGAGATTCGATTCTGGAAACTATATAGAAATTACTTAGGACTGGAATCATGTCTTCTGTGCATACTGAATAATCGATTAAGCTCCCTCCATTTTTTATTAATAAACGTCAGTTCTGCATTTTTATCTTCCCCATATTTATCATTCAAAATTTGAAGTTCAAATACATCGCAAAATGCTAACAATTGGTTTCCTTCTGAATTTATAATTTTATCTTTACTTCTCCTACCCTCACCTCGTGTTTCTTTATCATCCCATTTTATAGTGATCTTTTCCTCCCCAATCCTAGAGTTAAAGTCCCCTAGGATTATTATTTCCACTTCCGGAAACCGATAATTTATTTCTGCTAACGACTCAGACAATTGAACGAAAAAAAATTGGATTGGCATACCTAGAAGTTACTATCTGACAGTAAAGAGATAACAGACACATTTCTGCTCCTCCTGCTTGGTAATATATACAAATTACCTCTTTTAAAGCAATATATACCTCTTTAATATACGGGTCTAAGTTAGCTATATATAAAATGACAACACCACCTGGATATCAACCTCTCTTCTCGTTAGTTTCACTACCTTTGTAATAATCTTTTATATTACATAGATTTTCATATTCATTAGCTTTTAACATGTCTCTGCTAGAGCTCAATTAATTCTACACATTTGTCCATTGAAAATTTTCGTTTTAACCCTTCGATATTACATGCACCGACTCTCTGGTGGATTTCCCTCTCTCTTTCTCGCGTGTAGAATTTTCTCCCTCCTCTTCTGCTGTAAGGAGACCACCTGCCGTTTTAGCATCCCCTGTAGGTTTTGGGGAGCCGCTGGCACTGACCTCTTCAAATTCATTTTCAGGGTTGTCCATATTTTCTAGTTGCTCCCTGCTCCAGATTCGTCCATTTATAACTAATTTATTAAATTGCAGGATTGCATGGCCGCCCTGTCTCCTCGCCTCGAGCATGTGTCGCTTAAGTAAGTCCCTTTCGCGACGCACCTTCTCTTTAATCAGTATCTTACCAACCATCAGAAGCACTGGAATGGATTATAAATAAATAACTAAAGGACTATTTAAATGAACACGAACTTCTTTACTCTTACCAATCAGGATTTCGGGCTGGTTGCAACACGGCATCCGCGTTACTTAACATTACTGAGTGCATACATGAGGCTATGGATCAGAGTAAATTGACAATCCTAGCTCTAATCGACTTTTCCATAGCCTTTGACACGGTTAATACAAACATTTTACTATCAAAATTTAAGTTACTAAATTTTTTTCTGAAAATTCGATTCCTCGGTTCCACTCCTACCTTACTGGCCGCCAACAATGCGTTGTTGTAGGTGATAGTTTTTCTTCATAGAGGTCAGTGGAGTGCGGAGTACAAGGATCAGTATTAGCTCCAATTTTGTTTTCTATTTACATCAACGACATAAGTGACTGCATTAAGCATTGCAAATATCATATATATATATATATATATGCTGATGGCTTACAACTTTATATACATACTAGGCCGGAACTGATTAGCGATACAATTAACCAACTTAATGAAGATCTTGACTCCATAGCCACATGGACAAAACAAGCAGACCTCATTATAAATCCTGAGAAGTCACAAGTAATTGTCATCGGCCATGAAAGTCTATTAAACCAAATTCATTATTCATCGATAAATTCTGTAAATATAAATCAAACTGAAATTCTATTTAAACCTTCCGTGAAAAATCTTGGTTTATATTTCGAGCAAAATCTTAATTCGCAAGTTCATTTAGGAGAAATTTGTAAAGAAAAATATATTCAATCTTCCATTCACTAAAACTTTTGAAAAATTTCCTTTCTTCTTCATTGATAAAATTACTTGTTTCAACTTTGATTATGCCGCATTTCGATTATTATGACTTACTCTTAACTGACATGAATATTACATTCGGACAAAGACTACAACTAGTTCATAATGCTTGTGCTATATATATATATATATATATATATATATATATATATTCAACCTCCGTAAATCAGACCACATAACTCCAGTATTTGTAATGCTGCCTTGGCTCCGATTGGAAGACAGGCGAAAGATACATTGCCTCTGCTTCTTATACATCACTTCGTCCACCTCATCACCCCTTTATATTTCTACTCGCTTTCATTCATTATCCTCCCACCATAACTTAAACAGACGATCGAGAGAACATTTAAGTCTAGCTATTCCTCTACATCGGAGATCTCACAATTCCTCATCCTTCTTTGTTTCAGCCACACGACTCTGGAATTTCCTCCTTCGTATATCAATGACTACCCGACTCAAAAACAGTTTAAAAGGAAATTCACTTCATATTTCCTTAGACAATATAATGTATAAGCGTGTTACATGTATACTTTTATGTTTCTTTACATTTAAACTTTCTTTACCAAGCCATTTACTTAATCTAATTATACGTTATTATTTTTGTTATTATTATTATCATTATTATTATTATTATTATTATTACTATTTCTCCTTCCTGTCCTTGTCAAATTTATATTGTGTAGTCTATATCTATTAGATAATTCTTATTTTATGTATAATTTAAGATGGCGGAGTGGAAGAGAAGACCTTACTGTCTTAACTCCATCAGGTAAAATAAATAAATAAATAAATAAATATCAAAATATTATTATGGCGACTATGAATTTCGAGATAGTCTAATTTAGATTCCAGCCATTTCAATCTGTCCTCCATCCGATGCATGTTCATATCAATATCTG